>PKRV01002605.1:6257780-6491687 GCA_003709505.1 Hyphantria cunea
AATTTTGATTTACATACTCATATGCACGCAGTTTTGTTGGACACAAGTGGGCGCGATCTTATACATACATTTATGTAGGCGGGTTCGTTCTATATTAGGTCGTATGTGTGGGTCTTATTTATATTGTCGAAGCCTCACAAAAATAGGCTTTGATGTCGTAACTTTGCTAGGTTTATAGGCTAGGTTTTATTAAAAAACCAGACTGCGATGAGCGTAAATTCAAAACATATGTATTAAAAGACGAACATAATTATACTATTACTGTTATGGAACAGAGATATATCTGCATCAGGAGTTAAATTCCTCATAATTCTGTTGTGTTCTCAGTTTTATATAAAGTTTTCGTTATGTGAAATATTACTGAGATTTTTGATTGCATTCTTTTGTGACTGCGTTCTTTTTACTATATTTTTCACTTTTACATATTTCGAAACGTTCACTTTAAAAGTTATTCTCTGCTGATGCAGATTGTTGTCTCCTTATTTATGCCCTTATCAAAATAATTTCTTCGAAGTCATTCTTTATTCAATTGGTTTTGGAAATTTTGTCCAAAAAGGAAAACACTACTTATTATCAAATTGCTGTCTAAATATTTCGGTATAATCAGTCCCAATTCATTATAAATGCTACAACTGTACATAAAATTAAGTGTCTCACCTTATCCAAAACACGTATATTCAACAATATTCTCAACTTAGTCTGCAACAAGGTCACATAAACTATCTCGCCAAGAGTTAAATCTTCAACTAATTAAAGTTGCGCCACAAATCTGTATCAGCGCGAGACATGGGTTATGCCGGTACCTTCGACGATGTGGAGTAAATACCGATGTATTACACGGTACGATAATGAACTGGCAATCGGATTGAAAACTTGTTCTTTTGAACTGAAAGCAGTATATACAGGTCGCGTACACAAATTGCTAAATGAAAGATCTTACTTAATATCACATTATTTAATTGTTGCACACAAAATGACTTGTTAAACTAATAATATAAAAGGTTCAATGATAAATGTTATTTTTTAAATGGAGGTTGTAGATGTAAAATGACCGCGCCAAACGTACGGTACAAATACACAATACTTTAGTGAGTGATGGATTTGATCACCCTAGTATTTGTTGTCGGTCGAATTTCAATTATAATTAATTTGATTATTGTAAATTTTCTTATATTGACCTTCTCGAACGTGGTAATGAATAGATTATTGATGTTTGTATTCTGTGTTCCATTTCGTCCCTTTTATGTAGCCATCTTTGCATGATATTAACTGTGTTACATATTGGTTACTTTTTATATCAAAATTAACAAGATCCGCATCCATGTATTCGCAAAATAGTGATTAAAGACAGGTTGTTATGCAAACGTCTAAAGAGGTTCATTGAAAAGTAAACCACTACAAACTCTCTAAAATAATATTAGAGTATCAAATTAATCTAACTCATTCAAACTATTTTGGCTATTTATTTTCTAATGGAGGAAAATAGAGATGACTTTGAAAGTTTTTTACAGTGAACCTAATCTATTTGTTGTAGTAATAGGTGTCGTAAAGTATTTTTGTTTTTAAACAAATTTAAATACTATTACTAACGTTACTTTCCAAAGGCAAAGATTTAATCGATCACAAAAAGAAAACACTTTTGGGGAAAATTAAAAGCAATTCTATAAAAACGTACTTTTTCCCATTTTAGGTGTAACCTTTGATGTAAGCTTTCCAATTAAGTAAATACAGAGATGGAAATACGGGATAGATGATTAAAGATGAGTTCTCCAAGTTTACCGAATCGTTACAAATTGAAAAGTAGATTTCTCAAACTTCTTAAAGTATTGAGTATCGATTTTGGAAATTTGTTTAAAGAAACATTCCATTTGAATATTTATGTTTGTTCTGAGTTAATGTCACTGATTTGTGAATGGGCCTGAATCTTCTCTAACTGGTGCAAAGCATGAGTAAAATCTAAGAGTGGGGGCCACTATACTCATTGCGAATGCTGACAATTCAGCATAAAGACCTACGCTACGGCGGCCTTTTCGCGCCCGATTGCAAAACCAGGGATCATATAGGGTCTTCTGATCATAGTGTGGTTTTATCTTGATAAAACTTGAGTCTGTCCCAGACTGTCACCTTTTTTTTGTAAAGACATCCGCCGCCATATGATATTCCTGTATTGAGACTTTATACTCCTACATGAAACGGATTGTCATGACGAATTCTGCTTATGATTTCCATCAGACAGAGCAGAGTTACTTTGGTAGGCCCATACATGAAAAAGCAAGCATCAAATCACCATCAACAGCTTTTAACTGTCCACTGTTGATTTAAGGTCTTTAGAAAGGAGGTTAACCTCCTGGTCTGCAATACCACTCTGGCCAAACGGGTGGATAAAGAGTTCGCTTCAAGTTTTGCTTCTTTTTGCGAAGATGTTTTCCTACTTAGTGTACTCTCTTAGTGGGTTCTTACGTCACCCACGGGATAAATAAATAGGCTTGGTGCCACTTCATACTCTTAATTCGTCACCACACGGGCACGAACGTAAATAAGCAAGTGATCGCACAAACCACTCTGTCTTAGTATCATTAATAGTCGATCTTAATTGACATTTAAAATATTTGATTCAGTATCTTAACATTTCATTCTTGTTTATAAAAGTATCTGTATACGTATATTCTAATATATAAAATTCTCTTATTGCAGTTTTGTTACCAAACTCCTCCGTAAAGGCTGGACCAATTTTTATGAAATTTTGTGTGCATATCGGGTACCCACACCTAATTATTTTTTGTCAATTTTATATTTATAGCAAAACAACATTTACCAGGTTAGCTGATATATGTATCAATTTTAATTAAAATGTTCAGTATAAAGTATGTATGGACGAAAACAAAACGAGAGAAAGTCCGAAATGTTGCGTACACCTGTCAAATGCGTCTGACATCGCGGTATGGATACGTCCACTGAGAGGAAAAGGTTGAAAGTTAATTAAAAGTACTCCGTTGTATTTTATTAATTGTATCAGGGGATGTCGCGGGCCAACATTAAACCCTGTACTTTTTTATAACGACTTTAACGTTTATACTCCACTGGCGCAGAAGGAAAATTACATTTTCAATTGTATAGTATGTTTATTTATTCACCCATACGACTTGCCGAATTATTGCTTAAAAAGATTAATGAAGAAGGTTTAAAATTTTAGACCGAACTCTGTGTTACAATTGGACGGTCTATCTATTCTATCCTAAAACTATTAAGAGGTAATGTCTGTTTATTGCGTAAAGAACATTTAAGAAATATACAGAAACGAAATTTATATTTCTCAAATTATTATTCTTAAACCCGATAATATTGACGTTTGATTTGTCCTGAGATTTCAAGAATTAAACCCCTGACAATCTAGACCACCCATTTATATTCATCTTATCCACGTTATGCTTACGTAAGTTTTCAAATAAAAAGTAAAACATCTATTAGTAAAGGAATCTCACTACCCGAAGCAACACGTGCCCCGATCCCGTGACAAGGGTCATGACGAAGCGGAACGGTGACGATAACTCACGTAACACTGGATCGAGTTAAATATACCATGTTATCGATAATACTGTACATTGCTCGACTTTGATAGTTTGATATACATGTACGCTTTTTGAATATGCAAAAAGTTGTAGGAATTTTCCTATTATTCTTCTCGGACTTGCTGGTGCAGTACGTTCAACGCATTTTGATATAAAAAACGACACCACAATTACTGTTTTTGTTTTGTTCAATCTTGTGAGGGGAAGTCCAGTTAGGAAACCCGAACTTATCTGTTCTACAATATTAAACTTTTAACAGTGTTCGTGTTACTTACTTCAAGAACAAACAATTTCGTTTGATACCAGTTTTAACGATACTAAATTTAATAGACACAAGTGGATGTTAGTTTGTTTTAAGAAGTCTTTAAACATCTTACAAGGCTTTATATGGTCCTGGAACCGTTAAGCGCACGATTGTCCGTTGCACATTAACAGGAACGAACACTTACTTCAAATATTTCAAATACTAACTACCCCTAGCCAAGTCCACATTCGATAAACGCAAACGTTGTTAGAAAAATAACAAATAAATACCAAAGATGTCATCCAAGCGCGTAGTCTCGTGGTCAAAACAAAAGATTTGCCAATAAGATAAGATGATAACGGGATTAGCGATTGTAGAAAGAGGATCTTAGCGAAACACTTGACACACACAGGGAGTAAATTCGACATCATCGTATTTCATATCATTTATAAATCTCTTTTTATCCGTCGATTGATCTTACAGTTATGTAGATACAGTATAACAGTGAATCAGGCATCATTGTAATTATTTTCTTTTTTGTTACAGGTATGTATCAGCAATCTTTATCAGATAACACCAATGGGCTCGTTCTCAATATACAAGTATTATAGATTTATATTTCCACAAAATGGCACAGAAAAGTACCATATAGAAAACAGAGGTCGTTGACTCATTTTGAAGCACTTCAAATCTTTGCTTGCCTGAGAAGTTGAACCAGCGGACAGAGCAATCTTTATGTTAGCAAATCTTGGTGCACGTGTTTCAATTAATTAAGCATATTTTAATTCAGTGCCTAGTTTATATACAGAGTTTTTAATGTATATATCTTAAAATTGCATATAATTAGACCCAAGTGGCGTTCAATGAAAGAGGCCTATATCCAGTACAGGTCTTAATTGGTTGATAATGATGATGAAAGAATATTAATATACCGGCCGGAGCCGCAGAAGAAAGGTCTAGTGAGTTAATATTATATCCGTTGTCTATTTTCTTTTGTTTCAAACATCAAATTCTTTTAAAAACGTAGAGAGTGTAGACAAAGTAATAGTATACCACTAACATTCATAAATCTCCATGTTGCATGCAATATTCTCGTCGGAGTCTAGTGCAAGACGGCCAAGTTCTAAATCTTGAAAGTTGTGCAAGTTTCAGAGATGCTCCTAACAAGTTCGGAACAGTTCGCCTGGATCGTTTACGTAACCAGCCAAATGGCTATCGGGCAACTGTGTGGTTTGTCCTCGCGACACAAATCAAAGGTCTTTTATGTTGGGGATTTAAACGTTTAATGGACTTCGGGGTTTACTCCAATTAAGAGAAACGGAAACAATTTAGGTATGGTTTGGATTTAAAAAAACTTAATTGAGCAATTTACAAAACTGTTTTAATTCTGTCACATACAAATAGCCAAATTGCTTCTTATTTCGCTCAGAATTCAATCAAAAAGAAATCGAGAAGAATCTCGCGTGACATCTTTTTCTGATCATAAATTTCATACAATACTTGTAGTAATAAATATGTCCGTCGGTTATCGCAAAAAGAAGTAACGTATGTCTTTCTCCAAGGTCATCTTTGTCATACCATCCAAATCGGTTTAGTATGTAGTCGTGAAAGCTTGACAGATAGACAGCATTACTTTCAAATTCATAACATTAATATTGACCCAGTCCCCAACCCGCACTTGGCCAGCGTGGGGATGTAAGGCCTTAACCCTCTCCTGAAAGGAGACCCGAGCCCACCAGTGGGACATTATGGGTTGTTGATGAATATTGACAAATTATGTAAGAATTATATGGTATGAATTTGGTTTCGAAATAAATGATTAAGAATTATAATAAAATAGTATCTTATCGCTTGTATTTGGGGGAGACCTCCGTTCAGCAGTGGACGACGATAGGTTGACAGATATAATATTGATACTATAGTTTGTTTTAAACATGCTGCTTTCAATTTCAATAGACTTTTAATTTTATTTATTAAGACATGGACCCTATTAAATTAAAAGAACCTACTACAGAAGGAAATAGACGCCTAATACAAGTTGTATACAATATAACATACATACATTTGTTGAAACCCGTTTTCCACCAAAAACCCAAGACAAGAGAACAATTTTGATGCTTTTCATTTTCTGTACGAAGAAATAATTTTCAATTCAGATGGGATAGTACTTGACCTTATCGCTTATTCAATCCAACCTAAGTAAACCTTTGTACCGATCGTTGTTATATTTACAGCTTTATACAACTAAGAAATTTGAATATTGATCTACTTACCTTGGGTTGGTACTTCTATACGTATATCAAGTCTTGAAGTTTCGTCGTTTTGACGTTGCTGTCTTACGGACGGATTTGTAAAATTATCCTTGGATGTTAGACAGAAAATATCTCAATAACTAAACAAAATGGGAAGAAGTTTTAAAGGACTCTCTAACACATACAACTCAAGAGGGTGGAATCATGGGGCATCTAACTAATTATTCTCTCGCACATTGACTTCTTTTCAATGTGTATTCAATTTTGCTATATTTAGTTCCCAAACTTGCTAATTCACGAACACGCGTTGCACCTGACGTTGACGCAAATGCTCAACGTTCTCATTTAGCTGGGTGCATTGCCAATATGCCTCTGAATGTCCCCTTTTTGGATACAGGGGCAACGTATCCTATATGTATTATTAGACTCGCTAAAATGTTAATGCAATTTGAAAATTACACGACATGAAATTGTCTTTTTTTTTCTTTTTTCTTTAAAAATACAACCCCCGCATTAGGAATATATATTCCTGTGTCGCGGGTATCTTTACAAACATACATGAAACGGACACAAAGTACACCCAGACTTAGAACAACAATTTATGGATCACACAAGGTGTTGTCCCATGTAGGATTTGAAACCACAACACTAGGCGTAGTAGGAAGTGGTGTGGCGACCACTGAAACCACTAGGCCAACCGTGTAGTCTTAATCATTAGTTATCGGTACTAATTCTGTTGTTGACCTAACTAAACTAAAATTCACTAATATAAAATTTGTTGTTGGATTATATACTTGATTTTCAATTGTGTACAGTTCATTTTTTTGATATCTCAAATCATAACTGTCACTTTGTTTAAGTCAGTATGAAAGAAACGTTAATCAGAGACACACGCTTGTTTACTTTTCTTTGAAACAAACAAACAAACAACAACTCATAATGTCCCACTGCTGGGCTCGGGTCTCCTCTCAGGAGAGGGTTAAGGCCATACGTCCTCACGCTGGCCAAGTGCGGGTTGGGGACTGGCAAGAATACGTTGTGGCTACGTAAATCTTGCCGTTGGATGTTTTTTAAACCGCCCGAAGGCCTCCAACTAAGCTTCACGACTGTTATCGTATGATAACAACCGGGACCGACTGCTTAACGTGACCTCCGAATCACGGAGACGCTCATGGTAACATGCCACCAGCGGTCACCCATCCAGGTACTGACCGCGCCATCGTTGCTTACCCTCGATGATTGTTTCTAATCACCGAGTGCAACTGGGCTATGAGCGCCACTTTTTACTTTTCTTTGACAGAACCAAAACTAGTTACAGTACTGGACTTTGACCATAATTATTCTTTTGCTATTAAACGTGCTGATTAAACTAAACCAAACTCTTAATGTTAAAATTAATTTAATTTAGTGGTTAATCTTTATGATGATAGCGATTATGTGATTTTTTAGCTTTTTAGCTCTTGTCAGTTTTGTGGACAATTGTTTTAGTAATAACGTGCAATCTTTGATATATGTTTGTTAACTTTTTAACTAATAAACGATTGTGTGTCTCCGATAAGCTTTTATTTGGTCATCATTATTATCATCATCATCATCAGCCTATCGCAGTCCACTGCTGGACATAGGCCTCACTTATTTGGTACTGAGCTGAATATGCATATTAGGGTATAGTGAAAGCTAGAATATCAAGCTTTAAGATATCAAAAAATGGGCTGTAAGTAAATGAAACTAAAGTAAGTAATCCAACAACAATTTTTGTGAATAGAGTTTTAAGACAAAAAATTATATATCTCTTTCTAACAATTTCTTGAAACTTGTCCGCAAAAAACAATGCAAACAGTAACAAACACATTGACTTTTATAAACTTCTAGTTGTAACCTCAAAATAATATATCTTAAAACCAACCGACACGACAGGAATTTATATTGCATACACACTTTTGTGTCCTAGCGTTGTTCAACTCTGTTACCACGGAAAGCTGTTTCACTTTAAATTGGAAAAGTTGTTCTTATATACACTTGAAAAATTCTTGTATGAAATACTGAACTTGTCGGCGTTTGCGATATTTTGACGTCGGTCGCAATGGTATCGTGACGTTCTTTTGTCTATTACACTCGCATATCTGGACAAGAAACGTCGTGAAACTAGGTTTAATAAGATACAAGAACACTGCTAAAAAACTGTTTATTTACAACTTCTTAAAAAAAATTCTTCAGTTTAATAAATAAACTTATTCATTTTATATGTACTAGCGCTTGCCCCGTCCGCGTTTATATGTCGGTTGTCACGGCAAAAAAAAAATAGAAGTCTATATCCTCTAAGGTTTTCAATCTATCACAATACCTAAATGTATCCAAATCGCTTCAGAGGTTTAACCGTGAAAGTTTAACAGACAGACAGAGTTATTTTCGAATGTATAATATTAGTACGATAAAACCATACGTAACAAATATTTGATGTAATTCGTCAACTTTCTTCTAAAATTTCACAAATTTACTACGTATGTTTAGGTACTTTAGTGACTTCATGTTTATAGTGTTATTTAGTGAAATATTTACTTTCGATAAGGTTTTGTTGTTCGACAAATTACACGGCATTGATCAAAATTGCAATTTAAAAGATTAACATACACGTGAATAGAGACGCGGGTAAAAGCAGACGTATAGTCTGATGGTAAGCAATTACCGCCGCTTCACTAGTGAGTTGCCAGACTTTGGGGGCTGGGGAGGGGGAGTGGAATGGAGGAGGGGTTAGGGTATGGGCCTCCGGTACCCTTACTCACTGAGTGAAACACAGCGCAAGAGCTGTTTCACACCTGTTTCCTGTGGTATCACTGCCATAGAGCCGGCCCATTCGTGCCGATGCGTTGCTCTCCCACTGTAAATTAGGATCTATTTTATATTATATCTAGGTAGCGTGCTCTCTCCTTTCCTTTTACTTTTAATACCGTTCGCCAGTGAGTAAATACATTCATAAAGTTAATTGCTTAATAAAAAACAAGAAAGAATATTAATACACCAATTCTCTTTGAATTTTTTTTTTATTTTTATATTAAAAACTAGATGATTACTTGCTAGAAGTGCCAAAGAGAGAGAGGGACTGGGAACATTAAGCTTATTCATTTCCTAGTTTTATTATGTAACTAACTGAGCCCTCTCTCGCGGTACAACAACCGCTGGTAACGCCTCGGCACGAAGTTAGTCTAGAAAAGTAGCCTAAGGAACTTCTTGTAAATGAAAGTCCCTACAAAATCGGTTGCGTTATTTGTCGGAAATTAGCCGAAACAAACCGACTCCCAAAATTTTCAAAGATCAGTTTCTTTTGATGTATATGCCGTATGTCCTATGCATTTAATAAAAATATGCTTATTGAAAATTAGAAAAACACACTTAAATTTTATTCATTTGTGTAGATGGATAGGTTTAATTAACTTGTGTATGTAAAACTTTACATGCTTTTTGTTCTCGTTCAAATATCGTCTGGAAATCGATTTCATCGTGAATTTTTTTAAGGCGAGTGCGTTGGTATACGATTCAAAGAATTTAATATACGCCACCGATAAATCGCCCTGCTGGCGTCAATAATCTCATTACCTCCCAACAGATATAATTTATCTCGTTTTCATTAGAGGCACGTAAATAAAAATGACTCAACATATTAAAATACGTGATTAGCCTTATATAATAGGAAATGTCAATAAAATGCACTTAGATCACTCAGACGAAAATTTATTTAAAATGAACTTCGGTATTTCTTTTTTATGGAATTTGGGGCAAACGAGCAGACGTATCGCAACACCAGAGGCGTCATTAGTGCGTTGCCGGTCTTTGAGGGAGGGAGTAGGAGAGTAGGAAGAGTTAGTGTATGTGCCTCCGGTATCCTCACTCACTCGGTGAAACACAGCGCAAGAACTGTATCAAACCTGTTTTCCGTGAGGCCGTCACATTCGTTCCGAAGCGTGGCTCTCCCACGTTATCTTAAAACATTACTCTATGCTTTATTTTTAGTTTTAAGTAAAAGCCTTGAATCGTCCACAGCTGGACATAAGCATTACCTTAGGCAAGTGGGTTTGACCTAAGTATATCACGACTTCGTGGCCACGTTCTCCATACCAATTCGTAGGTATAAGGTTGTTTCAAGTTTTTCTTCTCTTTGCTTTAATTTTTTCTTGTATAGTATACCCCCTTACTCGGTTCTTACAACCCCTACGGGATGAAGAGGAGTAGATATACTGTGTATTTTTAATCAGCAACAACAAATGAAAAAATTCAATCGCTAAGTACCTTCATTAAGATCGCTTGTAACTGAAATTTTTTTTATTATATTAACTGCCTCGATGGCACAGTGGCACCGCGTGCGACTGTTGTGCTTGGGGTCTCAAGTTCGTTTCCCGGGTCAGACCAAATGTTTGTTTGATCTGCATATATTTGTTTCGTAGTTATACATTATTAGTCCAACCATTCCAGAGATTAACCGGAACAAACAGACGGACAGATAGACAAAAAATCGAATAATTGATTTTTTGATGTATCGTATATACTTTTATACGCATTTAGTGAAAGCTGTTAATTTGAAAATAAAAACAGATACTTTAATTTTATTTATTTGTATACATTACTTATTTGTTAATTCCCTCAGAGTTGAAATACCACACAAAGCATACAACTTATGAGAATCGATCCAATATTTTATCGATAGTATCGAAGGGTTACGCAAACATTGCGACACGGCACAACTTGTTAAGTTGATCGTAAATTATTCAGCGGCCTGACCCATCGCCCTGGTGAAGGGATAAACTCCTTGTTCTAGATACGTTTGTCTATGCCTTTATTTGTTTTGTTTTTTTGGACGTGCAATTATAGTAAGTAGTTTCCATGTGAACTCATTCTATTCACGTTAGCATCGCGCTTAGCACACTAGGTTAATTAATAATAATAATTTCTTTATTTCTCTTCTCACAACTAACGATACATGGATTATTAAATTAATTCTTATCACAACACAAAAACAAGACGCCAATTAGTTCACACTTAGAATGTTATTTTTATTCTTAAATTAAATTAAGTAAAATTCCATTTCGGTTCTCGTAACTCATGCTACAGCAAAACGTAGTTTGTGAAAGATAGCACAAGTTAATTAATTCTCGCGTTTTTGATGGAGTGTTTTTATCAGTAAAAATATATATATTCATCTAATAAAAAAAACAAAAAAAGTGCTTCTTATGTGGTTCCATTTGATCCACTTTGTTTTTTGTTATTTTTTTATCATTATTATTAGATCTAGTAATTTTTTGCTGACTGGTTCTTGTCCAACTTACAGTCTAGTCCGAGAATAATGCCTTGTGAGTTAATATAATTGCCAGACATCATTAGCCTTTGTGCAGTAGTAGGCTGTTGAATGCGGTTTATAAATAATAACCAACAACAGTCTTAACCAAAAACAATAATGGCAACAGCTTGCATAATGTTTACCTTTCCATCATACAAAGACTTTTAAAAAGAGTGTACATGAGTTTCTTTGTCAGTATTCTTCTCATATGGCTCTTCGCACTTGGGAAACTGGAAGTTGTAGATCGACACAAGCGGGCTAGATTTTGGTGTTTTTACCTAATTTATCCAGTATATGCTGTGGCGTCGATTTATGATTTTTAACTGTAGCTTCGATTTAACGTTCATAAATGTCATTTAGTGTCTTAATTAAATAAATGATTTTGAACTTTTGAATTTCATGATGAATGAGATCATTTGGTCATATTAATATTCAATTCGCTGTATGGTATATCATTTTTTAAATTTATTAATCTGTGCAAAGTGGATAGAGATAGTTTGGTCATAATGATGAATAGTTCATAACCTTGTGAAGATATTCTAGGTCAAAAATTTTAAATTAAACTTTGTAACTGTGGTATATCCGTATATATTGTCGACTCTAAGACGCACACCCCCACTCACTCCATCGCCCACAGTCGACTGAACTGTGTAACGACCACACGTGCACTAAAGATGACATAATGCTTAGTTTTCATTCATTCACAGATAGTAGTAATGAGTGAGCGAATGAATGAATGCGTTACTAACTGAATAGACGCATACACTACAGTGACTAATGCAAACGGATGTTAAGAATACCTACCATTTAAAAATGGAGAACAAAGCGACAATATATAAAAAAATCTATGAAATTACTAGACTTTGTTTTTAATATATATTTGCTAACAGCAATAACAGAAATATATATTTGTTGTATAATATTCCTTGTTGCCATCAAATCTAATACAAATGTAAAACAAAACTTAGCGAACCATACACGCAAGTATCAAACACATTTGCTCTAAATATTTCCCTAAAGAGATGCTAGTGCAGCCTCCTCACGTTTGAGATAAAGAGATTTCATCTTTTGACACAGGTAACGCTTGTTATGGGAATACGACTTCGAATAGGACCATCAGACGTAACATGCAAGCATTTTATGACATTTTGTATCTCTTGAAAATTTTATTTTAAAGAATATTGAAAGATATTATCATGTTTGCAGCAATGTTTCTATATGACGTCGTCATTGTTTGTAAAGTGCTTAAACGTGATTAATCCAGCGTTAAGTCAGGAATAGCGTATTGGAAACCGAAACCAGTTTAGATACACTGAGTTAAAGATTTTGATTTACAATCATTTTGGATACTTATTAGCCTCTTCTTATTAAAAACTTACCTAATATTGTTCAGTGTGCATCGTGTTGTAAAGTTTAAGTTACATAAAGAGTTCGGCAATGGGCTGGTGGCCAGTGGCTCAGTCCTCGAGTACAAAAAACGTGCGCATTCACCTTAATTTTTTTATAATTTCTTTAATATTGTTAATTTTATTTCTCATTCAATCAAAGATAGTGGCAATGAGTGAGCGAATGAATGAACTCGTTACTGACTGCATAGACGCATACACCACAGTAACTAATGTAAACGGACGTTAAGTTAACCATTTTTGAATATTATTACCATTTAAAAATGTAGAAAAAATCGACAATATATAAAAACCGACTATGAAATTACTAACTACTATCTAACTAAATTAAAATTAATTTTAAGCTTCATTAATTTCTATTGACACTTTAGAATAAATAAGACAATGCTATTTTAACTTAAACTAATGTACTAATATTTACTTAGAATAATATTCTCATACAAATGATCAATAATTTTTTTTTCAAATCCTTCTTTTTTATATATAAACAGCTTAATATACCTACTAAAATATAATGTACTATGTAAACATCTGCAAATTTCTCACGTAGAGAATGAAAAGGTAGACGGCACTTCCTGAATAATGTGCGCTCAAGAATGACACCCAGTTTACGCTCAAATTATCTGCGAGATAACAGATGGTATCTCGTTAAAAACATTGAAGGTAAGCAGATTTAAAATGGAAATAAAGATTATCTGTACGAAAATAAAATTTTAAAGATGAAGAGTTTGGTTGTTGGGTTGATCGCGCCATTCTTAGGAAGCACTGGTCCGATTTGAAAAATTATTTTAGTGACCAGCCACTCGATAACAACATCGAGGATAGGAAATATATGAGCATGCCACAGCTAATAGGAGCGATGTATCAAAAAGGATGGTGTTAGTCCTTACCTTAAAATTACCTCCTAAAACAATTAGAATGTAAGCACATACTGGAGTAGAGTATTTTTCATATCGTTGATAAAATTAACTCCCTGTTACTACAGGGAGTAGTAAAAGCTTCTTTAACGGTTTAAGCGAATGTTTGTAATTATTAAAAGGGTATTGTTATGCTTTGTCCATGATTAAATAAAAAAGTGCGTGTATATTTATGTATACGCGTTACAAGTTATACTTCTTTAGCGTAACAAGATAAAAAAATTAAAATGTTGACTATAGTTTACTTCAGGTTGTCGCTTTTTCATGACGGTGTGCGCGCGCATCGTAAAAATTTACTCTCATCTATTTTCCCTGACGCGCCAATAGAAAATTAAACTTAAAAAAAAACGCTCCGGGATTGTAATCATACTTTCACCAGGTAAATTTAACGATGAATTTATTTACAAACTTTTTTCTGTAATATCGTGATATGTGTCCATCCTTATGAGAAGAAAAACATAAAATAAACCCTATACCGACGAGCCCGTATTTCAAGGGAGGCATATGTACAACAGTGGACTGTTTAAGGCAGTTGATGTGATGCGATGGTGTGTATCCGATTGATTCGGTCAATATATGCCAAGAGAGAAGGCAAACTATTCTCCCACTTTAAAAGCGAAGGGTTAAAATATCCACCTTACTCAGTGTTTAGTTAATAACAACACAAGAAATTGCGAACGCTTTATCTGCACCCTTTAATTACGGTAACGGCCTATTAGCTAACCCGTCCGGTGACAATATCCACTGTCTAGAAGGTCACGATAAACCTGTGAAAGCGGTTTCCCGCGTTTATTTCCAACGATTATGTAAATTTATAGAGGATATACGTATGTATGTATTTTAGAGATGTCCGATTGGACTCGATAGGGGATTTTTATCAAGAGGAAAAACAACCTCGGAGACACTCCTAGCGCTGCACTGGAGAATCCCTTTTGGAACTCGCATGAACTCTTACTCAAAAATATGTAGGCGCCATTTTTATAGAATTGTGTATCAACAGTCCTGTCGCTAGTATTTTTACTTAATCCTAATGTAAAATTCAAGATAAACAAAAAAATTAAGTAAAAAAGAAATATGAGGACAGTCACCAAAAAAATATTCTTAATACTAAATAGTAAATACTGATGCCGTTTCCGATAGGGTTTTAAATTGTCATCGTACCTACTTTAAAACAAAACAGTTTTAAAATATATTAATATGTCTATAAAGATACACAAAGTTGCTCATGAGTTCAAAAATTCGCACCATATTTCATGAAAGGATTACCGGTACGTATTTACACCTCTAACAGCCAATTAACTTTAAAAAGACAAACAGAACATACATCTCATCATACAAAATCTCATTCAACTTGCTTTCAACGCTATCTAATTAATTTTCCAACATTTAAAACTTTTATATTTGTTCAAGAGACGTGTTTACTTTGTCGAAGTTAGCCGTCAAATGTTAATTCCCGCGCGTTTTGCGTTCAAATTTGAATTTAGAACGTTCGCAGTAACCAACGACGTTTATGAATGCGTTCCGAAATTAGCCTTTTAATAGCCCTCTTTGTGTTGGAATCAGGGTTGCTCTCAGCTCATTATGTTCATATTTTTAGTGCATACATGTTGTTTATTGGGAATTTTCTAAATTGTAGAAGTCTATTATACGACCTTTAGTATATTTTGATTTTTATTTTCTGGTGAGAATAATATTTATTTATTCACTTTATAATACTAATCTACCGATCTATTATCTAATTTAAGTAAAATAAAGATATGATGCATTCCCGTCGATATTAATGAATCAATTAAATTGTGGTTTTGCATAATAAATGGAATAATAAACTTTGAAATGAGCTGAAATTGTATCATTTAATGTGTTGCCGGTTTAATGTGCGAGAAGTTTAATATCTTTAGGGATGTAATAACATAATTACGTTGGCCTATCTTCGTAAGACGCTCATTATGAAAATGAGTAAGTTTTTTAAGCAGGGATAATTGTTTTTGTCTTATAAACTAAATACTGTAGGTATTTTAACAACTGTGCATTATTTGAAATTTTAGTCAATTCAAAACGAATTTAAAGTAAAAAAAGTTATGTTGACAAAGGAGCAGTAAGTGTCTGCACCCTGGACCTTGAAACTCACTACTACCATAACTTGGAACGATTTGATTTTTTATCATATATTTTCATTCTTTACGTCCCCCCTATAGTCAACCTTCAAGCGTTTTTCTTTATGCAATCTTTAACGCCAAAATTCTCGCGTGTCATTGGTAAATACTTTGTGTAAGATCAATATGTCTAAGATTAGCCAATGACACACGAGAATTTAGGCGCTAACGATTGCAGAAAGAACATCGCTTGCGACTTGATTAGGGGGCCGTTTTTTAAAAAAAATCACACCCAATATGTACCTCGTCCGAATTCAAATGACACCAGAGAAAACTGTCACAAAGATAAATATTTTAAGGTCTATAGTTTATGACTGCCTCGGTGGCGCAGTGGTAGCGTATGCGACTGCTGTTCATGAGGTCTCGGATTCGAATCCTGGGTCGGACCAAATGTCTGTATGATCTGCAAATATTTTTTTCGGAGTTTTTATGTTTTCTATGTATGTGTTTACAAAAAAAAAGTATTTATGTATTCATATCAGTTGTCTAGTACCCATACTACAAGCTCTGCTTAGTTTGGGACTAGATGGCGTTGTGTGTTAGATGTCCGAAATATTTATTTATTTATTTACAACTCAAGAAATTCTTGTCACCCATTCCATTGTAGTATATAAAACAAATAACAATAACAATGCTGTATAAATTCACGCGGCTTTCTTTACCAATATTCATAATACTGGCGTGGCTCAGTACAAAGGTAGGAAGATTGGAGCCAAGGCTGGTCTGTATGATGGAAGGTTCATTTACATGCATAGCTGTAGGCTGTTTCTCGGACGCTCAATCTTAGCTCAACCGCGGCTCCATTTTGAGATGGCGCTAAATGGAAGCGATGGTCCCAGTGTAAGCGGTTATCGTTNAGACAACTCCTGCATTAGGAATATACATTCCTGTGTCGCGGGGATCTTTACAAACATACATGAAACGGACACAAAGTACACCCAGACTTAGAACAACAATTTATGGATCACACAAAGTGTTGTCCCATGTAGGATTTGAACCCACAACACTTGGTATAGTAGGAAGCGGTGTGGCGACCACTCCAACCACTAGGCCAACCGTGTAGTCTATTTTCTATAACTTTTTATTGCTTTAAAAAACAGCAGTTAAACCATTTTTGAATTCTTCTTATTATCATGGTTTGATAAAGCTGTAAACAAAATTTTATGAACTATTAATGATAAAAGCAGAAATTAGGTTTTTTAGGAAACGTGATAAGCTGTTGTGAATCGACTTTTTATCTTTCTAAATACTCAACAAAGTAACCGCGATAAAATTTGGAATATTTCGACAGCGATAAACAAAAAATACAATGCATTTGAAAATATTTTTAAAGCACCAACATTCCAAAACGGGGATGAATTAACTTCTCAGGAAGTACATAGTATTTTTGTTGAAATTTGAAGTCGCTCCATTTTCAGTGAGACCTTACCTCAGGTTTCCCGCTCGCGGTCATGTGTTCACGCTGAAGCAGCGCTTTGACTTCACAGCGCTGTTTGCTGACATCACTTTTTTTTTTTTTTTTTCAAAAACGTTCTCTTATCCTACTGACATAGTTGAGATAGTTTTATAAAAGGAGATAACCTACTAGAAAATGGGTTGTGTATCTCGTTACCATCATAAACGAGAAAGTAAACACGAATGAGAAGAAGGGTAAACGAAATAGGATGATATTAGATGGATTGATGATGATAATAGCCAAAAATAATATTTAGGCTATGGAAATTTAAAGCAACCGGAGTTTAAAAACTAGTATGTTTATTCATAGATATTACCCAAACTTGACAGCGTTTTATTTTCTATATTATTAACCACAGAATGAAATGTATTCTAGTCAATTTATTCAATGGAGGACCCGAGAAGGCGAGGGTTGGACCAAGTGGCGTAGTGGTGAGGCCTATCTCCAGCAGTTGACTGCGATAGGCTGATGATGATGATAAATTTATTCCATACTGCAAACTATCTATGTATGTTTACCTAGAAACTGGTTTCCATTCCAAAGTAAGTCATTAAAATAATCTAATATAAAAATTAAGGAAACTTCTCAACCGCATAATCAGAACTCTAATCAAGTCTTAAAGTTTTGCCACCATAAACCTCCATGAACTATGACAATGTGTATAACGTCATCTCTATTTACATATAAATTAACCAACTAAAACCAACTTACTGCCATAATCTCTAGAAATAGAGATTATCATATAAGTAGGGGTGGCATAAACATGGCACGTTACCGGTTACCGGAGCATCTCATAAATCGCAACTAACTTAATAAATGCGAGTATTAATTAACCAACTCTGGTGAAAATGCAATTTGTAATGATGGCGGAAATTTAATAGCTAGAATAACATCATATGCTTATATGAACTTATACTTATATGAGCTTATATGAACGACAGCATATGCCGTCCACTACTGAACGCAAACCTCCCCAAAACACGCCAATCATCCCAGTCTTGGACAGCCTACAACCGTCCATTTTCTTCAAATCGTCGATTTATCCTGCCGTAGGTCGTCTTTTGCCTAATCGCTGTCTTCACCTTAGGTTCCAGCGACTATCAAACCGCCTTGAGACATGACCGACCTGCTTCCAAGTTAGCGAGCTGATTTTCCATGCGGTATCAGTTACTCATGTTCTCTGTCGAATAGTTGATGTGAGTGAAATTTCCAAACATAAATGTATGTGCAACCAATATAAATAAATGGCTGCACGAATCTCATAGAGGTATAAGCGGTCATCTCGCTGATTCCTATTGTTAGGTGTAGTGAGTTCGATCTTCCTGTGGAACAACACTTGTACAATCTACAAACTATTGTTTTCTGAATATGCGTGAATCAATAATTAATCCAAAGTAAATAAATACATATTCCGCACATCTAATAAACAACGCTATCTAGTCCCAAACTAAGCAGAGCTTGTATTATTGTATGGTAGACAATTAATATATATACTTACTTATATACTACAATTAATATATATAAAAACATATAAACTTTTTTTGTAAATAAATTAAAATTATACATAGAAAACTCCCAAACTCCGAAACAAATATTTGCAGATCATAGAAACATTTGATCCGACCCGGAAATCGAAACCTAGATATCAAGAACAGAAGTTGAAAACACTACCACTGTGCCAGCGAGGCAGTCACTAGTCCTAGTACTATAAATTCAAAAGCAACTCTGTCAGCCTGTTACGACTTCATGGCTAAACCAGTGCATCCATTTTAATGAAATGTGGCATTGAAATACTTTGATTACGCCTCACCTTGATAACCGACATACAAGTAAGATAAAACCTAAAATAGTATCTTATAATGAAGATAGGGTGTGCATTTGTGTATCCCTAGGGTTATTTTCCGGAGACTTTGAAAACATACATGTACCTATTATTAAAAAAGAAAATTTTACTTCATGTAAAGGCGGAACTTGGTTTGTGATTACCTTAACTGGTAAAGTTAGGTAACCAGTTAGTCGTAAAACCGTATTCATAAGTGAATATAAAGTTTCTTACAGTTTCATAGATAAGTGTGAAGTTGTGTTTTCTGAGGCTCATAAGCGTTATGGAATATGCGGCAGACAGCCGTGGGTATTTATAAAACTTAGCATCTTCGCAAGATATTTTCATGAACTGTGTAAGTCTTAATAAGGTGCTGTCACGTACAGCTTTTAGGGGACTTAAAATCTCAAAGGAATGGGGGATTTTGTCAATTGTTTTCTTAACATAATCTCCGTTTTAAGAAAGGTGGTCACATAGAATATCCAAACTTGAAATTGATAACTATTTGTGAATCCAAATATTTAGCCATTAAGTATCACTAGTACCAAAGTAACGGTTTTATACAAAATGAAAAATTATTTTACTACAAGTCTGAAAAACCACAGAGTATCGGTCATATTAATTAATATCCATTCGGCTCTTGTAATGCTTAAAAGGCAGGCTAGGTGGAGCGATGATTTGCGCGGGACGGCTAGCAGTAGCTGGAAGCGAGAAGCCATAGATCGAACTAAGTGGCTAGAAATTGGAGAGGCCTATGTACAGCTGTGGACTGCGATAGGCTGATTATGATGATGATGAATGCTTAAAAGATCATAAAAATAATACTTGTCATATTTTTTGATGTATCAAAAGTATTATCATTATAAAAAAGACAAAGAGAAAAAATAATAGTGGACCTTTTTAGCGTGACCGTTGTTACATGCCTCCTTCTAAGTGATCATTATCTAAACGAACGCCTTCCTCCATTTTTCCGGCGCTTTTGTTCGTCACACAATTCTCGTATCTTTAATTGTTAACACGATCTAATGATAAGCAAAAGGCGATGGTCGGACAACATCTCTCTTCCGTTCGGTCTTTTTTTTTCATATACTCGTTCGTAGTACCAGCGTCTGTCAATTTTTGTGTTTAAAACGACAACGATTGTACACAATTCTACTGGCAAAGAATGTTATAAATATGAGTCAAGTATTTAAAATGTATATATCTTTTTTACTCGACTATAAAGGAAGGGGAGTTATATTTTTAAAAACTATGTGTATATTTCTTTGGTACGCCCTAGACATATAAATATACGTCGTGTTTTTATGTGAGTGGTGTCAATAGATTCGTCTTAGTCGAGATAGTAACACTGGGTACATCAAAAAAAAAAATAAAAAAAAAAGATCTTTTCTTTTCAGTTTTTCAATAAATTTTATAATGAATGCAGATTTTGATCACCGGGATTTTTTTATTATTATTCGTTACTTGTTAAACAGTGGTGAATTGAAATGGGGCCAGTTACTTTTTTACTTTTTAATTATAGTATCTATGTATTACATATAAATTAACGTATTTTCGATAAATATTATAAAGGCCATTATAAGGTGGTCCGAGGACCTAATGAAGTACGCGAAAACCGTTGAGTGCGGGTAGCACAGGACCGGTTGTTGTTTAAAGCCTTTTGGGGTGACCTAAATCCAGCAATATACTATTATAGGCTGTTGATTTAAGAAATATATAATATGAGGCGCTCATAGCCAGTTGCACTCGGTGATTAGAAAAAATCACCGATGGTGAGCAACGATGCGACGGTCAGTATCTGGATGGGTGTCCGCTGGTGGCATGTTACCATGAGCGTCTCCGTGATTCGGAGGTCACGTTAAGCAGTCGGTCCCGGTTGTTATCATACGATAACAGTCGTGAAGCTTAGTTGGAGGCCTTCGGGCGGCTTAAAAACATCCAACGGCCAACCAACATCCCCAACCCGCACTTGGCCAGCGTGGGAACGTATGGTCTTAACCCTCTTCTGAGAGGAGACCCGAGCCCAGATCGATGAAATATATAAAAATTAAAGAGTTATCAAACTTATCCTAATTATAACGGAACTGAAAATATGCATTTAATGTGAGTCCTCTGTAGAAAACCTTTCTTCCGTTTCACAAATTACCTGCCATATTTCGTTAGAGCTAAACAGCAAGGTTGACATCTACAATATATTCCATTCTACTGATCCCCATAGGGATATACCGTGATGTTATTACGTCACACGCCACGTCCATTTAGCCACTTGAGTTGGTAAGTGATATGTGTACTCTGAGGAATACGGAACTCGTTGAACTAATTATTTTCAGTGTTTATACTTTATTTTGTTTATGTATTTAGTGTGCATTTCATGTCTATACTAGCTTTTGTCTACGGCTCCGTTTAATATTTTTGGTTTAAGCGGTAAAGAGTAGCCTATATCCTTCTTCAGGAATCTAAGTACACAAAATTTTATTGAAGCTGGTGCAGCGGTTTAGCTGTAAAAGCGTAACAGAGCTATTTTCGAAATTATAATATTAAAATAGCATGAATACTGTGCAGACGATTGTGTCATGAGGGCGCAAATTATGTGTACTGCATTTGGGTGGTAAGTGGTTTATCTTAAACTAGCCAAGCCGAACTACTTCGTCTGCTTATCTCGTTATTGATTCTTGGCTACTCTCTGTTTTACCTTACTGTTTTATAGCTTACGGTCTTCCTGGATAATATATTTTTTATGTTTGGCCCTGCTAAAATGACTCTACTCTGAAAGAAAGCATAAGCAGAAATCAAGGGTAGGTAGGGTAGGGTAGGTAGGGTAGTCACCACAATCATTAGGAATGTAGATAAGCAGCATGGTGACCCACATCTTGGCGGCCTAGTTATGCTTCTGCATCATTGGGCCTCGGGTCTCTTACTCACAAACGAAACGCGACAGCATGTACAAAATATAAATGCGCTATTCATTTTGATAAATATAATTAGTCCTACATTTAGAACATGTCTGTAGTTCGCCACCGTTTTGTAGTAGGCCAAAACCTCCTTGCTTAAACAAGGCTTATGTCCAATAGTACTACACGGTTGGCCTGGTGGTTTTAGTGGTCGCCACACCACTTCCTACTGCGCCAAGTGTTGTGGGTTCAAATCCTACATGGGACAACACTGTGTGATCCATAAGTTGTTGTTCTTAGTCTGGGTGTACTTTGTGTCCGTTTCATGTATATTTGAAAAGATCCCCGCGACACAGGAATGTATATTCCTAAAGCGGGAGTTGCCTTTTAAAAAAAAAAAGAAAAAAAGTGGTATTTCTTTAATGATATTTATTTAAAATAAACAACAGTCTAACATATCATAAGCTATGCTCTATTTTAGATGGAGCGGGCGTGTGCGACACTGGTCTAAATGTTTTCATTGTTATCAAAACAACAATTTTTAAGTGCTGGGCAAACGTTTATTCTTGGACCTTTTAAATATGTATCAGTAGCTTATTACTGAAGTGTATGTATGTCGTCTTTAAAGGACTGCTAAAAAGCATTGATGGAAGTAATTCCTACTTAACATTATGAAGCGTATTATTTTTATAAACTCCAGCAAACACTCGCAATATTCGAAGCGATCTTTCACTTGTATAAAATAATAGTTCAAACTTTCAGTTGACGTTTTGCTACGAAGCTAGAATCGTAACTAGATGGGTAAAGTCAACAAATGATATATCTCTTTATGTAAATGTTACCTTTTTGTTTCAGGTAAGTTCTAGTTTTAGCAGACAAAGGGTCTACAAAAATTTCAACATAATTTGTAAGTACTGATATGAACGTTTTCTTTTTTTCTATGGAAAGAGATGATAAGGGTTCTTGAAATCTTGTGACTTAGAAATATAAATACTGAAGGGTTTTGTTATTACATCATCATTCTTTAAATTTTCAAACGCATCTGAATAGGCGGCCATGGTATGGTTCCCCATGCTGCATGTCTGTATTCGCAATGAGTATGATGCTCTTGGGATTCTACTGTTGCTTTCCATCGGGAAAAGTATATTTATTTTGGTGTTAAAAATAAACTCACATCTACATACTACTGCCTCGGTGGCGCAGTAGTAGCGTAAGCGACTGCTGTGCTTGAGGTTTCGGGTTCGATTGCCGGGTCGGACCATATGTTTCTTTGATCTGCAAATATTATATATCTAGAAAACACCCAAACTCCAAAAGAGTTTGGGTGTTTTCTATGTATGATAAGTACGTATGTACAAAATAAGTATAACCATTCCATGGATACAACCACTACTCCTGGATTTGTCTGATAATTTCCATCAGGCAGAGTAGAGTCATTTTGGCAGGCCCCTTTGTTAAAAAAAAATGACTTTTGTACTTACTGCCTTATGGCATACTTACAAAGTTACAAAGAAGAATGTATTTTTACAAGTTCCACCAAGTGCTGACAGTCGAGAGTATAAATTATAATCATTATATCGTCTTTTACGATGTTCCTGCATTTTAGACATTCTGTTCTTAACTGACTCCAAGAAAATAAAGAGGTTTTTTCTATTTACTTAGGAGAAAGACTTGTACCAATAAAGCCAGCTTTCAAATTAGAACTCTTCAATAGTTGTGAAGCCGTAACCTGAAGCGAAGGTATAAGAATTTGTTAGACATAAAAAACTTGAAGCATCCCTCGTAAAGGTAACCCAACCTGAGCGCTATCGACATACCCTAAGTTTTAACCAAAGTGTCAGAATATACTTGCTTCGTGTACATTGTACGGCGAACATCCATAGTCGCTATACTCCACCGGGACAGATATGCATACTGCCCATTACAGGACAACATCAAATATCCCCTAGTTGAATTTGCCGTAGGTACCAAGCCTGTTTTCGATGATCAATTTTGCCATGGGTCGTGAAGGAATTTATCATTTAATTAATAGTTCGTAAACTCTCGTTAACTCATTATCGGTGTTTATATTATCGCCTTGTTGTAAGATATTGAATATTTCAATAAGGCACTTTACTATATAAATTCTCTAGCGACTTAAATGTAAGCTGTTTTTAGATATACAATTAAGCGTATTCTTTGCTGTACAATAGTAAGTCCTTCTGTTATTATTTACAAGGTTAAGTTATCTTCTATATCCCGACGTTTTATACCGTTCGTGGTCACGGGTTAGAGGTTAAGTCCCGATGTACAGCAATGACTTAAGTGTTAATTGATACAATTAATAGGGACAACACATCATAAACTTTGCAAATCCCAATAGTGTTAATAACTAAGTTTAAACCATTTGATTCTCCCCCAGACCCAATGTTTGTGTGGTAAGCGCAGACAGTTGTTCTGTTTCTGGGTTTAATTTATTTATTGTATTACTTTATGCAAATAATGATACAAAAACATGCATCAGCGGACTTAATGCCTAAGGCATTCTATTGCCAGTCGACCGTTTTGGCAATGCAGAGCTACGATGAAGTAGGTGCGTGCACCCAGGAGGAATTTAGTAATTTTAACAAATGTTACAATTATGTTGAATATACTACTAATATATTAGAAGAGACATATATATATATATATATATATATATATACAGTGATATATACATAAATATGCATACCGCGTTTACATTAATATACTTACTTATACATACATATATATCCATTATAAAGCCATATAAATTTGTAAGTGATGAACTAAATCCCCGTCGCGTTGATTACGCAAATGCACCTATTAAAAACTACTTCACCTGTAATTTTAAAGCGCATCGATTCATACTTCTATTCATCTATAATATATACTTACCATCAGCGACTGTATATAAATATAAATATATAGTCTATATAAATAAAAATCAATCACAAAAGTATGTACGCCCATAACTTTCGATCGACTGCACCGAATTGGATAATTCTTTTTTTTGTATTAGTTATTGCCGGGACAAGGTTTGTATAGAAAGATAATTTGAAAGAAAACGGAGTTATCATATTTTCTTGGTCTTTTAGTTGCTTTAACTGCGCCCTTGCAGGAATTTAACATGGGCTTACTAAAATGGAGATTATTTTCAACATCTCTTATAATTGTATTTAAATGTATATACGAGAGTACCTGACATTTTTATGAAACAAGCATTGTTTCTCTCGCCTTCCTGCAATCAAAGGGACTGCTTACATGGAAAGGGACAGAAATATGTTCGTCCTCGTTGTAACCAGGACATTGTATTTCATTTATTATGCAAACGAATATCGATGAATGTCAATCGTCGAAGCTACCTGTCAAAGTAGCGTCAGAATCAGTTCAGCTTGTTAGAAATTCTGTAAATGACGTTGCATGTAGAGTAATTCCTTGGGGTCACGTGCGCGCCGGATCACGCTCTGCCTGTAGGGCTCAGGAGTCAATGCGTGACGTCACTAATCTAACTTTGTACGTATTTTGGTCTCAAGGAGTCTTTTATTAAAATATTTTTAGACTTAATTAGGAAAGTTTTTGAACAAATTTCAAAGTTTTTTTCTGAATTCAAATGTTTTTATATTTAGATTCTGAAAGTTCTGAACAATGTTTGAAATATTTAGTAAATGTCGGTGATATTTGTAGAGTTGATTGTAGCCTTTATCATCTTGGGTATTGAGTACAAAGAAGGAATACATTTTAAAAGGTATACTAGCTAACCCACGCAACTCCGTCTGCGTTCCTTTTCTATCAAACTCGGCTCTTATTCGGTAAGATAGTTTCGGAGTTCATCGTGAACTGCAAAGTGACACGTGATCTATGAATAATTAGAAAACTCGATGAACATCGTTTTAAAGAAAATACAATACGTTCAAACTAAAACTAGTTAGAGTTATGAATCGAACATGAGATAGCCTCAGTTGCCAAACTAGGTAGAAACATGTATTAACTAGTGTTTTATAAAGGAAAGTATAATAGTGTGGAGTGAACCTCTTTTTGTGTGTATGAGGGTGTATGTGTACGTCGGGGTGGGTGTGCAAGCGTATGTTTGAGAAACAATATACTCTAAGTTGAACGTAATTTAAACTTAAAACGTACGAACTACGATAAGACTGCCAGAACCTGAAACGGAGGACAGTTTCCTTATATCCTAAACTTTGAAGCCAATCAATAACCTTAATCTTGCATTCTGTTTTATTAAGAGGGTAAATAACACACCGTCCACAACCGTTATACATTTAAAAAGAAGGTGCATGAGCTCCTTCTCAACGGAATGGCAGAAACTTCTTACCGATAATTGGTATATATTCAGTTTTAATAGTATGCTAATATTAATGTGTGTATGTATATTTAAATATGTATATATTTGTGTGTGTATTTAAGGCATATGTATCATATGTATATATTTATGTATGTTCAAGTTTTTCGTTAATTCTTTTGTGTACTGTTTACAGTTAGTTTCATACGGAAACCTCTGTGCACCACCTACCTTATAAGATTCCTACACCACCTGACTGGAAGCGAATGCCTTGGGCATTAAGTCCGCCATTGTACAAAAGTGCATAAAGTTTAAAAATAAATAAATAAATAAGGGTAATACTATTTATCTTATTATAAACAAATGGACATAATGTACAAAAAAATTGTTATTTATAAGTTAGACTCCTATGTATGATGTCTATGTGTGAAATGGTGAAATGCCGGTTTTTTTTTTTAAACCAGATTTCTAGCGATGGTGACTGCGATAAATAAGTTAATAGTTTATGTATGTGCAAACCTTGTTACACGGTATAACAATATCACGGTGTTTTGAATAAATTGTACTAACCGTTGTCATATCAATACAGGTAAAAATCAAAAAAGTTGTTTAATAAATAAATAACAACGACAGACCCGGTCTGAATTCCGATTTGGACCCAGATATAAAAATAATCCGCGTGACGACACGACGGCCATCTTGTTTATCAACCCGTAAAAATATCCTAGGGGTTAGTTTCGTCCATATTTTATTGTAACCTTTATATTGTTATGATAAAATCTTTTATCTGATTTGAGCGCGTACATCGACATTGTGCATTTTGTTTCTTTGTGTACCTATTCAACTTCTCAAATACCCGTCAAACTGGTGTGATTGACTATTTTTGATCTTCATTGAACTACATTTTTTATTTATCTGCGTTTGCTTTCTTTAGACTACATTTTCCATACTGTCGGCAAAGAAGGAAGAAATCCTTAGGAAAAATTACATACATGGACTCGATCTGAACCATTTTACTCCCCATTATTAGCTAACTAGTATTCATAATATTGAATAGCGAAATAAGACGTTTAGTATACGAAACTAGTATTTCCAATGTGTTATTTTGTTTTTAAAACTATCACGCCACTAATGTCAAATAAAAAATCTCCGAAAAGCAAAGATTTTATTACCGGTACTATAATGGTGTACATAAAATTTGTAAAATAACACGACAGCTGCGACTTAAAAGTGTGTGGCCCACTCAAGAATTTATGTTTCGATTGAAATGCTTCTGACTAATAAGATTTTATTGTAGTTTCATTATATTTATGATGATGACTGAACATAAAAATATTTATTATCTATTACTTTCCCGAATCCGCTCTGAATACCTAAATAGGCGTCTGATGAACCGATGGACTGAGTAAGCAAGAAGGGTGACGTATTACATTCACCATGTGCAACCATTCGAAGTAGAAAAGCGTGATCCTAATGATACGTCTTGATAAAAAAGTGTCTATAGTTTTTATAATTTTCAATCAATATTATCAAACCGAAAAGTTTGTTTAGTTAAATGCACTAATCTTAGTAATTTCTTATATTAATTAAAACATCATTCTAGCAAAAGGTCATAGACCTAATTATCACGCTGTGACAAAGCCAACCAACCTACTTAGTGAGACCACATGTGTGAGAAATGGTGTAAATATTTGTTCTGAGATGCAGACGAGATTGCGCGGTTTAAAGGGTTGTCTAGTTTTATATATACCTACCTGTTGATGTTGATCTACCAATAAAGCTAACTTACTTGTTCGATTAAAAGCGATATCGGATTATATCTTTCAGATACTATATAAAATTAGAATGTTACAAAATGTGTAAGACTACTGATCCACCTCAAAAATCCAGGCAAAATCAATGTCAAAAGAAATTCCTAATTTTAATGTACTTACCGAATGTAGTAAAGTCCCGTCGTGTCTGTTGGCAGGTGGTAGCACCGTAGCGTGACTCGATATGATCAGTTGTAGAACACCCGACAAAGAGTGCGGACGTCTCGTTTGTATAATTTGTTTATTGTTATTCGAGAGCATTAACATTCCTCAGACATTTTACAGATTTAGTTTTTAGTGTCTGGAAACTCCATCTTTTATTTGTTTGTGTGGTTGAGTTTCAGCTAAACCTTGTTCACGGCGTATTTTTAAATTTTTATTCTGTATCGGTTGATTCTGTTGTAAAACATTTTTATTTTTTTAAATTCCTTATGATTTTATTGTGGATAGTTTGACTGTAACATCATAGTGTTAGACAGATTTCAGTGCGGTTTTGTGCAAATATTTAAGCATAAATATGAGTATAAATATGACCTGTTTTGTTACCCATTAATCTAAAATATTTATAAGTATAATTCAAGTATCAATTCTCATCAGGTATTTATGGCACAAAAGATACATGATTGACGTAAACCAGTTTAAAATAACAGCAAAGTAACAGTACAGTTTTATTTCAGTTTTATACAGTTTTATTAAGATACATTTAAATGCAACGAAATAAAAAGGTTTTTAACTTCCCCTCTCAACTCATCAGGAAATCGCCCTCCTTCACTGAATGAAACGCATTAATACGGCGGAAGGAACAAGACACGAGGGCGATAATCATTTATTTAATGATGTCGTCCTATCCTTACGCGTATTGCTCCATCGCTGGCCGAAATGCGTTTATTAAGGAGGCTTTTGTACCTGGAGTACATACATACGAATATGGTATTGTGGCGACTTCCATATACAGCGGCAACATAAACATGTGACAACGCCATCTACCGAAGATACACTGAACTACGAAGTAACGTAGTGTACGAAGAAACTACCAATCCTTCAACGCACAATAGAAGTTCTCGCGCCGATTAACATATGTACAACTTCCCATTATCAACCGTTGGGCAACGGCCCGCCAGACATGATCACCTCGCCTGGTCGGAGGTCCTCCCTTTGTGTTGGAGGGACATGACACCCGTTCTTCCACAGTATTGCACGGGGCAAACTGTTACAAATATTCAGATGGTTATATGGTAAACATTATATTCTATGCCTTCATCTTTTACTAAATAAAAACCATTGCTCTTAACAGCTAAAGGAAAACTTTAAACATAACTTATACCAATCCGTCTTGCCAGTATTTATTTATTTACTTGGCTCACCAATAATTGTGTAAACTGTTTTTTAGTTAAAAGATATTTTACAATGAAGTATGAGTGGAATAGTGTTACAATTACGTATAGGTAAGCACCTCGTGCACAATAAACAATAATATTATCATAAATCATATTTTAAATTAGAATTATACAATCCAGACAGTTCAAGAAAAGTAATTCTAAACTTCTTCACTTCATTCAAATGAACTCGTTCAAAGCTCATCTGACAAATACGTCAGTGAATAAAGCGGTGTGTCAAAATTATAATGATGTCGTAATTGTGCCAAGTGTGAACGTACCCCTAGTGTGCAGGTGTGTATAGACGGGCATGTCAAAACTAGGTCAATTGTCACACGTTGTATACCGGAATATCGCTCGCCGCTATGATTTGGAAGATATTGGTATGCTGTTCGGGAGAATAAATATTTTTAATCTCCGGTGTTGGATACCTATTTATAACTGAAGAAGGTTATAATTAACTTTCTTGCACTGTTGTTTTCTTCTCTGTACGATGAATATAAAAAAAAAGTAAAAAAAAGTATTTTGTGCAACAGTTACCAACTACTATTGATTGAATGGATACAGTTGAAGTGGTTGATATGTTTAATGCCGACTATTATCGCATAGTATTTTAAATTGTTTATTATCCTTATATTTGCTGCATTTGTGGTATATTTATAAAAATGCCGTAGTAGGTGAATTGTAATAGGCTCTCCGCTTTTTACCTAGGTAATAAATGTACTAATTTTGCAATATGTTACCTCAGTCTGGTCGAAGCTAGCATAGAATAGAAATGAATATCGTATTCTACTCTTGAAGGCCAAGACACATTTTGGAGGCTCAGCGAATAGAAGCAACCAAGCAAGCGCTTACAGCAGTTTTCTATAAGGCCTTGGCCCTCCCGCGATGGACCTACCTTCCTAGATCTTTACACGCCGCAAGGGTTGGTTAATAGAGAATACCTTAGGCTTTAAGTCCGCCGATGTACATAAGTGTATGAAGTTGTTAATCAATACATGTGTTCAATGAACGTCACAACATTTACTAAACTATCACAAATGTATACATACAATATGCGTTTATAACATTCCGGCAACGTATTGAATGCTGGAAATATTTTTATTCATCGTACTCTTAACGCTCTGTCGCCGCGTCGACACGTCGACTGCTGCTGACGTTATTGTGATATCGTAGATAAAAAAGTACCAGGAGTATGCTTTTATTGTTTTCGTCCTTGAAAATATAGCGTAAGCATGCTATTGTAGAGACCTAAGTGTTTGCCTACGGGTTTCAAAAAAGTTTAATTTTTCCTGGGACTTCCCGAGTGTTATAACTCGTTGTGTTCGTGGCTGGTCACTGCTGTTAATCCTGGTGTACAGGAGTTACACTGACGGGCGTGTGGATGGGATTAGTCCCCAAAATACTTGTTAATGAGAAAGGACAGAATTTCTGAACACTGTTATTCCGCGAAGCGATGGTCGACCTCACTCATTTCTATGTAGTGTGTATGTTCAAATTCAAAATCATTTATTCAATTAAGACCATAAGTGACATTTATGAACGTCAAATGAAGCTATAGATAAAAATCATAGATCGACACAAACAGACGCCAGATGTGCTCTATTGTATTATTTTTTATTATTGCATGATCTGCAAATATTTGTTACGGAGTTTGGGTGTTTTCTATGTATAATATGTATGTATTTACAAAAAAAAAGGATATAAGTATTAATATCAGTTATCTAGTACCCATAGTACAAGCTCTGCTTAGTTTGGGACTAGATGGCGTTGTATGTTAAAATGTCTGAACATATTTATTTATTTATTGTCAAGTTGAATTGGGTGAAAACACCAAAATTCACTACCTGCCAGTGTCATTCCATAAGTTTCAGTTTCCAGAATGCGTAGAGCCTTGTGAGAAGAATATTGGCAAAGAAACTCATGGCCACTCTTTTTAAAACTCTGAACTTCAAGTACAGTAGTATTAGTATCTCATAAATAATTCTTTCTTTCTTTATCGTAACAAAAGAAGATTACAAAACACTGTATACCTCTGACTCCCAAAATAGCGTTAGCTGTTTGCTGGGAGTCAGTTACTTTCAAAAACAAAAAGAACAGTTTTTACAATATAATGGTGAACACATTAAGTTTGTTTATCTAGATTTTATGGGTGCGAGTGTATGTGTGTGTATGTATGTGTGTAAGGTGTGTGTTCGCTGTGTTTTTGAGGCTATGAGTCATAATGTGTATGTAGCGAGTGTGTATGGTACTATTCAAGCTTACATTGAATGGTTAACTATATGCAAGCTGTTACCAGATGAAAAAAGAAGGAAGATTCTGAAAAGGGGAAATAGAAATTTTACTAACTTTTGACCAGGTTGAAACGTTAGGCAAATAACAGGTATGTTATACTTTTATAGGTGATCGATCGCGTTAATTCCCGTAAAAATGATTATTAAAATTTTTAATATTTCAATAATTTTTGATAAACATTTTTATTCCAAACCTTAGTCCCTGTCTTGTTTTTAAAAATAATCCTTATTGTCTATTTTCTACAGTGTACGATTATAAAGTATATATATTTTTGTGTATTTGTATAATATATATATTAATATATTTCATTTATATGCATATGCATCTTATTTATAATTTAATATCAATTGTATTGATTTCTGTGCTTATTACAATTCTAACTTACATGCTGCACATACTTTATTAGATTTCTACATCTCCCGAAGGTTGGCTGGTAGAGAATGCTTTGGGCATTCAGTCCACCGGTGTACACAAGTGTATGAAGTTGTAAAATAACATAAATGCATAAAAAAAAAGAAAACCCATTAACACCATACTTTTATACATAATAATAGAACTCGAAGAAATGTCCCACCATTACGAATATGAACCCCTGTAATGACGTCACACCTCCTTAATAGCCGTTACTAATATTACACGCATAATAAAGGGTTGGATTCGTGACCTGATGACGTAACTGCCCCAATCATTCGGTCACTATGTTTTAATTAAAGGTACCGGGTGCTACATTGTAGTGGCACTTTCAATTTGTATTCATTAAAGACATAACAATGTTTAATTACGGAAATACTTAGTATGATAAAGATGTAAAACATTTACAGAATAAATGTAATGAGGGGAAAGGGCAATTTTAATTTTCTTTCTAGATTGATGGTATCACTGGCTATTATTTTTGTTTGGGCACCTACACAACCAGTGGGTACCAGACAACTAATATCATATAGAAAGTTTTTTTTCAGTAATTCATACATACGTTACAAACTCCGAAAGAAATATTTGCAGATCGTACTAATATTTGGTCCGGCCCGGGAATCGAACCCGAGACCTTAAACTGAATAATTTTACCAAACGATCTGCTTCCTAAGAATTGTATAAGGCTATCGTGGCATTTTCTGACTTTCTTGTACTTTTTTTTATTTTTATTTTTTATTGTGTTATTAACTTGTGTTCTTTGAGCTTCTGGTCAGCAGGATCTCAACAGTCCACATAAAAAATCTTCTTTCAAAGAATCTTTCAATATCCTGATTTCAATACCCCTAGCCAAGTCGACATCTACAAATGTAAACGCTTATCAATTACTAATATATGTAAAAGCGCTCATAGCTCAGTTGAACTCGATGATTAGGAACAATCACCGAGGGTAGGCAACGACGGCGCGGTCAGTACGTAAGTGTTGTTATCATAGGATAACAGTCGAGAATCTTACTTGGAGGCCTTTGGGCGGCTTGAAAACATTCAAGAGCAAGATTACATAGCCACAAAGTGACTGACTACACGGTTGGCCTAGTGGTTTCAGTGGTCGCCATACCGCTTCCTACTGCGCCAAGTGTTGTGGGTTCAAATCCTACATGGGACAACACTTTGCGTGATCTATAAATTGTTGTTCTAAGTATGGGTGTACTTTGTGTCCGTTTCATGCATGTTTCTAAAGATCCCCGTGAGACAGGAATGTATATTCCTAATGCGAGAGTTGTCTTTTTTAAAGTACAAAAAAAATAAAGCACAACGTTGTCCTGCCAGTTCTCAATCTGCACTCGGTTTGCGTGGAGACGTTGGTTTTAAACCTCTCCTGACAGGAAACCCTGACAGGAAATTGATAAATAAATTTATAGGAATGCTGTCTCTCAACGCTAACACACATCACATGTTCAAAACAAAACACTTGCCAATAATACAAGAGAATAGAATTAATAAATAGCGTTAGCGATGGTAGAAAGAGAATCTTCGCGAAACACTTGCATCTTGGCCAATGGGGCTGATTTTGCAAAACGCGAGTGATTATAACCCTTACGGTCATTCTCATTATGGACCATCTTAACTTCATTTACTCCTAATGTACAATGAAGCTGGCTTCTTGAACGCCTAATGGATACTAATTAAACCAGTTACATAAAGCATTTAGAGCTCGTATAACACTTTACATGGCATAACGTAACGTAAACGGATAAGTGTCGTTGTAAATTGTTTTTCCTCCTTAATTAATAGATATATTATTGCCGCTAAAACTTGTATACTAACTGACATATTGAGTGTAGGGTTTATATTAATAGTATATCGTTTTATTGTACACCAGATACATGCCAACAAGAAAAAGTTTTACATAAAATCGGCCAAGTGCTTATCGGACTCGCGCAGAAAGGGTTGCGTACATTATCTATACAATTCAAGCGTCTAGCTATTGCCGTTATCGATACCGAACAAAAACGAGCAAAAAAATCACATTTTTTGTATAAGAGTCCCTTTAAATATTAATTTTATTCTGGTTTTTAGTATCTATTTGTGGTTATAGCGGCAACAGAAATACATCATCTAATTATCACGATTCATGAGATGCAGGACTGACACTCGGGTAGCGAAGTCTTATTAATAGGGCCAGACTACGTTAAAGTTTTGAAAAAAATAGTATAGTATACATCACTCGGGCTATGATTACGAATCTTTTAATACTTTTTTCATTGTAGTTTATACTCTCGATTGTCGGCACCTTATAGAACTTGCTGCAATACATTCTAGAATTAAAATCACGATTAACCTTTGATAAAGCCATAAGACGAAACCGGTTAGGTGTAAACCTAAATAAAATAGTGAAACAAGTACAAGTGATTTTAATTCTAGAATGTACCTCATTCATTCATAATGGTTCTCTCAACTATGTTAAATATATTTATTATATTATAGAAGACTTCACTTAGACATAAGACTTTACGTTCATTTACAAGCAACAGTATTGTTCTGTTGTCAAGTTCATACTAAGTGATGTATGTATTTGTATAGTATCTGCTTGCTAAAGTTCATCAAAATCCACGAAGTGGTGTCGCCGTGGAGGCGAAACAGACAGACGAGTTACTTTCAAATTTATAAGCATGGATCAAGTTCATACTTAATAATAAACTCACAAAATTACTGCCTCGTTGGTGTAGTGGTTAACGTAAGCGACTGAAGATCAAGAGGTCTCGGGTTTGTTTACCGTCTACTGTTTTATTTTTCTTACAAAAAGTTCTTATGATATATATTATAAATGGTAGCCTGGAGTTTTTTTTTTATATTTAAACTGCCAAAATGACTCTGCCCTGCCTGCTGGAAAGCATGAGCAGAATCCAAGAGTGGTGGTCACCATCCTCAATGCGAAAAAGAACCATGCAGCATGGTGACCCACACTATGGCGGCCTGGGGGGAAGGGGGATGGTGAGGGGGATAGGGGGCGTTGGATTGGTTTATGGGCCTCCGGTATCCTCACTCACTCGATGAAACACAGCGTAAGCGCTGTTTCACACCGGTTTTCTGTGAGGCCGTGGTGTCACTCCGGTCGAGCCGGCCCATTCATGCCGAAGCGTGGCTCTCCCACGGCATGAGTAGTACGAGTATGGAATATGGCGGTGTTTCCTCCCCCCCTCCCCGGGCCTCGGAGAGCACGTTAAGCCGTTGGTCCCAGTGGTCATGTGCATATCTATGGCGGAAACCAGTGCCCTGAAATGTACTGACAATTAGTTTAAGCTTCGAATTCAGTTCACCCTCGTAGTCGCGGAGGTCAGATACCAGTCGCTCTGTGTCAAAACTGGTATTCAGGTGAAACCGGTGGAACTAGTAGCCGACCCCAAAGAATCTTGGTAATAATTTAGGCTAGAAATGTGATGATTACACTCACTACACTCGGCACTCAAATAAACTGTATAAAATTTTCAACTCCCGCATTAGGAATATAAATTCCTGTGTCGCGGGGATCTTTACAAACATACATGAAACAGACACAAAGTACACCCAGACTTAGAACAACAATTTATGGATCACACAAAGTGTTGTCCCATGTAGGATTTGAACCCACAACACTTGGCGCAGTAGGAAGCGGTGTGGCGACCACTGAAACCACCAGGCCAACCGTTTATATTTAACTTTGTTATTATTATAAACTAGTTTATTCCCGCGGCTCCGCCCGCGTATATGTCGGTTATCGCGTCAAATAGTAGCCTATGTGTTATTTTGATGTATCAGCTATATTACTGTAAAGTTTCATCCAAATCCCTTCAGTGACTTTTGTTTGAAAGACTAACAAACATCCTCACAAACTTTCGCGTTTATTATATTAGTAGGATTGAATTGTATTTATATAAACTAGCCATTACCGAAATAAATAAGCAAAAGAGGCTTTCAGTCGGCTAAAAAAGATAGTTAAAATATTACAGCAACTAAACAACTAATCTATTTCAAAAAATCTTTTGTCATTTCTTATACCCTTTAAAATTGCCACTTATAAAGTCTGTTATATAGTTATATTTTATTCTGAAACCTGTTTGCAGAGCTTACATAAAAACAGGACAAAATGTCCTGTGTGCATTGTATGTATAACACCGAACGCAGTTTTTTGTGGTAACAAGCAAAATATAAAGCTCGTACCAGCGCTAAATCGACATGGCAACTCATCTTACAAAGAAAAAACGATAGCAAGGGATGAAACGGGCCATAGAATATTATAGGCTATTAAGGGAAAGGGCTCAAAATGTAAAACCATAAACATAAACTAGGAGTAGTAGTTAGTAAAACAATTTCGGACGTTTGATAAAACGTCTGACTCGTCCCGTAAATAAATAAATAATAAATAAATATATACATACAAACATTTGGTCCGACTCAGGAATCGAACCCGAGACCTCTTGGACAGCAGTCGCTTTCGCTACCACTGCGCCACAGACGCTGTCAATTTCTCGTCCACTTATTTTTTCGTAAAAAAAAACTTTTTACAAAATATGTTTATTACATATACATATACAAATAAATAAAATTGGAGTGTCTTCTGTAATACTAAAATAACCGCTTTTTATTTAATATTTTTTTTTACAATTTTGATCTGTCTGTGGTCTGTCTTTGTGTTTGTTCCGGCTCTGGAACGGCTGGACCGATTTTGACGAAACTTACACTGGCAGATAGCTGATGATATACAGAATAACTTCGGCTACTTTTATTAGATAAGCTTTGGCCCGCGACGTTAGCTTCCCGGAACTTACTAGTAATCTAATAAGTGTCAATTTGTAATAGAAAAATTTAATGTCGAAATCTAAACGCCAGCTTTTAGGTAGGGGTAATTCACCAATATACTTCCGTTTTGTTACGTTTGTGTAATATTTTATGTTCCCGTTTGCATGCTGAGTACATAGTTTTAGTTAACGACCATTGGCTTTTAATTCTACTATTGCGAGAACACATGTGAGAATAGAATAGAATGTTATTAAATTACAAAATAATTGTATACTGTTGTTTTTAAAAAAATAAGGTTTCTTTTGGAATGAAAGTGGAAAACTAGCAAAAAAAAATCATTGGTTTCGTTATACAGGGGTTTCTTCATTCCTTATTCAAATCTCTTGCAAATCTCCACAGCATACATGGACCTAATTGATGAGAAATTACAATATATTATGAAAATAACTATTACAAATCGTCTTAATTTATCTTTAATTCAATAAAAAAACAAACAAACAACAACCCATAATGTCCCACTGCTGGGCTCGGGTCTCCTCTCAGGAGAGGGTTAAGGCCATACGTCCCCACGCTGGCCAAGTGCGGGTTGGGGACTGGCAAGAATACGTTGTGGCTACGTAAATCTTGCCGTTGGATGTTTTTAAGCCGCCCGAAGGCCTCCAACTAAACTTCACGACTGTTATCGTATGATTAGAACCGGGACCGACTGCTTAACGTGACCTCCGAATCACGGAGACGCTCATGGTAACATGCCACCACCATATATATATATATATTCAATAATCTGTATTTATAAACTGAATTTAGTGAACACTACCCAATTACCATAAATGCTACATCAATTAATTTCTGTCTTAACAGTTTCAATAACCGCGGAGGTGACAGCTATGAATTAACATATAACTTAACAAGCATTTCACTTAGCCTATAAGTCCATTAACTCAAGGCCGTCCCTGGAGGCGTTCAAACATGAAATTAGAACTTTGTTGTAACTTTGATTAGTCACTTACATGTTTGTGTAGTTTGAAGGTACATTTGTATTTCCAGTCAATGGTGATGGATATAATTATGGCTAAATCGTAATCGCAACCTTCCTTAATATAGTATTGACAAAAGGGTAATTAATTTTATGTACTAATTTTAGTACTTAAATGATAGATTGAACCCTGTGACGGAGGACTACAAAACTAACGAAGTAACTAAGAGTACTAAACAAGCGTTTTTATCGCCTATAATTATATTCATTACGTGTCTGTTTTATCGCAAAATAAGTGCGGATATATATATATATATATACATATATATATTATAAATGTACAAATTCACATCCAAAATGTAACATACCTCGTTAAGTTCCAAAATGACCCTAAATAGTATTGTGTATGGTGTCATTTTTGAGCTTCGGGAGGAGGAGGGAGAGGGAGAGGGAGAGCCACGCTTCGGCATGCATGAGCCGACTCGACCGGCGTGATACCCAGTTTCGCAGAAAACCGTTGTGAAACAGCGCTTGCGCTGTGTTTCACCGAGTGATTGAGGATACCGGAGGCCCATAATCCAACCCTTCCCCTTATTCCCCTTCCCATCCCCTAAGGTGGGCAACGCATTTGTGACGCCTCTGGTGTTGCTCGTGTCCATGGGCGGCGGTAATCGCTTACCATCAGGCGATACGTCTGCTCATTTGCCCCCTATTCCATAAAAAAAGACTTACTTATCGTCAACAGACTTTACTAGTCAACTACTGGACATAGCCCTCTGCTTTGGAAGATTTTGAATACTATACCACGCTGGCTAGACGGATTGACAAGAAATTTGTCCCAATACCTCACTCAATAAGAAAAATTATCATTTGCAGACAGAGCTATGCTATAAAGGGTCTGTCGCTAAACACACTTATGTATATGTTTCTCAATAAAGTGATCGAATTCATCACTTTGGCAATTAAAGCATTTAATTAAATTTGTGACGACTTCCACATACAAAAATAAACAGAAAAACACTACAACGCCATCTACCGAAGGTACGAAGGAAATGGAAAAACTACCAATCCCGAATCGCGCCATAGAAGTTTTTGCGCCGATTAGCATATATACAACATCCCAACATCAATCGTTGGACAGTGGCCCGCCAGGCATGTGCACTTAGCCTGACCGGAGGATCCTCCCTTTCTGTTGGAGGGACATTGATACCTGTTCATCCATAAGATTAATTGGTGATACATTTCATATGTAGTGCAAATAAAATTTTGAATTTAGTGCAATTTAGTTACACTAAGTTATACTCGATTAGAGCACTAAATTAATTACACGTTACAATTAATTAAAGTACTGTACACTAACATAAAATGTGTATAGTACTGAAAAACTGTTGACGAATAATGCAGCAAGGATCCAATTAAATACTTTACATTGTATTTTTTACTTTATCGGCAATAAACTTTAAGGCTGCACAGTACAAATGAATAATGTCTTGGTACAAAGTTTTCTCGATTAATTAAAATCTTGATCTCTGCCAAGGCAACACACAATACAATAAAATATACGGTATCCAAATATTTAATTTTGCCTATCTACTTTGTGTTTTACGACCTTTTTTATGGAATAGGGGGAAAATGAGCAGGGTTATCCCCTGATGGTAAGCGATTACCGCCGCCCATGGACATTCGGATGTCAATATCAGAAGCGTCATAAGTGCGTTGCCGGTCTTTAGGAAATGGGAATGGGGGAAGGGGTTGAGTTATAAGCCTCCGGTATTGAGTATTATAAAGCTGAAGAGCTTTTTTTGTTTCAATGCACCAATCTCGGCAACTACTGGTTCCCATTTAAATTAAGAGGCAATGTAAATTAAAAATGTTACAAAAATTGAATGACTCATGCTTTTTGAGACGCAAAGTTGCGCAGGTAGCTAGTAACTGGACATGATAATAATTTATTTTTGCCACAGCATATTATACATTACATATATGTGTAATATACGGACATAAACCTAAAGGCGAACCAGCGTTTTCTCATTATCCAAACAATATTGCGTACCACTAAAAAAAAGTATTGAGTTAGTACATAAATCTCCTTTCGTCATAAAAATAAACGAATGCACGCAGACAAAAGTGTGTCGCGGACAATAAATGAATATCTGACATTTCGCTTAACGCCCAGTTCCGTTATTGACAAATGATCCCGGCTGTGGTGACACAGTATGTTGATACCGAAACTTATAGTGTGTTTTTTTAATAGACTTGATTTCTATTTTTGATAATTTTGTGCAATGTTATTTTTGTGTGTATTAATAGCAATTTCAAGAAATTAGAAAGATTTTTTTTCAGTGTGATATTGCTGTATACTTATACGATAATATATGTATCTGATAGTTTAGCCTTTTGATAAACATAAGAGAAATGAGTGTTGATATATTTATAATAACGTAACACAAATCCTAATAATTTAACGCATGTCAACCACGGTTGACTCACTTCAAATTAGGTAGAGCTTATATTACTATTCTAGAATTAATATCAGGTGTAATTATTTCACTGTTTAAATTCACTTTAATCCTGTAGTTATTAATAATGCCATTAAGCGAATCTGGTGAGTATTAAAGTTAATTAAAGTAGTGAAATAAGTACGAGCGTGTTTCAATTTAGAATGTATTTGAACAAGTGCCATTAAGTGTCGAAAATCGAGACTATAAATTAAATAGATAGATAATACTTTATTTGTACACCAAGGTTTACACACAATATACAATTCTATAAATTATAAAAAAAAGATAAAAATGAAAATGTGATGTACAAAGGGCGGCCTTATTACTCATTGCAATTTCTTCCAGGCAACCTTTGGATGGACAGGTTTCATTCAAAGCTGGTGCAGGGTATTTAAGAATGAGAAGAAAAAAAAAAACGTTTACGTATATAACAAAAAAAAACAAATTATATTACAAATTTAATAAATAATGATATGAAATAATAATAATACTATAGAATAAATAAAAGAAAAAATAAAAAAAAAATAAAAAAATACTTAAACTACCAAATTTGTAATAAACATACTAATGTTTACTTATCCAAATATATTACAGATTAATCACTCCCAGTCATAGAAATAATTATATCATATATGTCCTGGATAAGATTTGAATAAAAAATCTCGGATTTAACAATTAGGATCTGTAACCAACAAAATACCAATATTACTAGTAGGTATGTCTGAAAAAAAAATCAGCAGGAGGGGAATCCCCACGGTTGCTAACGTGCAGGTGACACTACAAATGTTGTGAATGTTTCTTGACAGCGGCAACCCTTATCACAAAACGGACACGTGCGTGTTTATTACAAATATATAGTTATATAATTGCGTAAATAAATCTTTTGTCTATTTTCTTATGTTCCATCGTTTTCTTATTTGTTTATGAGCTTCCAAAGTGACATTACTCTGCCTGATGGAGAGCATAAGCAGAATCCTATAGCGGTGGTCAATATACTCACAGGCGCTCATAGCCCAGTTGCACTCGGTGATTAGAAACAATCACCGAGCTAAGTAACGACGGCGCGGTCAGTAAGTGGATGGGTGACCACTGGTGGCATGTTACCATGAGCGTCTCCGTGATTCGGAGGTCACGTTGAGCAGTCGGACCCGGTCATACGATAACAGTCGTAAAGCTTAGTTGGAGGCCTTAACCCCGCACTTGGCCAGCGTGGGGACGTATGGCATTAACCCGAGCTCAGCAGTGGGACATTATGTGTTGTTGGCGAATTGATGATATATTCATTGCGAATGCAGACAATGTAAGAATGCAGCATGGTGCCTCACACCATATAGGCCTAGCGATACTTTTGCATGCATTATTGGACCACCGGTCTCGCAATCACCAATGAAAGACGATAACACGAACGCTGCCATTTTAGGTTAGTCTTCTGTGCGAGGGTAGTACCACCCCGGTCATGAAGGCCAACGACAAATATAACTTATCTTGAGTAACTGATATGCTATAAACTTGAAAGGACAACTTTGTAAGGGACTTCTGTACCGCCTTGCGTATTTCATTGGGCCGCGTGTATCTAGTAGGTGGTCTTTCAAAGCGGTATTCGGAAATATTTTAAACTTTCGCCTTACATTTTCCTTGTATCGCAGGCTGGCTCTAAGTTCTTAAATCACCAAGATCACTTAAAAAAAATTAAAGTTAAATTCCATACTTAAGTAAAAATGGTACTTTTATATCACGCTAAGGCCATTCTTCGAAATTTGTGACCGGCTTCGCATTAAATATGGATTGTCGTATTTACTTTTTTTATAATTGAAAGGTTCTAAGTTTTTGTTTTACTGAGAAAGTTTTAATTTTACTCATTTCGTGCAACCGTTTGTTGGTTAACTGTTTCGAGGTATCTTTTAGATTTATTATTTAACCGCCGCCCATTTTACTCGTCTAAGCCAAAAGGAAAGGTATTACTTTAGGCAATCTATCCATGTTTGTATATTACACCATAGCGCCTTAACTATTGACCTGAATGAATGAGGTGTCAATAAATTCGTAATAATTGTGCGGTTGCCATAGTGTATATTTATTTATTTCTTGTTTTATTTATAAGCTTTACGCACTAAATTAGTACATAGTCGGACTTAATGCCCAGGGCATTCTCTTTTAGTCAACCATCGGTTGTTATAGAAATCTTATACGCTTTAACGTAATCGGTTATAGTTTTTAAACAATTCCTTTTTAAAACGACGATTTGTAGCACTTTTAGCAGCAAAAATTATTTTTCAGCAACAGGAAAATAACAAAAAATGGTTACATATTTTGTAAGTACTTTATATAAATCACCGCAGCTTCAAATGCCTGAAAAACATATGACGACACAACACTCAACAAAGTAATCCTACCCCTATATCATCCCCTCTTAATAACGCCTCATTACAGTCAGTCAGAGAGCATTTTTACCTCACTTCCTCCGCCATGAGCGAGAAAATGAGCCTCCGTTTCCCTCCCCCTCCGTTCGACTCCACAATGATTGTTTGTGGTGAGTAATTAAAAAATGCTTCTTAGTGTTTCTCTTATTTATGTGGATAGATGAAGATTTACTTATTTATCTGTGCAGTGACAATTTATCTTCCTATTTTATAAATTTAACTCAAACACTTTCTGTAGGGGTATGAAAAAAAATCAGTCGAATTTCTTATACTTCTGAGCCCCGCGGTAGTCGTTGTAACCGCGAGCTAGTCTAAGAAATTAACCTGAGTAACTCCTTAAATCGTCAGCTATCTGCCAGTGAAAGTCCCGTCTAAACCTGTGCAGCCGTTCCACAGACCAGCCGGAACAAACAAGCAGACTCACAGATAGTAAAAAATTGAAAAAGGAAATAAAAAAGTATATGTACCGTGTATACATATGCATTTAGTAACAAGCGGTTATTTCAATATCATAAACTGCAATTACAAACTAATAAAATAATACAGACACTCTAATTTACTTATTTGTAGAGATAAGTTTGTGTGTGTGTTTTTCCTGTATCACAAGTTATGATTGTAAATTTGTATTTATTGTTAACTGAATCTATCATACCTCTATACTTTAACAATAACCTACTGGTTTTTGAGCGCGGCTTCGCCTGCTTGTTGGCGCAAAAAGTAATATATTTTCTAGCACTATACCGAAATTCATCTAAATCGGTTTAGTAGTTTAGCCGTGAAAGCGTAACAAACAGACAGAATTGCTTTTGAATTTATAACATTGGTATGGATTAGTATATAGTAGGCATGGCTTTTATACCAACTGCTATATTTTTTAGTGTTGTATGAATTAAGAAACTTAAAGCGCACTTGCTTTATTTCGTGCATTAATTGTTTTATTCTTATTGACTGCACGGAAGGCGTTTGCTGCCTACTTCCCATTGCTTTAAGTGTAGTGGGTTCGATCCTCTTATGGGACATAACTTTGCGTGGTTGTAGTTTGCCTGGGTGTTCATACTCTGTATTTTCAAATCTGTTTTTTTACCCAACTATGGCGACACCAAAGACAATGATAATAGTTTTGGCTGTCTATGAATGTTTGTATGTTAACAATGTTAACCTACTTAACCGATTTTGATGCAGTATAAATATATTCGTAATAATAGCTAAACTGCATACATTTAATCAAAAGATTTTAGGTCGTTAGGATAAAGTTTAAAAGAAAATTCTTTTGTTTTGTGTTGGATTTCTACGAACATACTGGCCAGAAAGTAAACAATTTTGCTGATATAAATAAATAAATAAATAAATAAAAATAGCCTTTAATTACTCTGACCTTTGCACAATATGTGATATAATATAAGAATATGCTAACTTTACCTAATTATACTATATTAACTTTTTCCCTATTTTCTGTATGTATATAAATTAACATTTACTGTCAGTTACTAGGTCAGGCTGTCTTGTGACATAGGCCTCCTCAAGATCCCTCCACAATTGCCTGTCCATTGCTGTCCTTCTCCAATCCTTCGGCAAATCGTCCTCCCATCTTTTTTCTGCCTTCCTCTACGTCTTTTTTTCCGTGGGTACCAATCTGTTACTTTTTTGGTCCACTTTCCTGTTGTTGATCTCATCATGTGACCAGTCCATTTCCATTTCAACGTTCGTATTTTTAGAGTGACATCTGCTACTTTGGTGATGCTCCTAATTGTTGTAGCTTTCCATTTATCTTTCAACCTTAGTCCTAACATACTCCTTTCCATTCCTCTTTGGCACACACCCAGCTTGTGCTCAATTTTCTGTGTTAGTGGCCAGGTCTGGCAGCCGTAGGTGAGACATGGAAGTATACAAGTGTTGAAGACGTTTTTCTTTTCCGGGGTGGGTATAGATTTATTTTTCATGATTTCCTTAAGGGACCAGTATCTTTGCCAGGTATTATTGCTGATAATAACCCATTTAAATGCTATATACATCAGGCACGGCATGGAGAACGGAAATCTCACGGTTCTTTCCTTATTAGACTTTGGTAATGCTTTTAATAGTGTAGATTTCCTCATTCTCCTGGGCACATTGCGCTCTATCGGCAAATCTCCGACGGTAGTTGATTGGTTTCGGAGTTACCTGTTTGGACGAAGGTGCAGCGTGTGCGCCTGGGAGAATCTTTATCTTCCTAGTGCAAAACTTCTGCTGGAGTTCCACAGGGTGGCGTTTTATCTCCTTTGCTTTTCACTATATTTATAAATTCTATCTCTTAAGTCATTATCTTTTTCCTACCACCTTTAAGCAGATGACTTTCAAATTTATACACAAGCACCATAACATAAACTACCGTATATCGTACCGTATACCGTATACCGCACCGCAACATAATATACTTCTCTAATATTAGTCACGATAGGGCGCGCGTATGTGAGTGGAGCAATAATAATGGAGTTGGAGTGAACCCATTGAAGACTCAACTTATTGTTGTGGGTAGTCCCAGACTGGTATCAAGAATAGACTGGACGCAACTACGGAACGTTACTTTTAATGGTACTCCATTACCTATAAGTTCTTGTGTTGAAAATCTAGGGATTTGTTATAATAAAACTTTAACTTGGGGGCCGCAACTGCGTGAGGTTAGTCGAAAATTGTTTGCGTCGGCGGGGTCCTTACGAAGACTTCGCAATTTTCTCCCAACAACAACAAAAATTGCACTTGCACAATCTCTTCTTCTTCCTATACTCGACTATGCTGATGTCAGCTATCTTGATATAACGGAGGAGCAACTCGACAAACTCGAGCGCCTTCAAAACTCTTGTATTAGATTCATATTTGGACTACGCAAATATGACCATGTATCTGAATATTGCAACCTGCTTAAGTGGCTCCCAATTCGCCTTCGACGGAAGGAACGCTTTGTTTTCCTCAGTGACACACATTCAAGATCCTTGAGGCCATCCAAATCTCTGGAACTTGCAGTTCCAACGCATTGTACCAGATTTTATGACTGTCGTTCACTGTACAGGCTGTAAGACAATGGAATGCTTTGCCAATGGCTATAAAGCGAGCTAAATTTCTGCCTATTTTAAAAAAATGGTCCTAGAACATTTCTTAGCTTCGTAATTTATTGCCTGCTTAAAAATATTTTATCATTTGCACTTCTTTACTATAAAATTGTGGACACTGCATTATTTTTGTATGTTTTATTTGTTTGCATTAATGTGTATTAAAATCTCAATATTTTAGTTTACGTACTTTTATCTGTATTGAATTTATTATTATATTTATTTTAAGCACCAATACTACCCATGACTTCGTAAGAGATTGCTTTTTAGCGATAAGGCCGCCATTTGTACATGGTCATTATATTGTTTAGCTCAAATGTAACTGTATCAATTAGTGTACAGTAAAGTTTATTCGATTCTATTCTATACTCGGTCTCTATTTTTTTTTAGTGGAATTTGAATATTTATGACATTTGCCTCGGTAGCGCAGCGGTAGCGTATGCGACTGCTGTTCTTGTGGTCTCGGGTTCGATTCCCGGGTCGGATCAAATGTTTGTATGATTTACAAATGTTTGTTTCGGAGTTTGGGTGTTTTCTATGTATAATATGTAGGTATTTACAAAAAAAAAAAATTTATATGTATTTATATCAGTTGTTTAGTACCCATTATACAAGCTCTGCTTAGTTTGGGACTAGATGGCGTTGTGTGTTAGATGTCCGAAATATTTATTTATTTATTTACAACTCAAGAAATTCTTGTCACCCATTCCATAGTAGTATTTAAAACAAATAACAATAACAATGCTGTATAAATTCAAGCGGCCATCTGCGTTGTGTGTTAGATGTCTGAAAATATTTATTTATTTATTTTATTTAGTTCGTCTCTGTCTTTTCCTTATAAGAATACAGGCGTGATGGTATATTTGCATTGTAAATGTAGAAGTAACGGTGATAGTATATGTTTCGTATCCAGTAGAGGCGCATAACAATAGGTTCACGTAATATATTACAAAAAAGCTGAAATCACACGCGTTCCGTCATTAGGTAAGAGAGTTGAGTGTAATTTAGTGGAGGCGGCGATCTTATAAATGTATCGGTAATACACAGCGCATTTAGGACACTTACATAATGGGAAAGCACTTAAATCGTTTTCATATGGCACGTAAATCACTGCATTTGTTTTTTTTTTATGGAATAGGGGTAAACGAGCAGACGTATTGCCTGATGGTAAGCGATTACCGCCGCCCATGAACACCCGCATCACCAGAGGCGTCACAAGTGCGTCACAAGTACTTCTAGGAGAGGGGGATGGAGGAAGAGGTTGGGGTATGGCCTTCGGTATCCCCATTCACTCAGTGAAACACAGCGAAAGCGCTGTTTCACACAAGATTTTCTGTATGACCGCAGTATCACTCCGGTCGAACCGGTTCATTCATGCTGCATGCTGAAGCGTTACCGGGGGGGGGGGGTTACGTTGCCCCACGGTAATATAGGTTTAAACATCTTTGCTATTATAAAGATCATGAAAATGGGCAATTCACGACAAAAAAGAAATGTTATCGTTAAAAAAATTGTATGCTTTTGGCTATCGCTTGTTATTTATGCCACTCATCCAATACACGGTTTTTCCAATAGTCAGCGCGAAAACTTTCACCGCACGTCTTCCCGCGTCTCATTGCCGAGTTGCAAAGGTTGCTCGCAGTAATCAAGCTAAAAACGCCTTTATAACTATCAAGGATACAGTCTGTAGCGTGCACCAAAATTTACCCACTTAAAGTACAAGCAAATTTAGCTCATATTCTGATAAAGTTAAAGCCTATTAAATAATGTTAAAACAAAGTTTAACGGAAGTGTGATTACTGACGCCGATAAGGTATTAATTTCTTTGATAGTAGTTTGTTTTACGTAAAGAAATTGGCCGAAATGATGTAGCAGTGTGTAGTGTTGTCGATTATATTTCTCTGTGGTAGAATTGTTAATTGTACACCTTTCGTAGCGGGAAAAACTTGTCTTTTGATGTATGCATACATATCCGATTTCATATGGGCTAAAATATATTGAGTACTAACGCTATTAGTGTATTAGAAAACTAAATTTAAATTTAATGGTGCGATTTCAACTTACGATGCAAAAAATATACTCAAATACCATAAAAGACACCGTTTTTAGTCGATTCGAATCCGACACAACCCCCGCTCTTACGGTGGGTATTGCCGGTATTCGAGAGCGTTTCCGCACCACAAATAAAAAGGACACAACGAAAAAATATTACTCCTGTGTCGCACAATGAAAGTTTTTGCGCCGTTGTTGGTTATCGCGCATATAGTTTTTTATTAATATATACTATTTGTTATTCTGATATATAAGCTATATTACTGTAAAGTTTCATAAAAATCCATTCAGTAGTTTTGACGTGAAAGAGTAACAAACATCCACCCATACTTACAAACTTCCGCGCTTATAATATTAGTAAGATTAGCAAATAGATTTAAAACTTGCACTTAGTAGAAAAAGTATCGATTACCACTGTGAATTATATTACCTTGAACATTTTATATCCAGTATTTCTATTCTATTGGAAATACGAACACTGAAACATTAAGTTATAGATTTTCAAAGTTATATGATAATTGGAACCTCTACAAAAGACTGCAAGCTGTGCTAAATGTTTGGTGTGATAGTCGATCTATAGACGCCCAATTGCTTCAGTATGTTATAACGATTGCACGGTGCGACTGTCCTTGAATAAGGCTTGGAGCACTATGAGAGAATAGTAACTAATAATACAGAACTTTGTAATATTACATTGATCCAATCAGTGTTTCGAACGCCAGATTTTGACATTTGTCAAATGACATGTCATACAGTATTGTTTTGGGAACGAAGTTCCTTACGGCAGGCTTGGAGGGGATAGGGATTTTGCTGCGCGATCGAACTGAAAAAAATGTGATAGTAAAACCGTAAGAATAAATCCGTGGAAAAAAGTGCGTGGAATAAAACCCTTAAATGAGACGTGCGCAGGCGCGACAGTCGCATACACAAGCGAGTAGTGTATAATACCTTTCTCTTTCTCCCTCTTTCTTTTTTATAATTTTATGTTGTCAAACAAAAATAAAGAGACATATTTTGTTATTTTAGTTGATAATTTAAATTACGATGTTTTTTTATTTTAACTAATTTATTATTTCCTAAAATACTGAATTTCCTAAATACTTTCTTGTACTTAAATAAAAACTATTCAGCAAAATTTAAGAGAACAATCAAGAAAACCCACATAAAATTGAGCACGATTTTTTTTGCAATTTGTGTCGATTCTACATTAGCCGAAGGAACTTCGTTCCTACCTGGTGTCCCATGGCACCACATTTTAATTTTTTTTATGAAATAGGGGCTAAACGTGCAGACATATGCCTAATGGTAAGCGATTACCGCCGCCCATGGATTCCTGCAACACCAGAGGTGTCACGAGTGCGTTGCCGGCCTTTGGGATGAAGAGGGGTTGGAGTATGGGCCTCCGGTATTTTTTTTTATATCACCTTTATTTTCGTTCTTAACTTGCAAGTTTCACTGCAAATGAAGTGCAATAAATTATTAATCAAAAAAAAAATAACTGCTAACGTGTGCCTCTTGAGTTCTAAATTAGGCTCATGTTAACTAACACAGATATCAAACTATACTTTAAGTACTGTACATAATTTTAAATAAATATAGTTATAAAGGTGTTTTTTAATTATTGTTTTGATATAATGATATATCTTGTCCTTAGACTGGCAATGGATGTTTGCATTAATTTTGATTACACTAATTTTACCTTTTAAATAAGAAAATATAAGGGATTCTGTATGAATCTCTTGTTTAAATTAGTTTTAAAGAAACTTATTTCTCCATTGATCACTCATTTATATCGAGCACTGTGTATCCTCACCTTATTGTCTGACTGTAACCGCTTCGATTCAGTACGAAGTGGTTCGGTCCGGAATTGAACGGCTTAATTTATATAGGGCTGCCAGTGGATGTTTTAAGAAAGTATTTGCGGTGTACCCTATCCGCATACATATAGTCAGTGAATTTTGTTTTAAATAAAGTTACATATCATTGCTTTAAAACTAGGTAATCAATTATTAGGTAGTACTTTACTCATTGAGTCGTCAGTTTACGTTATCACCACTACTGCTGACTTCAGTGAACAGATTGATTTAGACATTTGGTATGTTAATTTATCAGCTGAATTAGAAAAAAGGCCACCTCCAATGGCTGGCATCGCATTTTTGACGCCTCTGGTGTTGCGGGTGCCCATAGGCGAGGGAAATCGCTTACCATCAGGCGAAAAGTCTGCTCATTTGCCCGCTATTCCATAAAAAAGTGTCCTATTCGTAAAGATATTTATTTCTGTTAATACTTTACTTGATACCTATTCGTTTCTGCTTTGATATCTGTTTTTATTGATTTATTTTTTATAGGTAGCTGCTAAAATTCCTCTACTCTGCCTAATGGAAAGCATGATTTCATTAGCTAATGAAAGGGGGAAGCTGAAGTGGCAGTGGGCTGGCCACATTTGCCGAAGAACCGATAACCGTTGGGGTAAACGAGTTCTTGAGTGGAGACCGCGTCTCGGCAAACGTAGTGTAGGACGTCCACAAGCCAGGTGGAGCGATGATTTGCGCAAGACGGCTGGCAGGAGCTGGATGCGAGAAGCCATAGATCGAGCTAAGTGGCGTGAAATTGGAGAGGCCTATGTCCAGCAGTGGACTGCGATAGGCTGATGATGATGATGATGATGATGATGAAAGGGGGGGGGGGTCGTCTTTAGGTACAATGTACAAAGTACAAAACGAAGTTGTTTTCAGTGACTGTTGGCTTAGAACTTTTTCACTGTTCAACGGACTTTAATGCAGTTTCAGTATTTTTTATGTATGGGTCTGCCAAAATAACTCTGCTCTGCCCGATAGAAAACAAATGCAGAAAATCCAATAGTGGTAGTCACCATTCTCATTGCGAATGCCGACAATGGATCAAAGCAGCTCTATGGAGACTTCTGATGCTTTTGCGTCGTTGGACCCCGGTCTCGCGCTCACCAGCGAAACACGACAGAACGAATGCTGTTATTTTATAATGATTATCTTCTGTGCGAGTGTAGTAGGTAGGTAGGCTCTACTACCTTGAGAGGAGGAAAATCAAGAGGAGACTTATACTGTGAAATTTCAAATACTTCCGTATGAAGCTGGACTAGGTCGCTAGTGTTACATGTATACATAAAATCTGCATTCACATGTATACACTCCATAAGACTTATAAATGACTCTAAGCCCAATCCTTTCGATCGTAATTAGTATTAGTGGCAACCCTCAACACCGACAGTAGTTCGGTTCGGGTGATTAACATCACCCTTCTAGATAGAGAGGTGGTTACCCGATGAATACTGATGTACATCGGTTATAGCAAAGGCTCACATTAATAACCGAACTTAATCTAATATCTCAAGATATCAGGTTTGTTTCAAGAAGGTCTTGATTTATATTACGATTGGTAGGAATCAATTTGTAACGTACGATATGAAGTAGGTTGTGTAGGTATATTGGACAAAAGAAAATAATAAGCAATATGACTTATTCGGTGTGTGTGCGACTGCTGTGCTTGAGATCTTGCATTCGATTGCCGAGTCGGACCAAATGTCCAATCTTCAAATATTTCTTGGAGTTTGGTTGATTTCTATGCATAATATGTATTTATTTACACAAAAATAATAAATGTATTATTAGCCAGTCTAGTTTCCATAGGACAATGTCTGATTTGTTTGGACTAGATGGCGTTGTGTTTTAAATGGCCGAAAATATTTATTTATTAAGTTTTAAAGATAATTTTCCTAACAAGGAGAATCTTCTTGTATTAAGTATTTGTAATGTACTTTACAAAGGAGAATAAGAAAATTACAAAATGTTCATAAATCACACAAATATTTTCTCAGCAAACTCTATAATAGAAACGAACCTTGTGACTCCAGTTGTTCTGATTAAATTTTACTTTTTAACACTATAATGCCGTATCATTTTATTGACTGGCTCTATAGACAAAAATTTTAACAAAGAGAAATCGACTTCAGGAACTGGACCAAATTGAAATGAGACCACACGGAAAGCACCATATCCAAATAAAAAAAGGATCATCAAAATCGATTAACCCAGTTGAATATTCTGAGTTAGCACACATAAAAAAATATAGTCAAATTGATACCTTCTTTTTAGTCGGGTAAATATAATTTATTCCCCCAAATAGATAGTTCGAATCAAAATTTTGCATGAGGTTTTTCGAAGTGTTCATCATTGTGTCTTTGAGTGAGACTTCGATCGAAATAAGCAAAAACCTTTTCTTTGTGAGAACTGTGCGGTTATATTATATGATTTGATTTTCTGTTTAAAAAAGATTTTTTTCTTGGCTGCTATTTACTACCGACCTTTTCATCGTTGTTTCACACAATGCGACTATTTAAATAAGAAATATTACAAGTATGATACAATTGGTCCTTCGAACCCAATATTTGAGAACTATACGATTAAATTATTTAATGATTGCACGGTTAGTTTAGGTTTTGGCATTCGCCACGCCGTTGTCTTCTACGCCAAGTGTAGTGGTGTCAAATCCCACATGGGACAATACACAGTATTTGTTATTCTGAGTCTGGGTGTTCTTTGTGTCTGTTTCATGTATGTTAGTCAAGACCCCCGCGACGCAGGATATATTCCTAAAAAGGGAGTTGGCTTTTGAAAAAAAAATACGTTGCGCTCTTTCTGTGAACTACGATTTATCGGCAATTTTTTCGCACGAAACCGTTTATTGTTTTAGCAAGATTTCGAAAAACAACAATATTTATCTAAACCGTCTTTATTAATCATGGCCGCTTCATTAATTTGGAGCCACCTTATCGTTTCTCTCCAGAGAGATGAAAAATTACAGCCGTGTGCTCCGTTTACACTGGCGGAATAAAAATAACTTGTTAGTCAGTGATAAATGGATGGTTATAACGTGTATTCATGGGTTTAGTGGATTAAATTTATTGAACGTGTAATCATTGCTTGCATATGTACTGTCCGAAGAAAAGCCCCAAGAAGAAGAGTCTGGCTTAATGTTAAAGATATTTAGTAAAAAATATACTACAATGCGATCTTAGTGGCAGTCGCGAGGTTAGAGTAACGATTGCCTCACCTCGCAGAAGGAGAAGGCCCGGGAGGACGATCTCCACTCGGACCCGATCCGCCGCCGGCGAACCGGGCGGCGGAGGCGCGCCTACCAGCGCCTCATGCCGCCCTGAGTGTGGCCGCGGATGGGCGGGACGGGTTTTCCCCCCCATCCGCTTAGAGGCCACCCGCGAGGGGGGGCGACGTAATGCGTGTGCCGTACGTCGCCCACCTTGAGAGTTTTAACATCGGAGACGGAGCCCGCTTCAGTGCGGGCTGGCGCTGGGAGGGGTCCGGATGGCGTAAGAAAGCGGTTCCTGGATCCCCCCCTTCTCAGGCGCAGAGTGGCACACCGTGGTGGTTTAGTGGGTAGTCTGGCTGGTGTCAGTCAGGAGTCCCACACGAAGCGAAGCCCCTGTACCCGCAGGGGGGGAGCGAAGTGCGTAAAGGCATTCCACCAAGTAAAAAAAAAAAAAAAAAAACGATTGCCTCACCTGATTGCAGGTTATGTCAACAGCTTTTAACAGTTCACTATTGGACTTAAAACCTCTCTGTTACAGGATTTGTGTTAAAAAATAATAAAACTCATACACTCAAATCCCAGTCACCCCAAACATACGTTATATTATGAAAGTAGAATTTTTTAGGATTTCAGGATTTTAGGCATCTTAACACAAGCTCAGAAAGGAATGGATACTTGCTAACTACGTTCTACAGATAGCAGGTATGTATCATAAAAAAATGTAGTGGAAAAAAAACCATGCTAACTGAGGTCAGTTTAGGAAGCCTGAATTTCATATGTATCAGGCCAGACGAATCTTATGGGCCAAACATTCCTCCCAGAGTCATTTGAAGTTTATAGAAAAGGATGCCTGTCTGTTCTATAGCGGCAGACATACGTGTTCTGTGTATTTCTATGTAAGTTAGTGTTGGCGTTCATATTTCTCAACAATATAAACTAAAAACTAACAATCTTATTTATTTACGTGGTAATAATATTGACTTCATAAGGCAGAGTAGAGCATTGCAGCATTGGCAGCTCTTACATAAACAAAAATAACAATGACGGTATGTAAAGTGATATTCATCTAACTTGATTACAACGTTAAACCTTCCAATTTGGTCCCCTTTTATCACATCAGCTTAATACGACGACTGCGCAAGCCTTCAGCATTCGAATGGCTCATTTAAATTGTAAAGAAAGTGGAAACAAGCCTAACCGTAAACGTTAGACGTTCGCTCATAAAATTAGCGATTCTAGGACTATTCTCAAACAATTTGCGCTCGAGTGGACCCAAATTACCCGTTTAATACCGCTCCCCAAGGGAGGGTTTTTTACCCAGCATCGTTTGCATTACGGCGGTCTTAAAGTTTAGTTCTACATTAAGAAATTGAATAGTAATGACTTGTGACCAAAGACTTAAGATGTTTATGTATCAAAATGTGCTTTCAGTCTTTTTTTGCAGCGGTCTAAAGATTTACTTGAGATTAGATGACGTTTTCATTTTTTCAATTGCTCGTTCAGGGTTTAAATAATAATTTCAGACATATTACACAAACTAGACAAAGCTCTGTAGTATTTATTGTAACCATGTTGTTGTCCAATAGGGCAACACACACTTAAACCTCTAGGTTTAAATGGTCGCCACACCGCTCTTTTACTCCGCCAAGTGTTTTCCGCCAAATTAATGTCCTAAGTCTGGTTGTTTTTTGTGTCCGTTTTCTTATATATTTGTAAAGTCCCCTGCAACACTGTATGTAAATTCCTAAAGGGAGAGATGTATTGAAAAAAAGCGCCTGCTCGTTTGCCCCATTCAATGTAAAAAAAGTAATCGTATTAATAAATTCATTATTATATTTTAGATCATCAACATCAATCATCAACAACCCATAATGTCCCACGGCTGGGCTTGGGTCTCCTCTCAGGAGAGGGTTAAGGCCATACGTCCATATTTTAGATAATTTACTAATAAATTTATTGTTTTGATAAATTACATTTCAAAGTAATTAGTCGTGCCTATCTTAAAGTTCCTTGTCCTGGGTGAAATATTACCACGACCTGTCTCAAAAATAAGGTTAACTGACTTAGTAGACTAGTGGTTAGTTATCTCATTTCTGGCCATGGCCTGTTACTGTAGTGTATTTACCAGTCAGTACTAGACGGACATAATGAATAATATTGTTGGTATTTTTTTTTGTGAAAGGGAATTTACTCTTCCTCCGATACGAAAGAATATCTTCTGCTATATGTAACTGCATCTGTTGGACCGTAGTCCTTTAAATATAACAGCGCTTAGTGTTCTGAGACGAGATCTTGTACAGTTGCCTGAGAGGGGATCGAACTCACAACAGCGCTGTGCTGGAGCTGCACCATCTTTGCTGAAGTAAAGTTTTACCAACTAGCCTGAGACCTTTTATTGTGCGGTGTGTTATCCCTAGTTACTACTTAGTTCGGGTGGTCTCCACTAGATGTCGCACTAAGTTTTCTATTTTCAATATATCATTTATTCACGGTTTTAAAGTTATTGTAGAAGTAAATGTACGTTTAACTTTTAGTCTGATATATTTTATTGCCTACTTTATTTTGTAGTAGGTACTTTTTTAACTTTGCGCTCAATGGTATATGGTTATGCCTAAAGGAATATGTATAATTTATTTGTGTGTACATATATGTGTATTAATGTTCATTATATATGTGTGTTATAACACGTACTATATACCTTTTATTGCTTTAAGTTTTGAAAAGATTTATCCCGTACAGCTATGTCTATAGGCTGAAAATCTACAGATAGTCACTAGCCTTGTAAATATGGTCACTAGCCAAATTCTGCTATATTTCTTATTGTAGTTGTTGTAATAGTTAACACTTTAATGTTTTTTGTTTACAGGTAAGTACTGCCATCTGTTCTCATAACGTATCTGTGAGTCATACATCGTATAGATGTGTAAGTAAAAACCTGATTTTATTTAAAAGAAATAACTGAAAACAAGAAAAAGTTGTTTTTTGCGGTATATAAAATAGGTTCAGTATTTGGACGCTACAATGGAATACACAAACATACATAAACTGACAAAACTATTAGTATGCGTCGAGTAAAAAAATAAATTAACCAAACAACACGTTGAGACATGACAGAGTATGCTGCGTCCCTAATACCCTTAATAATACGTGTGTGAAGTTAACTTCAAATGATAGAATCTGTTTGTACTCATCACTAGCATCACGGTATAAATCGGATAGTATTATACTGCATGTTGCCAGACCATGTGTAAGTTATAAACTGTAGCGAGGGCGGAATTAGAAACTTCTTTCGTGTGTCATCGTTTTGTATATATTTTGAATATGGGTAGGTATTTATTTTTTAGTCATCAACATCAACAACGCATAACGTCCCACTGCTGGGCTCCGGTCTCCTATCAGGAGAGGGTTAAGGCTTATTCGTTCCCATGCTCGCCAAGTGCGTGTTGGGAACCAGCAAGACTACGTTGTGGCTACGTAATCCTGCCGTTGGACTTTTTTAAGCCGCCCAAAGGCTCCAATTAAGCTTCACGGCTGTTATGCTGAGATAATAACCGGGACCGATAGCTTAACGTGACCTCCGAATCACAGATTTTTGTAGTCATATGTTTTTTTTGTTTAGAATAGTTTTAAAGTACTTGACTTAAAAAACCATTAATTAACAAACACCAGTTTCCTTTATTCCAGTTGGAAAAGTTTTTACACTACTTCATATTTTCATGTCATATCGAGTTACAAAATAGGTCACGTTAGTCTTGTACGAAAACAATTATTTCTTAATAATATACTTTGTAGTAGTTTGTATGGAGATAGTGTAATAGAAATACAAAGGACGCAGTTTTCAAATTTAAACACTGTATGAGACTTAGTTAAACCATTGTTATGTAAAACACAAAATCGCTGCCTGTCGTACTTGTACCTAATAAACCGACAGACACGATGCATCGAAACAATTCCAGTACACTGCGCTGCAAACAAAAGTGCCTAGTTCAATTCGACTAATGGAGGGAGATAAGCTTCCCCATTACGTCTCTGACGTACACTTGAGGCCCAAGTATGTGGCATGAAGAGTTATATGAAATTTTACCCGTTGACGTCATATGGAAAGCATTTCAGAATCAGTATCATGAAATATGTATTAAATTTACTAGAAGACTGATATTCACTTCGAAATAATTTAATTGAGAAATAATTATAGATGTTTATCTTCTGTGTTTTTGCATGAGAAACATGTGATAAATTTAATAACCATTTAAAAAAAAACTTTTATTACTTATTAATAAAAAAATGACTAAGCTTTTGGTTGTTCAGAAATATGTAAGCCGCCATTTTGTTACGGCGGATTCCATTTTGGATTAATAATAATACCGATTATATATAATTGCATTGTGATCAGAATAAAGGTACATTTCAAATTTCGGCTTAGTCGGAAATCGGAAAGTGGTTAAAATTTAACATGCAAGATTTGATTACAGACAAACATCACGCATCATTACAGACAACAACATGCGAAACTAAATGAAAGCTTAGTAAAAAAGTTTTTATTTTACAATGAATAGTTTTCTATTTCAATATGTCGTTTTATTCGTAAGTTTGAATTAAACTACTTCAAAGAAGCCACAGTTGCATTAATATATAAATAATATTTTTACTAAGTATGTCCATGGTATGACAAAACGCGGTGTGGAGTAAAGACCATTTAGAATACAACAGAATAAACTTTATTGTACTTCAGATAAAACAGTTTACATAAAAGAATATATATCAATTGAATAACCATGTACAAATGGCGGCCTTGGAGCTAAAAACCAAATTTATTTAAGGCAACCTGGTTAAGAACGCCGCACCCTTTTACTCCCCCAGGAAGGGGGTAAACAAGAAGACGCCTCGATAGGTAGAAATTAACCGGTCTCCACTCATGAGTCACAAGCGCAGTAGAGACGAGGCTTATCTGTGCTTAGAATCACACACATTCGCAATATATACAAAATATTTAACTTATAAATTTTAAAACGATAACATTGCTTGTCTCTTTTATCGTAGCGTGACTGATAAGGTAACAGCGAAATATAAAATAATATCAGCATTGTTGTTGAATCTAGCGCCGCTACCACACCTTTTAAAAACGATTTAATTCTTTGTAGATATGAAACTGTTATTCAATTTCAAAGTTTACCAAACTGTGATTTGACGGCTGTGTCTGTCTACAATCATGGATTTCTCCAACAAAGTAGTGATACTGACAGGAGCAAGTTCCGGAATCGGGGCGGCGTCTGCTATACTCTTTGCAAAGCACGGGGCGAAGCTATCTCTAGTTGGCAGAAACGAAATTCGATTGAAATCTGTAGCGAGCAAATGTTACGAAGCAAGTGGTTCTGTGCCACTAGTTATCCAAATAGATCTGACACACCAAGGAAGCTGTGAAAAAGTGATCAACAAAACAGTTGCAGAATTTGAAAAGATCGATGTCTTAGTGAATTGTGCTGCGAAATTTTTAACTGGAACTCTATTCGATGACAGCATAGATACCTTTGATGAAATGATTAATATCAATCTTCGGGTACCGTACCTACTAACACGTCTTGCTGTACCTTACTTAGTGAAAACCAAAGGGAATATCATCAACTTTAACGAGAAGTATACCAGGATCAAAGCAGGGTATCTACCATATTCTGTTTCTAAAGCTGGGTTAGAAAGATTCTCCAAATCATCAGCTATTGAACTAGCTTCAGAAGGCGTACGCGTAAATTCTATACAACCAGGAACATTGAAGAAGAACAGGAGTGCGAACCTGAATGTGAGACTGGAAGATAGAAACAAGAATGCATATAATACGAGTAATTTAGAACCCGAGGAAGTGGCTAAAATGGTTTTGTTTGTTGCCAGTGGAGTGTGTCCCAACATAAACGGTGCTAATTTGACTATCAATGCGGTTTCTACTTATATTTGATTATTATAATTTAAGTAGATGTGATAAGACTTTAAATTGATTCATCAAAAATTATGTATCTATCTTTTAACTCGACTGAGAAACTAGGAGGTTCTGTTTTTCGAGTGTATTTATGTATCTGTATTTCTTTGGCACGCCCTAGAGCCTATACGGTTTGTTGTATTTTTATGTGAATGGTATCAATAAATTCGTCTTAGTCGTGAGAGTGACACTGGATACATCAAAATTTAAAATAAACAAAGTTAAGGATTTTTGGCGTAAAAGTAATCTCATAAAAAATGTTTTATTTAAAAAACTAAATTTAATAAAGATGTCAAATATTGACGCGGTCGGGTTTTTTTTAAATAATTTTATTTGTTTTAAGTTTGTCTATTGGGTTTCTCAATTTGATGTTTTGAACTAGTAGGTACCTAGGTATGTACAATATTTATTGGTAGGGTGTTTAGGTAACGAGATTATCATAATACGAACAATTTATTGTTGTTATCATATTAAAATGTGTCATAATAAGGACAACCCATTTGATTATTGATTTGCAAATATGTTGTCATTATTATTGTTAAATATCAAACATGTCAAAATAATTACGTTAAAATGTACGCAATTTAGATCTTTTGAGTGACTTATAGTTGTAGAATATGACAAACCGAAAAACCATTGTATTACTAATTGGCTTGGAATGGTTTCGTATAAATTAACAGTTCAAATTTTGTTTTTTGCTTTACTTTTAAGCATTTTAATTAAAAAAATACGTTTTTCGCGAGTTTTCCTTTATTTGTGATATAAAACTTTGCTTCGTACCAAATTTCAAGAATCTGAGTTGAGTGAGAGAAGTTTCCTGGTGCGGGCAACAAAACTGTCTGTCAATGATGTGTCAATAGACCCGTTATAATTAGTGGTTGAAATAAAAATAAACAAAGGTTTACTTGTCTTTAATACATACCGGCAGATTAACCATTCTACATGAGCATAATTCGAGATAATGCAATCCTACCAACGCGCGCGTCTGTCCGTCACTGCTCGCTTGATGCATACCAATCATGGCACGTATTCGTCACTACAGAGCGTTATAATGGAATGAGCTTTTAGCTTCTGAAACTAGATATACAGCTCTTTGTATATTTAGTTTGAGAAGCTAAAAGCTCTATGAATTATTAAATAAATTTAGCAATTGTCCTACTTTTAAAAAGACTGAATTCATATAATTCAGTATGGATTTGTATACCAAATGCAAGATTTTCAATTCGGTGTCTGAGTGTAATTATGTCTATATATATAATCGAATGTGTTAAAACTAAATCAAAAATATGAGAAGTAGTTTTTTAGTATTGGAGTAATGTGCAAACGAGCAGACGTATTGCCTGATGGTAAGTTATTCCCGCCGCCCATGGACACCCCCATCACCAGAGGCGTCACAAAGTGCGTTGCCGGGATTTGGGAGTTGGTGAGGGGGATGAGGGTAGGGTTGGGGATATGGGCCTACGGTGTCCTCACTCACTCGATGAAACACAGAGCAAGCGCTGTTTCACACCGGTTTTCTGTGAAGCGGTGGTATTACTCTGGTCGAGCCGGCTCATTCGTACCGAACCGTGGCTCTCCCTCGGCTAGGCTTTCGATTATATTGACTTGAATGGTCAAATTGAGTCTATCCAACTTATGGCATTAATAATATAGGGTCAACTACTACAGCAATATTATGCCGCAATGTTACTCGATTTTAGGCAATTTATTCACATCAAAATAAACAATAAGTCTTATGTGAAAAGTCCATATTTGTTGGTCTTCCTTGTAAAGCTAGTAGCTTTGAGATGTAATACTACTTTCATACATTCAAATAATTGGATGTTAAATTTGAATGTTACTCATGAAATACCGACGAGACAAACGAATTTTATCAAAGACTGGCTGTATTTCGCAATTTAGACCGCAGTTGATCTGATAGGCTTCTTTGCAGAAACACGCGAACGCTTTATTATATTTAAAAGGGTTAAAATGTCTATATTTTAACTCAGGATATCAGCTACCTAAATAGCAAATTTGGTAAGAATTTTTGCAACAAATTGAATGTGAAGATATAACAAACACGAGTTTGTTTGTGTACGCTTCAAATTCTCAAAAAGTTCTGCACCGATTGAGCTCAAATTTTGACACGATATACGACTACTGGCTTCAATTTTTTTTATGATATATGGCAAAACGATCAGACGTGTCGCCTGATAGTAAGCGATTACCGCTACCCATGGACACCCGCAACACCAGAGGCGTCACAAGTGCTTTGCCGGCCATTTAGAAATGGGGAGGTGGATGGGACTCTGGTATTTTCATTCGCTTTATGAAACAAAGCGCTAGCACTGTTTCACACCGCTGTTCTGTGAATCTGCTGTATCACACCTGTCGAACCTGCCCATTCATGCCTAAACGGGGCTCTCCCACGGTATTATATTTATCATTTATCATCAATACAACAACAGCTTATAGTCTTAATAAAGAAATAGCATAGTTTAAACCAATCAGTACTTGGATGACCGATCTTTTTTTGGTAAATTTTCTAAAAATGAATCCTTGTTAGATCGATTTATCGCCCCCGAAACTTCTGCATACTAAATTTCATGATAATCGTTAAAGCCTTTTTCGAGATTCGGATCACAAGGTATTAGATTAGATATTCTAATATCAAGGATTAAACTAAGTACAATGAGTCAACAAATTCTGCCAATACCTATATATAGCTACTGCAGTGACGAAATACAAAATACAAGCTATTCCCCGCCGTTTAATTTGCCTTTATCATCTCTACTTTGCTATTAAGGATAATAGAATCAAGTTGTATACCTTTTTTAATGAATACTCTATCTAACATCATTATATTCATTCGTGAAGCAAAACCTTTGTACACCTTTTACAAAAATTAAAACGAGGAGTATGAAATTTGGCACAGCTAAAGTTTATATGAAGAGCCGAATCTTAATAAAAAAGAAAGAAAAAAGGTCGATTTTCGCCTTTACATCTTCCACTAGCTACAATTATTCAAAACGGACTAATAATTCTGGAGATTCATTTATCAACTCCTTAAAAGAAGAGCTTTTTAAGTACTCTTAAATAAATAAATGAATATTTCGGACATCTTACACACAACGCCATCTAGTCCTAAGCTAAGCGCAGCTTGTATTATGGGTACTAACTAGACACCTCAACTAGACCTCAAGCACAGCAGTCGTATACGCTACCATTATGCCACTCTATTAAAACATTAACAAAATTGTCGTTTAATAGATGATAATTTTGATTAATTTATATTTTGATACCAATTTATTCGTTAGTCATCGTGAATTCACATGATTTCATATTGCACGTCTTTGATACACAATAAAATGCTTTGGAAATATTAATGCACTCTTACTTTCAAATAACTTCGAACACTTGTTAAATTAGAGCACTGTTTAAATAATAATAAATGTTTAATAAAACATTAGAACGGATTTGTAGTTATTGAAACGTAAATACTTTCAGTCGTTCAATAAATTGTTAGCAAGTAAATACAAGCGAATATACTGCTTCATATAAAAATGCATTTGAGTGAATCATGTGCATTAAACAAACAGAAAGAATTTAAATCATTCACTGTTTATCTCGAATCATTCTCCTAAAATAATTAAATGTGATTTCACATTTCTCATCCGTAATATCGTTCTTATATCGTCAGCCAATGCACGCACCCCGAAACTATCAAAAGCGAATAACTTTACAGACTGGCAACTGTACACCGTATTTACAATTTTACGTCATTTGTCATACGGTGTAATTCCGAGTGGCATGTATCTACAATGGGTGAAGTTCATCCGCAAACTTGGACATTTGCCAAAAGTCTGTCGTCCAATTTGTATAGAGCCATAGACTGTCGTATATTTTGTTGAATCGAGTTCTTTGATAGTGAGATTTCAGGAGTCCTGTTAAACTGGATGTCAGATAGTTTAAAAATATTTAGCTGCTAATAGAGGTGGTAATTTATTGTCGATGATGGTATCACTTTGTAAAATCTAAACATTCCTTCTTGTCTAATTTGCCTGTTGCTTTTTTGTTCATCGTTTGTGGGGCACGAGACTTTTTGAATAGCTGATTAATAGTGTTGTAATCGTTTCTTTATTTTTTATTTTCGGCCTGTGGTTTTAAATAAAATTGGTGATCAGGCACATCGCCGAGGTTAGATGATATCAAAATAAAGAAATTTATTATGATACTGTTCTTGTTTTTCTAAACCTTTCAAATTTTCGTGTCTGAAGGTTTATAGCAAAGTATGGCTGCACTGATCGGGTAGTGCTTTCACGGTCTCTACTGCGCTAAGTGCTGGGGTTCAAACCACACATGGGACACTATCTGTGATAAACAAATTGTTGTTTTGAGCCTGGTTGTTATTTATGTATGGTTATGAAATTCATACATAAACAGACATAAACAGTAACCATAGCAAAAATCAGCATGGGATCTACAGTCAGCCTCAAAAGTAGCTGGCTATGTCCAAATTTCCAAGACTGAAATACAATCTGGCTATGTCCAAATTTCCCAGACTGAAACACAACCTGGCGCTATAGATATCTTACAAAGTCTTGCACAAGAATTGAATGATAATCTTGAAAGTCAAAATTTGCTGAACAACACAATATTACAAGTAACTGAACAACGAGGTGCCACGGTTGTATACGAATTTTGAACTTTGATATAGCCAGTAACTTTCGAGGTTGACTGAACCTATATGTTAGTATGTGTGGACTGCATTTCTGTACTATTTAATTTCACAATATAAACATAAAACAACAAAACGAACGAATTATCGCAAAAATATTGAAAAATATCACAAAATACGTTCATTTAATTTTCTGATAACAATGTTTAGTATGATTCAGATAAACAGCACAGGTGTAGAGAGAGACAGTGAAAATATCGTACGTTTATCTATTTATACTTGTTTTTCAGCTGTCGCAATCTTATCTCTCGGTTATATCAGCTAGATAACGTTTGTGGTTGTTGCAAAACAGTTATATCATTATTATTTATTAATTATACTATCCACGTAGATTGCTATCCCGAGGCTTGCTTCCATCGATCTAATTATATCCTGTATCAGTACTTTGTAATATTAGCAGTGTAATCATTACAATCATATAATACCACTACAATCAGGTTTTGCTAGTCATCAGAGTGTGCATATTCCATTTTTTTTATTTAAAATTTATTGTTCACAATAGTTAAATCTTAATCTAAAACATAGGTCCACAAAACTGTTTTAAACAGTTTGTCTGTGGACTCAGTTGAGCCACTATATGCAATATGCCTGTACACAACACTGTACACATCCCACCCATACATTAGATACATGCATATGCACAGTGCCATGCACTATGCACAGATACATTTATATAAAACAAAAAAAAAACAACAACCCATAATGTCCCACTGCTGGGCTCGGGTCTCCTCTCAGGAGAGGGTTAAGGCCATAAGTCCCCAAGAAGAATACGTTGTGGCTACGTAAATCTTGCCGTTGGAAGTTTTTAAGACGCCCGAAGGCCTCCAACTAAGCTTCACGACTGTTATCATATGATAACAACTGGGACCGACTGCTTAACGTGACCTCCGAATCACGGAGACGCTCATGGTAACATGCCACCAGCGGTCACTCATCCAAGTACTGACCGCGCCATCGTTGCTTACCCTCGATGATTGTTTCTAATCACCGAGTGCAACACACATTTACATGTTTACGTACAATTATGATACATAACACATAACATCCAATATAAAACTTGTACTTTATTTTTTTATGTATGAGTCTGCCGAAGTGACTATACTCTATCTGATGGAAAGCATGTGTAGATCCAAGAGTGGTGGTCACCATACTCATTGCAGATGCAGACAATGCAACAATACAGCTAGGTGACCCACACTATGGTGGCGTATTAAGATGATAAGAGAAACAGAACAGTATGTAGTGATATTCTTCTAGATTTTCTAGTTGCTCTAGTTGTTCCATATTAATATTAGAGATTATCTATTTGTCTATATGTGACGGTTTCACGGCTAAACCGCTGAAGCGATTCTGATGAATTTCCCTATAGAGATACATTGGACCTCGGAGAAGGACATAGACTACTACTATAAGTTTTATCACGGTAAGCGACATACTCGCGCGCGTATTCGTCAGCAAAACATATCACTTCATTACCTACCCTAGGTTACGGAGGCACAAAAATCAATATCTCAATGTCACATTTCGCTAATTCAAACTAACACATATTATAAAACGTTTTGTACACAACATATTTGTTTCACGTTCAATAAAGATATAATGATTTGACTTCTGAAATGTAAGCGATTTTAGTTTTATGAATTAATAGTACTTACAAGAATGAATGTTCTTGATTATTTTGTTGTGCTCAATTTAATAGTTTCTCAATTTTCCTGTTATAGTTTTGAATATAGTAAAAAACAAGTAACGAAACATTTTGAAAAAAAAACATTTATATACTGATACTGATAAAAAGTACTGAAAAGTTTTTTATGTTGTGTTTATTTTTATACTTTTGATCCACCAAGTGTCCTCTTACGACTAAGACGAATCTATTGACATCACTTACATAAAAATACGACAGGCCGTTTAGGGTCTAGGGCGAGCCAAAGTATTACGAACATACATACTCTAGAAAAACATAACCATCCTTCTTTCGCAGTTGGGTAATAACTAAAGTAGATGGAATGGTATATATATGAAAAAGTTAAATTACGCGGGTAGTCGGCGAAAAGTTTAAATTTCCGGCTGTGCGGGGCGTCGACCGTTGTCATTTCGTGAACGTCATGCGATCGAGCAGGACGTATCACGGAAATTAATTTTCACGTTCCCTTTTATCTGATTTATTTTATAAAAAGATGTAAATAGAATTTTTATAGTTGACGTAAGTTATATTCACAGACTAAAATTTACTAACCTATACCTCCATCTATAGTTACTTTATCTAATAAATTCGAAAGTAATTCTGTCTGTCTGTGCGCTACACTTTCACGACAAAGCCGCTGCACCGATCTAGTATAATTTAGCATGGTGATACTTTGATTTTTGAGGGACAGGCTATTGTTTTCACAGACAATTCAATTGTATTTATTTGTATAGATTATTTCATTTATATTTTAGTTTAAAATAGCCTTTCTTTGTACCTTTAGAAGTAGATTTTTTATAAAACTGACATGGGGCCATGAGGAGGGATAAAATAGAACCTTCGCTATCGCTACATTAATTACTTGTCGTTCTTTGTAGAACAGGCTTGTCAGCAGCAGGTAACAAGTTTATCTTGAATCCTATACTCTTTAAGTTATTTAAAAAGTAATTTTCTCGAAAATTCCCTGTTAGGTGTTAGTATACATTACCTACAGATAGTTGCTTAACGTTTTTGTTTTTAGTATGTCTAGGAATATCTTTCTTGAAAAAGACAATTGTTTTGAAAGGTAGTATTTTACAGATTTTCTTTAAAATTAATGCTACCAACATGCCTTAGGCATCATAGATAAATAGATAGATTTGGGTCTTTATTGTACACCATAAAATAAAAGATACAATGAAGACAATAACAAATAAAAATTGTGGTACAATGGGCGGCCTTATTGCACACTGCGATCTCTTCCAGGCAACCTTTAGATGTACTATACTAGTGATTGATTGTGGTGCACATTTAGAGTTTACGTATGAAAATAATATTACCTATCACAATTACACAGATACATAATATATCCTCGATCACATATATATTCTTGCACTTATAGATACATATAAATATAAATTGAATACATACAAAACATACATATATATAACAGACAGTTAATACAGAGATAGGTAGTGATGCTTGACAAATTTATTGAAACTGTTTATTGATTTCATTATCTTCCAGGTAATCCTTGGGGTGTAGATAGAAAAACTGGAGGAGGAGGAAAAATATCTAAAAAGGAACAATGTCCTCACTTACTCACGGAATTGTCTTAATTTCCGTACAATCTGTAACATCTTATTCATTGCTATCATGTTTTAATGGGATCGACATACCACTTACCTACAACGGGGTAGAACTGAAGTATGAAACTCCATAACGTAAGGCATATAACCTATAGAAAATGACAATGGAAACCAGCCAACTACGCAGGAGAAATGAAAGTGCGCAAACACGGGTGCCCTCTCTGTTTCCATACTTTCATAATACTCTGCGACACGATCAGGGAGATATCAGTTGCAGGACTGATGCCGACGGCGTCAGGCTAACAGTCATGGTTTAAAATAAGTAGCACAGAATAATGAACCTTTACATCGATATAAATAGCGTCAAAAATTGATTGATTGTCCCACAGTAGTTTCTGTGTACTAACAGAAATGACTCGTCACAAATTAAATTCTTAAATAACTAATCACTCACAACACCCGTTGCCAATTTAACGACGCCATATTGTCACTACGCTATAATTAATGCGGTGTATTAATCTTGCCGGAGACAATGCGTCACTTTCCTTTTATACTTTTAGTATATTTTAGGGTCAATGCACACTGTAGTCTTTTAAGTGTCGTTTTGTAATTTCACAATTCAAATTAATGGATTTTCACTAAATACATATGAAAGTATAAACGGACATTTTATCACACAACGCCATATAGTCGCAAACTAAGCAGAGCTGATATCTGATATTATTACATAGATACTTTTTTTGTAAATACATACATATTATACATAGAAAAACGCCCAAACTCCGAAACCAATATTTGAAGATAATACAAACAATTACAGAAAATGAACATTTAATTTTTTATTCATATGCATGTACCTAATCAATAAACCATTTTTAAAATGAGTCTTTGTCAGTCTGTTGTTACGACTAAATTCTGGCACGGATGGACGGATTTTGACGGGACTTTCACTTGCAGATAGCTGATGGTAAAAGGAGTAGCTTAGGTTAATATTTTAGAGTAGTTTCGATCGACACCGTCACCCGCGGTTATTGTTGTACCTTAACAACATTAATTTTAAGCGTTGCTTTTATAAATGTTCTTGGATAGAGACTGATTTTGGTTCTGGATATTTCAGAAGTGTGTCTCAGAAAGTTATTTTTCCTGGTTTCTGGGATGATCATAAAGTACGTCCAGTATTATTCATATAGTCTACCAAAGGGCCGATATTTTTCTGCATCATTCAAATTGGCAATTAGGCAAACGTAGTAGTGTAGTACGCCGTGCGCCACGATGGATCGCCGACTTGAAAGAAATGGCTAGCTGTGGATGGATGCGGTCTGCCCAAGACTGGTATGGTTAGCGCTATTTGGGGAAAGCCTCCGTTCAGCAGTAGAAGCGAGTAAGCTGCATATATATATATAATAGCCAAATTGGATATGGCATGTTTATGCCCATTATATGATAGTATATTTTTGTTTACCACTCATATATACAAGGACGTTAACAGTACAAAGCCCTGGAAACTACTGCGGGATACTCAATCGATATTCGACGCTATTTACATCGATGTAAGGTCCATCGTCACTGCCTCTGTGGCGCAGTGGTAGCGTACGCGACTGCTGTCCATGAGGTCTCAGGTTCGAATCCTGGGTCGGACCAAATGTTTGTATGATCTGCAAATATTTGTTTCGGAGTTTGGGTGTTTTCTATGTATAATATGTATGTATTTACAAAAATAAAAGTATTTATGTATTTATATCAGTTGTCTAGTACCCATAATACAAGCTCTGCTTAGTTTAGGACTAGATGGCGTTGTGTGTTAGATGTCCAAAAATTTATTTATAAAATATTTATTTATTATTCTGTGCAACAAAACAAGGAACAACCAGAACTTTCCGATTTAAGTGTGTATATGTTGTGTGCGTATTTAAGTCTCGAGCGTTGTTAGCGAAATAATAATAATAAACTTCGTAACAAAATTATGAACTAGCGCGTGTGTGGTAGTTATCGCCCTGAACATTAGCTTATGTACTGTAAAGTTTCATCTAAATTCGTTGAGTAGTTTTTGCTTTAACCTTTTAGATTTAGAATATTCGTAGAAATCAACACTTAAAGCGGCTAAATATATAATGTAATAAAGTTCGTTGTCAACAAATCAAAGCGACATTTAGATGTAGTATCATAAAGTGTGGTGCATAGCGCACAGGTCCGTTATGTGCGGCGGCACAATGCAAATAACTCGACACTAGTGCCGTACAATGTGACGAAATAAACTAAATGTTCTGATGTTATGTGGCCCAATTGGAAACTGAAAGCTATGTCAGCTTTTATCATAGAACAACATAAGCTGGCGGACTGGACCGGAGCAGCCATGTCGTCTTATCCCGGTAAAAATCAGTTTGTAATTTTTTGTGGGAGAAAATCTTCACACATACACATTTTAGATTAAAACACAAAAACAATCGCCTATCCCAACAATAAAACAATACATATAAAGTTCATTCATATTTACATTTCATAAATACATTCTGTGAATATAATCTGAAATCTTGATGTCCAAAACCGCTTTACATTTAAGAGAAAGGTGCGCTAACGCCTTCAAGGAGAATTTTGAGTATAGACACAGCGCTATTACTCGTCTTTGTATTTTATGTAATCATCATTTCATCGGAACGAAGTCCACTGCTGAAAATAGGCATCCCGCAAGGCTTCCCATAACAATCGGTCCTGTGCTGCTTGCATCCAGTGGTTTCCTGCGACTCTCACCACGTCATCGGACCATCTTGTAGGGGGTCTGCACCCACTGTCTGTCACCCACGATGCGTCGTCCAGTACACGGCAGAACTCTTTGGCCCCTACAGCCTTTTTGTATGCAAGTAAATATGCCCAGCCCACTGCCACTAAAGGTTGGCAACTCTACGGGGAATGTCGGTGACTTAAGTTGTCTGCGGATCTCCTCGTTCCTGATTCGATCGCGCAGAGAAAGGCCGAGCTTTGATCTCTCCATTTTTATTGTTGTCCATTTTGTATTTTGAAATATGTATTTTAATATGAAGTAAATGTGTATAGTATTTTGTATGTATCTATCGGTTTTAAGTGATATAAGGTAAAGATAGTAATAGTTACGTAAATAAAAGATAAACCATCTCTTATTTACGCAATAAGTAAGTTAGTTCAGAGAAAAACACAAGAATACATAAGCGTATAAGCAATAAATAGAGGTAGACAAGCCATAAGACAATCTTTAAAAACTTATTACAACAAGCGTGCGGTCGGCGTCGAAAACGAGTTCAGACTGCACCTTCCAACATTTCTTGGTGTAACTGAACAATTACAATATAACTGTAAGTGCTCCCGCAGATATGTAGACTATCCTACTCTGGCAGAATAAAAAAAATCTGGATAACATCTGAGTTTAGAATGCAGTATATGATGCTTCCCATATTCTGAACTATTACTTAATATCAGATGAATCCAAAATTTTCTCTTTGGTTTTTATTATTAGGGCAATGAGAGCGATTTTTCCGCATTTTTACGCACACGCACCGCGCTAAAAATACTGTCACCGATTAAATCGATTACAAGTCTGCGGCTGGTAACCAATAAAATAAATTTGATCAACTAAATTTTAAAAGTACGCAATTTATTTGTTCGATAGTCGGCCAACGCACAATTGTATGTCTGCGGGAGCCCTAAGTTGACTTGTTATTTTACATCCACACACACAAGTTCAGTAGTAACGTGCCTTTTACCACCCTACAATATAAACTGTGAAATATATTGTTGAATTGAGTACTTTAAAACAGTGATGTCACAATTTTGTTCTCAGTACATTTTTCATACAAAATTATCGTTTTGATAGATAAATGATAAAAAGTAACTGATTTTATTAAGGTGTCAACTAACATTTTAAATGTATTACACTTAATTTCACACATATTTGAATACAAACTATCGCTTCTCTTATCGCTATCGCTTCTACGTAGGCAGCTGCCATCCAGAGTGACATTTTGCTCCTGTCGGGTTGGCAGCGTCGAAATATCGCCACTAAATAAAACCAGCTCCATAGTCGTTCACTTGCCAACTGATGAAGGAGTCATTATTGTTTATTGTTTAACTGATTGAGTGTTTTTAAATGTTCCACAGTTAAGTATCGAACCATTGTTGCCTCTGTGGCGCAGTGGTAGCGAATGCGACTGCTGTGCAAGAGGTCTCGGGTTCGATTCCTGAGTCGGACCCAATGTTTATATGATCTGCAAATATTTGTTTCGGAGTTTGGGTGTTTTCTATGTATAATATGTATGTATTTACAAAAAAAAAGTATAAAAGTATTAATATCAGTTATCTAGTACCCATAGTACAAGCTCCGCTTAGTTTGGGATTAGATGGCGTTGTGTGTTAAAATGTCTGAACATATTTATTTATTAATTTATTTATTTATTGTTTCACCGTTCCACAGTGGAAAACATTGTACACTTCTGTGTAATGAAATAATTTTTTTTTACCTAGATTCTATGAAACCTATATAAAGAAAATCCATGTGGTTACATATTCAGAACATGGAGTGTCACTAGCCCTATGCATCCTACAGTTATCTTAAGAGTCAGCTCTTCTTCTCTTCTCACTAAGGGAGCAAATTATGCAAGTCAACATGCCTGCCTTCGACATATATACCTTCTTAAAAAAACCGGTCTAGTGTGAGTCGAACTCGTGCACCGAGGGTTTCATATAAACTTATAGGTATATTATATGATGTAACTAAAAATTTATGTTTTTCGCGATTTCTCCTTTATCGTTGCTTCGTACCAAATTTCAAGATTATGAGTTCACGGAAATGGTGGTTTTGATTCCCTTGAAAATTTACAGCATTAACGACTGTATCTTTTGATTGCGGTGGCTTAGGCGTTTTTTTACAGCACCTAGGGATAGGAGACCTGAGTATTTGATATGAATTTCAAATTATTACCTCCAAATGTTCCTGAGAAAAACGGTTCTTGACAGACAGACAGACGAACAACAAAGTTATTCTATAAGGGTTCCGTTTTTGAGGTACGGAAATCTAAAAAGAAAACCTGGAACAAATACTTACGCATCTGGAGTGTGGCGGGCCAAATTCTGCTACTCTGAGGAGATGCTGAAATCCACCAGAGGATTACTGGGTCTCTTAACGACGATGATGAGTATGGCTAGACACTCTATTGTAACTAATCAATGTTAGATTGAGAAAAAATCTTAAATTAAATTCAAGTCAAAATCATTTATTAAATTAAGACACTTAGTGACATTTATGAACGTTAAATTAAAGCTACAGTTAAAAATCATAGATCGACACAAACAGACGCCACAAGTTGTACTGGATTGTCAAGGTAAATTAGGTGAAAACACTTCCAGGTTCCAAAATGCGTAGAGCCTTATGAGAAGAATACTGACAAAGAAACTCATGGCCACTCTTTGTAAAGTCAGATATTAAATATCAACTAGTATACTATTACAGGCAAACCAATTCGTGTTCTTTCATTTATTTGACTGTCTCGTTGGTGCAATGCATGCGGTTTCGAGTTGATTCCCTGGTCGGACCAAATGTTTTATGTTCTGAATTTTTTTTTTGTTTTGGGTATATTCTTATATATAATATAATATTATATATAATATAGATAACTATATATATTATACATAAGAACACCCAACTATAAAATATAGACGATAGCTATCACTTCTATTAAGTGCATCTACCTCACCTTTTCTCTGCATTGCACAATCGGTCGACTGGCAGAACATGCCTCTGGCATTAAGTCCGCCGATGTATGTATTTGTGCACAAATAAATAAATAAAAATATGTATTTACAAAAAAGAAAATTATTTCTATGAGATGTATATTACACGTTATATAAGCACTGCTTAGTTTGGGATGATGGCGTTGTGTATTAGTTGTCCAAAAACTATTTAAATTTTTGTTTACTGATATAGCTGATAACGTTTACAATCGAGCGCTCTACTAACAAAAAAAAACATAAGCTACATGACAATCCACTATGACTGGCATTTTTATGAAACACGCAGAGCCGTTAGCAGACATTAGAATCATTCTCTCCGAAAATAAACTTTACGAACTGAACTTCAGCGGTTATTAAATTACATTGGGTTTTTTACGAGCGTTTAATAATTCCGGCTTTGATAAATGGGCTTTTTATGCAAAAATTTTTAGGGTAACTAGACTTTAGCACAGGAATTACTCTATGTACATTAAGGATTCACTACATAGAAAGGGCTTTGAAAGATTATATAAAGAATATTATATTAAAGATCTTTATTAAATGCATTTCTCGCGGTGTGAATTAAATTCCTTTTTGGGGAATCTTTACAAAGATAAATGAAATGGACACAAAGGACACCCAGACTCAGAACAACTATTTGTAAATCACGCAAAATGTTTTCCGCTGTTGGATTTGAAACCACAACACTTAGCGAAGTTGAAAGTCGCGTGGCGAGCCTTTAAATTACTACGTCATTGGTGCAAACACTGTTTATTTTGCTAATAACAAAAGATAATACAGGTTTTATTAAATCAAGTTCCAATATTTCTCATGCCTACGTAAAGCAATCAAACGAATAGGAATTTAGCTAATATTATCACATGATCACATTTCAATATGAACACTACATTTTGAATCAATTCATTTATTCAAGACACTAAAATGAATTTTATAACGAAACGTATTTAAATTATCCTGCCTCGCTGAAAATCTAAAAAAAAATAGTCAGAACAACTTTGAGGATTGTGCAATGTGTTGTCCCATGTGGTAATCAAACCCGTGTTACTCAGCACAGCAGGAGGTGACAACTCAAACCACTACGCAACCGCAGTCCCTAACATTTTCATTTTTCACAAATGTGCTCGCTTTTGCTGCGAAAGTCAAATATTATTCGTTATTTTCTATAGACAGTTGACAAAATTGTGCTAAATTTTAATCAAATGACCTAAATGGATTCAATACAAGCTGGTTAACAAATTAATTACAATATGCGTGCTCATTTTCTATTATTGTAAATTACAGACAGAATTCTTTTTATGAACATATTGACCGTAATAATGTCATATAAAATCGATGAATGCCGCCTGCACGCACGAAAAAGCTCGACTCATGGTCACGTTCCGCCTTAGCTGAACGTGCAAGCGAGAAAAAGCGTTGGTGAGGCTAAATCGGCCTAAGGATTCGGCTTCTAACGCATCTGTCTTCAATTTTTCATCAATGTTTTCTCATTTTCTCATGAAGTTATCACGGAAAATTAATATCCGACAGCCATTTTTTAATTACGTGCTATCTCTTTGTTACAGGTAAGTCACTGAATTCTGCAAGTTGTGCTGCTTTAGATCGTACAGTGAGTAAACCAGTAGGTCAAGTTGGTAATTTAATTAAAATATTATTTTTACGTAAAGAACTTCTCGAACTCCTAGCCAGTTGTTTCGGGATAAAAAGTGTTTTTGGAGCTCCTCACCTAGGTATGTTTGAGAGTATAGCAGTTATAGCTGAACTCATCTCCTTGAAAAAGTTTAACTTGTAAAAGTGTTCGTGTTACCCTTTGCAAAATAGATTCATCCTTTTCATTTTACAGAAATACTTCTACATTAATATACTTTCGCTTTTATAATATTTGCTTGATATGAGGCAGAGGTGAAATACACGAAAATTTGTCTTGTGTATACGCACAGTTTAGGAGTGCAGTTTGATATCAATATGTCATAATACAGAAGTATGTAAACATGTTTATCAGTACCACAGTTCATATCATATCATCCGCCTAGTTTACATTCAGATTCAGAATTGACTAAACTAGAGCTTAACGTCACTGTTCATACTTTATAAAAGTCTCAATATTATCTTATGTTAACTTTTAACAATTCTGACTATTAAAATTACTTAATACACTGTCCAAACGGTCTCTTAAAGGATAATTTAAGGTAATTTACTGCAGTTTCCTACGCCGTGGTCGCGGGTGTCAGGTGCTCGAGCTGTCGTAAATCATCTCGTAGTCGTTCCGTCCGCGTCGGCAAGATTTCATCCTTGTCGGCTAGCCTATAAATTGTGATACACAGCCGTATCATTGAGTCGCGAATATTATACAGGAGAAGACTAGGTATCGGATTATGATTAAGAAGAAGGTAGTATATGTTTTTATATCTGGCCAAGTTAGTTATTTAGCAAAGCAATCCTTGTAGAATTAATACCTAAACTCAAAAATGAGAAGGATTGCTTCAGATTTTTTTTATGATCCTGCCAAAGTGACTACTCCGCCTGATGGAAAGCATGAGCGGAATCCAAAAGCAGCAGACAACACCATACTCATCGTAACTGCAGACGATGCAACAATGCGGCATGGTGACCCATATTATGGCGGCCTAGTGAGATGATTCTGCATCATTGGTTTAAAGATAATGAACTTTTATATAGCGGTTGAATTAATGCCCAGGGTACCCACATGACACAACAGAGGGTCGTCTGTCTCACCGTAATGTGACTTTTGACTAGTCTTGAAATAATCTTTAGTAACATTTTAAATATTTAAAGTTCACTACTGAAGAAGATCCATTGGAATTTGAGATCAGTATTTTGGTTTACCGTTGAGAAATTTCTCGATTATCCCTCTTGCGCTAAGTACGTGAACCAATTTCTAATATTAGCGTTCAGCTAAACATAATCAACAAGTATATTAAAATAATATGACCCAATTCAGTAGTTCTTTTTGAGAGAATAACTAAATGGGAACGAGGAAATAACATATTTACTATAAATAAATATATTTTCCCTACATATTATTACTTTGTATTTATTAAACCTGCCTTTGGAATCTCTTAGAAGTTGTGGTTATTTACGACAGGCAATAAAATTATCCCATCATAAAGACCAGATGGTGATGTTAGTGCCACACGTGAGCTCCTAAAGGTTATGATTTAACTTGACTACACGGTTGGCCTAGTGGTTGGAGTGGTCGCCACACCGCTTCCTACTGTGCCAAGTGTTGTGGGTTCAAATCCTACATGGGACAACACTTTGTGTGATCCATAAATTGTTGTTCTAAGTCGGGGTGTACTTTGTGTCCGTTTCATGTATGTTTGTAAAGATCCCCGTGACACAGGAGTGTATATTCCTAATGCGGGAGTTGTCTTTTAAAAGAAAAAAAAATATGGTTACAGTTTCTATGTGTTTGGTTAATAGCGACTGTCGTAATGAACGGTGACCAACACACAAATACCTAGAGAATTGAACTCGTGACCTAGGACTTCGCCGTCAGGTTCTTTTTTAAGTATACATATTTATGATGTATACTCAAAATGAGGACGTATGGCCTTAACCCTCTCCCGAGAGGAGACCCGAGCCCAGCAGTATTAGCGTATTAAAAACTGCGAGGTTACTGCTTTTAATCACTACGACATCACGTAGTCTCACTTTTTATTACTATCCTTGTGCTGAATATCATCTATTGGTCAACTTATACAATGAAAGAGTAAATGATGCAATACATACATATCGATATCTCACGTGACCTTGACCGAAAAACTCATGAACGAATGTTTTACATTATCAAGGTGCTCTGTATCCATTCGGATTTGCTTTGTAGTGGAAGAGCCCTTGTTAATCAATAATATACCTAACTTTCATAACTAATATTTTCTTTTGAGGTAAAATTTAAAAGAATAGATAAGTAACATTTTACAAATTACAAGAGTTTACTGCCAAATGAGTTTACAATTACCATTTATAATCTATTCTCAAGCCATACACGCAGCACCATCCACTAATAATTCGGAACCGTTTAAATTAGGAAACACATTGCTTGCAGTCAGACAAATCAACATGGCTACTTCTTGTGGCTCCAGAACTGTACCGCTTGGCATATCCTGGGCGAGATATTCATACGTGTGCTCTTTCATATCTTCAGTTATGTTGACATTCTGTAAAATGTTCGTTTTTGTTGGTCCTGGACTTATTGTGTTAATCCTGACACCTTCACACTCCAGCTCAGGTGCTGCATGCTTCGTGAACACTTCTAGTGCTGCTTTGGATATAACGTACGGCAAAAGACCAGGCTTGTACCGCTTGGACATTGAAGATCCTATATTAACAATATTCCCTTTAGTTTTAATCAAGTGTGGTAGAGCTAACTGTGAAAGGTGGTATGGTACTCTGCAGTTTATATTCATGACGTCATCATACATTTCCATGGACTCGTCGAAAAGAGAAGACATTATCACTTTTCCCGCACAGTTCACAAGAATGTCAATCCTGCCATACATTTCTACGGTTTTATTCACCACTGTTTCACATTTACCTGGGTGGGTTAGATCTAATGGAAGCCATAAAGGAACGGAGTTGTTTTTTTGTGCACATTCGTTTGCTGTCTTCAAGAGTTTTGGTTCGTTTCTTCCAACAAGTGTTAGTGTTGCTCCGAATCCAGCAAATAATATTGCTGTTGCTGCACCTATCCCAGAACTTGCTCCTGTTATTATTGCGACTTTGCCGTTGAAGTCAATGTTGTCCATATCCGCTCTATTCAGTGGTCGGCCAATTTCCTTGCCGAATCTGGTTATTCCTTGTTAAGAATTTTGTCGGTTAATGGTGTGGCGACAGATACAGTCAGTTGCAATTGAAGAAAAACTTAAGATTGAGTCCAAGTCGCAATTATTTTTATTGTGACTTTATCACTGTTTCTGTATTCTTGATTAAACTCCGCATCGCACGAAAGTCGTATCAGCACTGATTAGTATCACAATTGTTATCGTTTCTTAACCATAGCGTTTGATATCTTTCTTGTATTTTTGCTCACATTCGAATAAAATCGTTTTTGTTTTATTTCTTATAATATACCAACATCTGCCCGAGGCATCTCCTTTGTGTGGTCAGTTATCACGGTAAAGAGTAAGCCTTGACCTTCCTCAAGAATCAAAGTATCATTGAAATCGATGCAGCGACTCTGCCGTGAAAACATAACAGACTGTCATACTTACTTTGAAATTTATAATATTAGTATGGATATATTTTATAAGCTTGAGGACCAAATACAACTGTACATCGTGTACTAATTAATTAGCTGTATTGACAACTCATTTATTGTGTGGCCTTGATGTATATTTAGCGTTTGATAATGAATTGCAATACCCTATGTAATTTGCAATATGTGATAACATTATGAAAACTAGGTGTGACTCATTAAATTACCTATGTATTTTGTCAAAGAATTTATCGAATAAAAATTTAGAATTACTTGAACAACATTTTTTATTTATAAGCAAGCAGCATTCTAAAATAAAAATCTAGGTTTAAAAAGCCCATTTCTCGTTAAGTTACACAAGAGCCAAGAATTTTTTGTACCGCAATCAGAAGTCATGCAACCATGCCTACACAACAATACACATGTTTTTCATACGTACCCTATATATGTACTCATACATTAGCACTTTTTTTGCACCAGTTTTTTGGGTGAAAGTAGGATAACTTTGAAATAATGGTGAGTTGGTTTTTTCTTTTCAAGACTTAAGGTACGTGATTCTCTTTTTCAGGTTTCTTAAAGTGAATGAATAAGTAAATAAATAAATAAATATTTCGGACATCTAACACACAACGCATTTGAATACTGTTCTAATCTAATGTTCACAAATATACAATACTTCAATATAGTGTACTTATATCATCTATATGCCTCGGTGGAAAAGTGGTAGCATATGCAGCTGCTGTGCTTGAAGTCTCGGGTTCGTATCCGGGGTCGGACTAAATGTTTGTGCGATCTGCAAATATTTGTTTCGAAGTATTTTTTTATGTAAATAAGGTTCAAAGGAGCAGACGTGTCGCCTGATGATAAACTATTACCGTCGACCATGGACACCTGCAACTCTCTTTCTCCCATAAATATTTAAAGATTATGTTTAGTTTTTTGTATTGCGGGGACGAAACAATTTGCAATCACATGTGTAATTCATTCGTTATTAGAATAGGCTATATATCTATACTTAGCTACAGTTGTAGAAAATCATTAACAGTCGATGAAAACACTTACGAATAGTTTAACAAATCTTTTTTATTTATTTATTGTTCAAAACATTACCTATATGCATATACAGAAATAGTTTCTCTGACTATTTAAAATAATGTAGGTTTTTAGACGATGCATTACGTACGAGGGAGGGGTATTGCATCATATTGCTAATTTATCAATGGCAATGAATAAATAATAAATATGTTCAGACATTTTAACACACAACACCATCTAGTCCCAAACTAAGCAAAGCTTGTACTATGGGTTAGTAGACAACTGATACTAATACTTATATACTTTTTTTGTAAATACATACATATTATACATAGAATACACCCAAACTCCGCAACAAATATTTGCAGATCATACAAACATTTGGTCCGACTCAGGAATCGAACCCGAGACCTCTTGCACAGCAGTCGCATTCGCTACTACTGCGCCACAGAGACAGTCTGATAGACGGATATAATTTGGTTGACATGAAATAAAAATGTGCGTATTTTGAATATCATTTAATTTCATTTTTTTACACAAGCATAATTTTTTTACGTCTTTGAATTATTGAAGATTTTTCTATTTTTTTCACATACTAGTCAATCCATTTCTGTATACCATACATATATCTTGATGTTATTGTATTCGATTTGAACCCCGTGGTATGGTGGTTCCCATGGAAAAGTCGTAGGATGTAGCATCATCAATTATTCATCAGTGAAGTTTTATAAGTACCGTTTATATTTTTATATGAATTCAGTAATGAGCTGTTTATTTAAAATTTACAGACACTTATTTTATCTATTTGTACAGTTTTTTGGAGTGTAAATTATTCACATTTACCCAACCCTTTATTAACTGTGATTATCTCTGTATTTTTAATATCTAACTTACCTGTCACATCATATTTTTATGACACCTAAAGGGCAACTCAGAAAGAATGCCTAATGTCATAAAGTTGGAGTTTGTACAACATGTGCATTTAGTTTCGAATTAATAAATATATATTACGTATATGCAAGTTACAGATGGTTACGTTATATTCATCTTAAGACATCCACTGCTGGACACAGGCCTCCCTAAGCTCCTTGACAATAATCATTTCTGTTCAAAGTCTTGCCGCATACTTCATCAGATCGTCGGAGTAAACCACACAAAAATGAATAGTTAAAAACCATTAGTGATCCAAGTTTATTGTTGGCTGTATAACTACAGTTGTAATAGTCATTGTATTCTATTTTCCTTGTCTGACGGATGTAATAAACGATAATTGTCAATAATTTATGTCGCTTCATTCACGTGCACGTACAGACGCGGTAAATTGTTTCAGTTATTCATTTCAAAGAAGCAAACAAGTGTTTTCTTTTTTTATATGGTATAGGGCAAGCGATAACCGCCGCCCTTGGACACCCGTAACACCCGAGGCGTCACAAGTGCATTGTCGGCCTTTGGGGGATGTGGAGGGGAATAGAGTCTGCTTAGTTATATACACTGCAGTGCTGTCGGAAGTTGACACGGGCTCACTAAATTATTTCTTTCGATAATTTAGATTCACAAAAATAAAAAAGGCCATACAAAATTCGCCGGGTAAACTAGTTTGGGACGCCGTTGTTGCGGCGGTAAGCCCGTTATGGAGGATTGGCTCGAGAGGCGTTACGGGACCCACTCATATCGGCTGACGCTGCAGAGCGTGCGTGTCAAGGGAAATAGTAACGGGAACATCGAGGTTCCCTTATAGTAGGGGGCCATCTACGAACAGTAGGTGGCCCGAGGTACTTTGGGGTTCCAGGGTTTTCCGTTCTAGGGTGCACCTGGTTCCTCGGCTAATAGTACCCTAAACGGCGTGCGGTTTCAGTCGGTTCGAGTTCGACATGCCACAAGAGGTGGTATCCGAGAGGATTTCCGCACGAGAAAAAAAAAGGGTCAGCTAGTTAATGGTAATAGTAAAGTTCTTTCTCCAAACCTTTTCCCAACTAGGTTGGAGTTGGTTGTAAGTCCACTTACTATGGCACGGTTGAACTTAAAATTTTACGAGGAGCAACTGCTATTTAACAATAATAATACCAGAATAACAAAAACATCTAGCTACTACAATGTCTGGACTGAATATTCCAGCGATCGTTAAAATTAAAATGTCAACAGACTTCAGCATTATTAAACACGTTGGTGTTTTAGCGCCGTCGACCTTAACGACTCTAACTGGTTCTCTTAAAATGAAACATTTTTATTACCCTCCGGCCATTTTATTTTGTAATACAGCCAGGATCAGAAGTCACACTTAATGTGGTTGTACGTTTAATTTTGTATACTCATTTACTTTTACATCATAACAATGCCATATTGTGTCTTTTATTAATTACTTGCTTGCTCACATTTAATAAAACGGTTACTTACTAATATTACTTCTAATAAGTACCTCCAAATATGTGTACAAATTTTGATGCTCAGTATTCACGTGAAAGCGTAACAAACAAACTGATATTCACATTTATAGTAGTAGACTAGCTGAGCCCCGCTGTGTTACCCGCAGTACAAAAAACAAACGTCCGTAAAGCCGCGGAGCGAAGCTAGTGTAAAAAAGTAGCCTAAGGTACTCCTTTTGACACACAGATTTCTATTAATGAAAGTCCCGACCAAACCGGTCCACCAGTTCAAGAGTTTACCTGGAATAAACAAACTAACGGAAAAATAAAAAATAAGAAATAATAATTGTTGACGCCAGTATCGTATATACTTTCATGTACATTTAAAGCTATTAATTTGAAATTACGAACTGACACTTTAATTTTATTTATTTGTATTGATGATTACTCTTGATACCCTTATCCGATTGAGGAATACGTTTATAAAGCACTGTTTCACCGGTTGCAGGCTGGTTCCGGATAGCTTGTCGGAAAGATGCTTTGACACATATTGTGTTTACATATTAATACATATAGAACATACGTCAAATTATTTGTCAGATACAGCTTTCCGAAACTTATCCCTCACCGGTGAAACAGGACCCAAATAATTTACAATACAAATTTTAACACACATATTGTAAATTTTCGAGTACATATAATACTACAAGTTCATACTCAAAGCTTTTAATTATATAAAGTCTACTCAAAATATCGGTAGGGGCTAGGGATGAAGTCTTACATAACATCTGACGTCTGACGTCACGAAGACAGGTGGCCTTAAGCTCTTGGAACTTATTGTTAATAGAGGATAATAACATAAATAACAACAAACATCGTTCATCGAAGTAATAATTCCACATATCCACTAACACTAATATACACTTTCACTTCAATACGAAGATGCAGCACCGTCCACGATCAAGCTCGCGCCATTCAAATTAGGGCAACTGTCACTCGCAGCAAAAACAATCATCTTGGCTATCTCCTCAGGTTCTATGATAACATTACTAGGCACAGCCATAGCTATTTTGTCATACGTTTGGTCCATGAACTCTTCTTCTACGTTTAAATTCGCTAATAAATTTGTTCTTGTTATTCCTGGACGTACAGCATTCATCCTTATACCTTCACTTACTAGTTCCAATGCTCCGGCTTTTGTAAACCTGTCCAAAGCATCTCTTATCATTGCAAACGGTAGAAAACCAGGTCTAACTCTCACGGGAGCAGCGAAAACGTTGACAATGTTACCTTTAACTCTCTTCAAATGTGGTATACAGGACTGAGTTAGTTTATAAGGTACTCTGAGATTCAAAGCTACTAGTTCGTCAAAAATCTCCATGTTTGTATCGAAGAGTGACGTGACAGCGGCTTTACCAGCGCAGTTGATCAAAACATCGATCCGTTTGAATGTCTCTACTGTTTTCCTGACAACTTCATCACAGTTTCCGTCTATAGTCAAATCGAGTAGAAGGCACAGCGGCTTCTTGGAACTGGCTTCCTCGCAATGCTTCGCCACATCCAACAATCTTTGTTCATTTCGCCCGACGAGAGCGAGCGTTGCTCCGTGTGTGGATAACAGCTTGGCCGTGGCCGCTCCGATGCCGGAACTCGCGCCGGTCACGATAGCGGTTTTCCCGGTAAAATCCATCTGTACACACCCGTTGGCTGCGAGAAACTACACGCGACTGTCGACTTTAACTGATCGCATATAGTTTGTTAGCAGAACAGGTTTCTCACTTAAATATTCATTATGGTTTTTAAAGTTTTGTGTTTTTTTTTCCCACTCAGGTAATGTTATAATTTACGTAAGCTGTTATATATGTGTAAGTAACAGCGTGGCTGAGTTTATGGTTGCTGATAACTTTTTGGTACTAGAAAATGGAATTTGCCGTTGGACGAGATAATTGTGTCCAATTCGAAACCTGTATCTAAATGTCTAGTATATTTATAACTAATTTCATATATCATCAATGTATACTTAACCTACAATCGTTCTATCTCTATGTATATGACTCGTGTTATCAGAAATACAAAAGTCGTTCTGTGGTTAGTGCGTGATTCATTTATAAACATTGACGATATGAATATGTTGAATTAAATTAATAATCTACTTTTTAGTAAGTTCATTAAAACATATTTAGTGGATTGTCTTGAGCAAATGAGTCCTCTTCTGAAATTAGTTATTGTAAATAACGAAAATTTATATTAAACAAAAATAGTCCTCTAGTTTTGTAGATATGCTTAAAATATTTACGTACACATCACTAACGTAGACAGTTTTTACTGATAAATGCTGTGTATTTTTGTAAGCAAATCATTTACTGGTCAAGTTTTTAGGTCTTCATGTTATAAGTTTTATTGCTTTACAAAATTTAAGTAAACTTAATTTTGTAGAATGTTGAATTGTATTTTTTTCAACTACAAAAGTTTGAGAATCTTTTGCGGTTAAACAATCTCTGCATCCTTCACCTTAACCTGACAAAATCAATAACATGATTTGTTTAAATATTATCACAACTTATTCACACTTGTGTGTAATAAGTTGACGATTAATGTTACGTGTGATGTAGTTTCTATTTCATTTGATTTTCTTTGACCGACGGTAGATCTTTTCTATGAGGTGACTCATTTTTTTATGGTATGGGGAGCATACGAGAGACTTGGTATCCCAGCAGTTGAAGAGACTAAAGTTCTGTACCGGCCTTTGAGGACTAATTGTCCCAAAATAAGGAGAAGTTTGGCCTCCATGTCCACTCGTGAAATATTCATGTGTCGCGGGGGACTTCCCAAATAAGATTAAGATTTAAGAAGATTATCTAGTCTTAAAAGAGACTATGATACCTGAGTTTGTTTTGTCCTTACTTGACAGAGCTAGTCCAGTTAGAAGAGGCAAACTCTTCAGCTCAAAAAAAGGTCAACATGCAGAATGGTTCATGTAACCTAATTGCAGAATGAATGCTGGTATTTCATACTTGAAATGGATACTCAAATTTAGAACAACAGTTTGTGGATCACAGAAAGTGTAAACCACTGCGCTAGGCAAGAACTCTTTGAAATATTGCTAAAGGATTGTTGAAAAACATATTTTCTGTGATTTCCACGCTTGGTTTGCTTCCTCCTCAAAGCTTTTCCAAACTAGGTTAGGATCGGCTTTCAATCAACTACGGCAGAGCTGAAATTCGATTTTTACGCAAAGCGTCTGACATCTGACACTGCGATATCGTAGTTTTGAAAATAGACTGTTGTCGAACTTATCGGGATCCAACTTTCCATAACGATTGCCACAGATGTTCGCACGTGCTCTCCGGGGTACTACACGTTTTCCCTCTATTTCGTGAAATAAATTATTAATAAATAAAATCTTTATTCATATATTTTGGCAAAAACTTTAACCTGACTACTTAAAACCTTTTGACTAAGCGAATCTAGCTTGTGTCACCTAAGACATTATTACGAATCTATTGACAAGTCGTTCATTAAAATCGGTTCAGTAGTTTAGGCACTACGGTAGATTTTGATCATACATACGGAGACTTTCAAAACTGTTACCTTTACTTTTGGCTTCGCCATAGTCGGGCTAAAAATGTGTGCCTACTTACCAATTGAAATATTTCAAAGAATTAAGATAGGTTTTGCCCCTTGGGGCGGGTTGCCTGTGACCCTCAAACTAGCAAACGTTTGTCGTCAGTGTGTGAACAAAGCGAGCATGTTGCTTGCGTATGTGTATTAAGAGTTTATTTAATAAAATAAAACATGACTGACTTGACTGCCTCGATGGCGCACTGGGAGCGTATGCGTCTGCTGTGCTTAAAGTATCGAGCTCGATTCCCGGATTGGACAAAATGTTTGTATCTTTACAAATAATGGTTTTTGGCTTTGGATATTTCCAGTGTATAAAACAACAACCCATAATGTCCCACTGCTGGGCTCGGGTCTCCTCTCAGGAGAGGTTTTTCCAGTGTATATTATTCATGAATTAATAAAATAAGAGTATATAAGTATTCTATTAATCATTGTAGTTTTCATAGTATAAGCTGTGCTTAGTTTTAGGCTAGATGGCGTTGTGCGTCAGATACGAAATATTTATTATTATTGTTTTACAATGTATTTAGTATTTTTTTCTTGAACTTAAATATATTTATTATCATTTGTCTATACGTGCAGAATACAAGATATTCCACATTGTCGCGTTGCACGCTATCGTACAATTGCACTGCTTCGGCTCATAAATCACTGGGACGTAATACACCGCCAGTGGAACAGAACCCAATTTATTGCACCACATCTCAATATTCATAGTGAAATGTTTTGTGAGCGTACACTTTGTACGGAACCCCATTTACAGTTACATACATATGTAAATATATCTTGTTATGTATGTACGTTCCAAGGGAGGATTGAGCATCGTCTATATTTTAAGGGTTACTTTAGTACGAGTTCTAGTTTTTGGGATGGGTCCGGATGGCGTAAGAAAGCGGTTCCCGGATGCCTCCCGTCTCAGGCGCAGAGTGGCACACCGTGTGGTATTAGTCGGTTCAATTCCGACACACCGCCCAGCCGCAAACCCTATGGGGTGATGGCCCGAGGTGTTTTCAACAGGTAAAAAAAAGTACGAGTTCTATTTTATTTTATTATATAAGGTTTTTTTCCACGGTACCGCCCGCATGCACGTCGATTATCGCGGCAAAAAGTAGCTTACGTATCTTCCCCAAGAGTCAAAGTATCTCTGTTACAACTTTTATTGAAATCGGTGCAGCGGTTTAGCTGTGAAGGCGTAACAGCCGGACAGAGTTACTTTCGAATTTATATTATTAGTATAAGAAAGATAAGTACGTTAGTACGGAAATATGGATTATTGATGAGTTTCTAGCCTAGATACGTTAAATATCACTGTCTGGTATTATGGTTAATATTTCTATAGTACGTAGAAAAATTATAAACTTTAATTTAAACTTGATAGAAAATTATTCAAAAAGGCTGTATTCTAAAGATTTAACTTAATTTTTCCTTTTTATTTAAAAACTTTAGTTTTGAACATTTCAATACCTTTTTTTATGTATAAGCTGCCAAAATGACTCTGCCCTGCCTGATGAAAAGCATGAGCAGAATCCAAGAGTGCTGGTCACCATCCTCAATGCGTAAAAGAACAATGCAGCATGGTGACCCACACTATGGCGACCTGGTGAGATGCTTTTCACGCCCCGCTTAAAGGACCCGGGATCATAGTGGCAAGGAAACACGTGCGCTGGTAGTGAGTTCCAGGTTTTGACCTTAGTAGGACTTCATTGTATTTTAGTTAAATAAGCGTCGGTGTTTAACGAAAGCGTTTCTGCTTAGCTAGCTTTATTATTTTAGATTATGGATGTGAATAGAAGTATGTATTATACTTGTAATTACTGCAGTTAATGCAAGATTTAGAAGCATCTCAATAGGCAGCCAGTCTGGGACAACATACTGCATTGTTACATCGTCTGCATTCGCAAAGAGTATGGTGACCATTACTTTGGGATTCTGCTCATGTTTCCATCAGACAGAGCAGAGTCACTCTGACAGACTCATATACATAATATATAAGAAAAAAGGAAATCTTAAATAAGCTCTACTGACCTTATTTCTCTTGCTTTTAAAAGTATCTTTTGCAGTTTTTCATATGAAATTATGAAATCCATTGACTCTTAAATCTATATTATGTTTATAAAAGAAGGCACTCGTGTTAGTTACATAATTTGTAAATTGAGAACGGCTGAAATGATTTGAATGAAATTTTGTGGGGAGGTAGCTTAGAACCAGAAACCGACATAGAATACTATTTGCACAGGATTTTTTTTTACTTTGCGATTGTTGTTGTACTGGGAGTTACATCGCGGGGCTCTGCTAGTTTAAAATAAAATGCTTTCTTAGCTATACAAAAGGCTAATGGATAGAATAACAAAGCAGTCGCTTAGTCTGGGAAGTCCATTTTTTTATGATCATTAATGATGCATAAGCAAGGAGCCAGCAATTTGCTCGAGCCTCGTTTTATTGTGTAATTTTATAATTGTGATGTATGTAATTATGGCTTGAATTGTCAAATCATCATGTTTCAGCAAAAATATACTGACTGCATGTATGATGTAATGATCGAAATTGCGTTGTCATTTAATGTTGTGGATTTCATTCCCACGAAACACAAAATATTGTGTGATCCTTCAGTAGTTGTTAGTTTTCATGTTCTTTATTAAGGATTGAATACTTTTTGCCAAAAGCCATGGTATTGGCGGTGCATTGGATTGTTATAACACTTTCATATGTTAATCGACATTCAAATGTACTCTATGTAGCTTGCATGACTTGAGTCTATTAGTTACGATTTTATATTATCCTGTTTCATTAAAATTTCAACGGCCAATAAGAAGGTCACCGTTATTTTGAGATTCTTCAATGGTTTGTTTTTCCTTATATGTCTATTCTCGTATATAGATTTATTTTTGTACACGAGGAAATAACGTTGGCCATTAATTATTTTAACAACGTGTTTGTAATTACATCACGATTATAGGTTTGAACTGTGTACTGATATTATTGTGTACTAGCTAACCATCGCGTTATCTGCGGTACAACAGTAGCTTAGGGTAACGCTGCAGAGCGAAACTAGTCTAACAAGTAGCCTAAGATACTCCTTATATCATCAGCGATCGGCTGGTGAAAGTCACAGCAAAATCAATCTAGCCGGGACAGACAGACGAAAACTGAAAAAATGTTATTTTGGTATATGTACCGTGTGTACTTATATATGCATTTAGTTTAAAGCGGTCATTTTAAAATTACAAACAGAAACTCTACTTATTAAACCACATTGAAAAAGCGAACCTTGACATGAAAAATAAGAACATGTAGTACCTTAATTATTTTTCATCGTTAAATGCTTTGAGTTAAATTATACTAATTACTAGAGAAACTGAATATTAACGATGGAATTACTATGCTGACTACGAAAAAAAGATTAAGTTTAAATTGCCGGACATATTTGAGTTGTATTGGTTTTTATATTTAATCTTAAAATAGCGCATGTATGCTTAAATTCTTAATGTTTCGTGTTTCTAGATTACTATATTATTTTCAAGGATGTCTGATTGAATAGTTATTTTATACTATTAAAACTCTAATTAAAGCAACACTTTTGTTTTTGGTTCTTATTAATTCTAAATGTTTGATTTTCGTTTTCATATTTTATAAATAAAAAATCTAGACACCTTTACCTACCTAACCTGTTAAAAAGCACAGATATATGGGATATATAAGTATCAAGTCATAAAAGGAAAAAGACACAAGAATATAATTAGTTTAACATTTGTTGTTTCGTCTACAAATTGCCGTTATCATTTTACTCAATCAGCTCTCAGACTATAACGAATGCGGGACTTAACTTATCAGTATTGTATCCACGTATCTTTACTTGGAGCTCGTAATAAAAATTCATCAAGCGAATACCTAATTCCGAGACTCGACTTTTCCATTATTCGTACTTTATTTTCTCCTTAACGCTAAATTAAGAACATACACAGCTTAAAAGCATTTTAGTCATGATTAAAAAATGAATTGTGTAGCAGTATTTTTTAAGAAATTTGTCCGTACTAAAAATTATTCATTTTAAATTTTCTCCCAAAGTGACTCTACTCTACCCGAGTAGAATCCGAGAGTAGTGGACACCATACTCATTGTGAATATAGACAATGCAGCATGGTGACCAGCGCTATGGCGACCTATGGAGATGCTTCTACATCATTGGGCCTTAACCAGCGTAACACAACAGCACGAATGCTGTCATAGTAGGTTAGTCTTCTGTGAGAGTGTAGTATCAGCCCAACCGTACTGAAATCAACGTGGAGTAGAGCCGTGAGAACCGAGAACCTTTACATCACATACGCTACTTCTGCGGCCATCGAAGCAATCGATGTTCCTAATTCAGTAACCACAAGGATGTTTAGAAGTTAAACGCTTTTTAAATTCTACTTCCAAGATTTCCATTTATTTAAAATACTTTTCATTTATTAAAAACTGTTATCAAGAAGCAACCGAACTCGAATACAATTTTCTTGACGCTGTTACTACCGTCATAATTTGTTTTAAATGTAATTTATGAGTAAGTTCACAAATAAATTTAAGTTAACCAATTTGTATGCAAAACTCTTGCGACAAAGTTGCTAATTTTATTGTATATACTTATTGTTATTTACTTTGCTGACTTTGTCTGTTTTATGAAAGTTTTCAGGCGTGGGATGTGTGTACATCATCATAAGTCTTATAAATATTTAGGGCCTGCTTCACCTGTTATAGATTTTTTCTTATGGAATAGGTGGCAAACGAGCAGACGTATCGCCTGATGGTAAGTGATTTCTGCCGCCCATGGACACCCGTAACACCAGAGGCGTCACAAGTGCGTTGCTGGCCTTGGGGGATGGGGAGGGGGATGAGGGAAAGGGTTGGATTATGGGCCTCCGGTATCCTCACTCACTCGGTGAAACACAGCGCAGGCGCTGTTTCACACCGGTTTTCTGTGATGCCGTGGTATCACAACGGTCGAGCCGGCCCATGCATGCCACAGCGTGGCTCTCCCACGATAAAATTAGTAAGTTAGTATATATAAGTTTAAGATAGCTTATCTGGCAGAAAATTTTAAGCATCTTCTATATAAATTGTATCAAACCATCTGTCAGATTAAGCTAGCCGGATCGTAGCCAGTGTATCCAGTGAAACAGATCCTAAGTACATTAAACAACTTTACAACTCGCACGCAACGTCTGCAAATACATGTACTTATAGTAAGTTTCAGATATATCTAAGCTCTCGTGGTTCTTGTCGTAGACCTTACCGGGGCTTGTCTTACCTTATCGGGGTGTTGGTGTATCCAACGGGGTCGTGTCTTCGTGGGTAGGGCCCACAGGGTGAGCGACCTGCTAGTAACGCCCGAGTCTAGTCCAGTGTGGTGACCTGTGCTTAACGCGGCCGAGCTCCTAGTGGTATGGACCCTGAAGAGCGCCCGTCAGCCAGCACTAGGTCGGGAGTTGAAGATTATTTGGGAGGGGTTGCCACGGTGACGAGGTCTCATGGCAAGCCATACCTGTCCGGCGTTTCTAAGCTACTAATAAGAGACAAAAGAATCTGATACTCCCTTTGAGACGGTCGTGGAATTGCATCCTCATGTTAAGTTTTAAAAACCTTATTTTTGGTTTTTTTCTGGGCGAGGTTTCTATAAAAACTTACGCACAATTACACTCACAATGTTAACGCTATTTCTTCTTCTGTAAACATTCTTCCAAATTCTTAGAAGGATGTGTTCTACTAAATATTAGCACTAGTTATCTGAACATTCCTTTTGTTGACATGGTTGAGTTTTAAATAGGAAATTGTGATTTTTGTCAGTCTAGAAAGTTGAGAGGAGGCAACATTTGAACGTCCTAAGTCAGTAGCTCCTCTCAAAGCCATTAAGGCTAGAGAAACTTGAACAGGAGCGGTTTTTTTCTGTAGCCCAAGTTTAATTGGTTTTTATTTTCAGATCAAACGAGGTTAATTACATGTTTTTTACCTTATCAGTTATATCTATGGTCCGATAGTAAGCACCATGGTGTAATGTCACCTATAATCTTCTTTAATAAATTGCACACTCAATATAAATGTATAATAAAAGTAGCTGAGTCCCGTGGTGTTACCCGCGGTACAAAGATATATGTAAATTTTATCTTTATAAATTGTAGCCTATATGTCATTTTGATGTATAATCTATATTATTGTAAAGGTTCATTAAAATCCATTCAGTAGTTTTTACGAGAAGGAGTTACAAACATCCATTAAAACCTAAAAACTTTCGTATTCAAAATATTAGTAGGATAATTTTTTTGTTTGTTTGAAAATGATCCATATTTTTCCCTTGTTCTTATTAAATTTCCGCGTCAGGAATAAAACCTGAGTGACGGCGGACTTACATATAACAAACATACGCTAAACGATCACAAATAACACCCAGACAGAGAACAACAATTTATGTCCACTCAATGTATTCTCCTGTGTGGCCACCGCTTAAACCATTATGACAACTGTGCATTTAAAACTAATCACTGACTATTTCTCTCTTTTGCAATATATCAAGCAAAGCACATTACATCTTGTTGACTTAATTCGATTTAAAGTAACTGAACCATACAATTCAAACCCTATTGTACGACACAATTAAATTAAATTGCAACTTTAGCTATTTAATTCTGACATCAGTCTGACATATTTATTTCGTGAATTGTAATTAATGAATACTCGACTAATTTAGTCGGATATTCTGTCCCATCACTAGCGACTGATTTATGCGGGACCCCACAATAGAAGGAATTTGACTACGTTTTACAACTAATTACTGCCTCCTCAGTGATTTATATTTGTTAAATATTTATTGGGGTATTTCAAATAGGGTTGTGATTGTTTTAGTAAGTTTTATTTGATAAAGTATTTTGCTATTTATAGCTTTTGGAATATTGAGGTCGAATATGGTAATCTATTTGTGTAAATAATGGTTTCGATATGATTTAGAATACTAATGCTTTTGTATTTAGGTTAGGTCTTTGTGCAAGGGTTGGTTGTTAATAAGGTGAGTTTATAGTTTCAATACCTGGTTGAGTAAGATGTTTGCATCAACAACGAATTAGAAATTAAACAATCATACCCTCTTACTTAGCCAGAAGTTATGTATTACCAGACACATATGGGTGTATCGCATAACTTTTTGATTAGCAATGACCGGTAAACACTTGACAGCTTCAACGCCAGTTATAACAGTTTCTCATTGCCTCTTTAAACAATCCTCTGTAGGTATGCCTTCCCCAGAAGATACACAGCTTATACTAGAACGAATTCCTCATTCAAATCTAGTCAAGCTCGATTACAGCATAGCACAGTCTACTGATGGTCATATTAATTCGCAACAGTATTTTTATGAAGTTGAAGGAGGGAGAAGTACTGTTGGCAGCTCAAGTTGCTTTTCTTAAAATTTACTGTATGACCTTAGTATCACTCCGATCGAGCCGTCCCTTTACCGCTGAAACATGGTTCTCCCATAAGATTAAAAAAAACTTAACATTTGTTTCGCTTTTCTACTACTACAATTCCGGTTTTTCTCGGTCGAGTACATCTCTTCTCTATTAAAATATGTTTCTTTTATATTATACCATAGAAAAACAACCTGAAGAGTACTCTGTGTACATTTTAAACAAGTAGTAAATTATTGAAAAAAACCCCAACTGCGTCAGTATCTGTTATCTTTATTAAATTCATTGAACGGAAAAATACAAAGTAAAGAATTGTTTTTTGCTGTAACTAATATCACTCTCACGACTAAGACGAATCTATTGACACCACTCACATAAAAATACGACAAGCCGTTAGGCTCTAGGACTTGCCAAAAATATATACACACATATACACTTGAAAAACATAACCGTTCTTCCTTCGCAGTTGGGTAGAAAGGAAAACGTTAAAACTTCACCATATTCACCATCTTGATGGTTTTCACTTGCAAACAACTAAACGGTTCTGATTTAGCGCTCCCGACATCAAAAGGCCAAGAGCACACATCATATTACATTCATGCGGACAGTCCCGGTTTACTGTTCCCGGTGACTTGCATAAAGCGGATGTAATTTTTCATATCTGCGTCTAAGCTTGCTTGTAAAAATGATAAAAATAAGTCTTTGTTATATTAGGTAGTTAGGTTATGTTAGTTACAATTAATTGTGTATTAACATTAAAACGCGTCTGTACATGTAAACGCGTGTGAACAGAATGGTTTAAAGTCATGTGTCTTACTCTATGTAAAGATTTTTGTAAGTCTAATGCGAGTGTTGTTTTATTTTGATAAGTAAACATTTGTAAACAAGGATTCTAGAATTAAAATTATTTGTACTTATTCCATTCCAATTCTATACCTGACTCACTTCTATATGAGTAAATAAGGAATTTGTTCGGAGGGATTTAGGAGATTGTGTTCTGAACCAGTGTTTATAATAGTGTTATTTTTCTAAGAAAGCCATCATTGATAATGTTATTTGCTTTGAGCTTATATTATTTACTTTATTTATTTTATCTTTTTCGGCAACTTCAATTTGTTATTATATGCTTCTCCATTACTGCTTTGTCTTCGTGGTTCTATACTCAATATTTCTCATTTAACGGAGCTCAAATTTAGTATCTATAATTATCAGGATCTTTGAAAGAAATAACGTAATAATTAGAAATTGTTTTTGGATTAAACAAAATATGATAAGTACGAATAAAAAGACTGTTTGTTTTTTGGCATACGATTTGTCCGAAAATACTATCCTACAATATGGCTACTGTGCCTCTTCATAGCATTTTGAGGGCAGATCGCTTGGGGTATGGTATGTTCATACCCCTTTGATCACGCACAACACGCTTGGTAGACTTTTTAGACACTTTGCGGTATCTGAGGACACTTGTCTCAGTAGGAGGGTAAACGAAGGCAGCTCTAAGAGACTTACTCGCTTTATCGTTGTAATTAACGGTTGACTAGATACGTTGTTCAAGATTAAGTTGAAGTCTCCAATCTCTTGTGTAGAAAGTCTTTTGAAGTAATCGTTTTTTATTTCCAATTAAGAACTAAAATGAGAGCATTCATGCTGTCGTGTTTCGTAGATGAGTGTAAGACCAGAGGCCTGATGATGCACAAGCATCTCAAAAGGCCGCTATAGTGTGGGCTGCCGTGCTTCATTTTTGCATTATCTGTGATGCCTGCAATGAGTTTGGTGACCACAACTCTTGAATCTGCTCATGCTTTCCATCAGGTACTGTAGAGATTAACAATTAAATCACTTGGTACTAATTATATATGGGTATACATACATGTAATATTTTCTAACCTAACTGTCACTCGGAGAGACCATTGCGACGTTGATAGGTAATCATTTGTATAAAAACAATATCTCGCAAAAGCGATAGTTGTCATTGCTGTAGTTCTTTTGGACTCTCTCTAGACTTTCGGGCTCTCATATATCGTATTTTTTTATTTCGTGTATTTTTCTTAATATGTCTACTACGTTCATATATAATGCGTCATTGGACATCGTTGCTGAGTCACAACTTCGACAAGTTTTATATATGAAGGACTTATACTAACTTTGTGTCTGTGTCCTTCCTCAAGAATCAAAGGATCGCCATTGTATATTTCATTGAAATCGGTGCAGGGGTTGAGCCGTGAAAGCGTAACAGACAAACTGACAGATTTAATTTAGAATTTAGAATATTAGTTAGAATCCTAGTGACATATAAGGAGTGAATCCGCAAACAAACTATGCTCTTGATTTTAATTACGGATTTTAGTTGAAAATAATAATAAAATAATAATTGATTAAAAAAATAACTGGTGTGGTTCGAAAGATCAACAAAATTTGGCTGCTTTATTTTTATATTATGTAGATTACATCATAATAGTACATATCTATAATAATATAGTATAATACTCACAGATAATTAACTCTGTGACTCTCATTAGCCGCAATCGTCTATCTGGTTCAGGGAGCTACGATATATACGCATAAATGTGCCACATTTTGGAGTAGAGCGATTTAGGGACGGGAAAAGATTGACCTAACGTTGTGATATAGACCAAATAAGGGAGCGTATGTATTGTAATTTTTCATCATATGCTGTGTATTGGATTTGGAAAGCAAATGCAGAAAAATGTACAGGAAATTGAAAATTTATAAATTTTGATCTTGCCGGTAAGAGAACAACAAAAACATAGGATTTTTCCAATTGCACGACACATGGTTTAATTCAAATACTTAATTCATGATTATTTTTCCTACAGTTTTTTTGCCACATATTATGTACAAGTAAATTAAATTAGTAATTATTTTATATGTGTATATATGGCATAAGGGGCAAACGAGCCGACGTATCGCCAACACCAGAGGCGTCACAAGTGCGATGCCGGCCTTTGGGGGATAGGGAGGGAATGGCGAAATTGTTGGGGTATGGCCTCCTGTATCGTCACTCACTCGGTTAAACACAGCGCAGCGCAAGTGCTATTTCAGAAAGGTTTTCTGCGAGGTCGTGGTATCACTCCGGTTGAGCCGGCCCATTTGTGCCGAAGCGTGGTTCTCCCACGGTAGAAAGTAAAATAGAAAAAAATCTCGATCCTATTAACTTGTCCAAATACTGAAGTTAAAAGCGTCACCGACTTTGTAATTTGTAGTCTTAATTCCAAAATTTTACATCTCTTGGTGTAAACTATTTTCTTCTAATCTATATAACATTAATTTTGACTGCAACGACATGAAAGATGTATCAAAAAATACAAATTTAAAATTAACTACTAAAAAATCTTATATATTAAAAGTCGAGAAACGAGGATCTCTTTCCACTCCACGCCACTTAAACCATTTGAATACATCATATATCATACCTGATACACACCTATATGAACAATACTTATCTCAAGCACATTTTTTAATTTCCCTCCCGTGTAGAGATACCCCATAAATTACTGAGTGCATCCGGTGCGATCTCACATCCTTGTGCAAAATTTAGTGCTCCACAAGTCTTTATTACTGAGTAATGTATGAAATGCTTGTTTACATAAGATATGCCCTTGCATTGTTCTCTAGACCAGGGTAATAACCGTAAGCTGGATGATAGAACCTAGAATTCTGGAGAGTATGTAACTAAATGCTAGACTAGACAAAACAAAAAAAGAATAAAAACATACACTTAAGTTCAGCGGCGACAGTTGGAGTGGCGTTATTTCGTTGCAATAAATTCAGTTGTATTCTGAAGAACTTAAGGTTGAATTTAAATTGTTATAAATTAATCTCTACACCGCTAGTACGTCTTATGACTAGCCACTGGCTTTATACAGTAATTTGCTCGATAAAATAATACAATATTAAAAAAATAATTGCATCCGGCATCCCTGAATACAGTTGGTAATACAAACTTTCATATTACATCTCACAAACAACCTTTAACAGCACAGTGCTGATATAACGGAGGAGCAACTCGACAAACTTGAGCGCATTCAAAACTTTTGTATTAGATTCATATTTGGACTACGAAAATATGACCATGTATCTGAATATCGCAACCTGCTTAAGTGGCTCCCAATTCGCCTTCGACGGAATGCTCATATTCTTTCCATACTTTATGGTATTCTATTTAACAGCACTCCACTTTATTTAAAGGAACGCTTTGTTTTCCTCAGTGACACACATTCAAGATCCTTCAGGTCATTCGAATCTCTGGAACTTGCAGTCCCAACGCATTGTACCAGATTTTACGACAAGTCGTTCACTGTACAGGCTGTACGACTATGGAATGCTTTGCCAATGGCTATAAAGAGAGCTAAGTCTCTGCCTATTTTTAAAAAAATTGTCCAGGAACTTCTTTACTATAAAATTGTTGATATTGTGCATTGTTTTTTATGTTTTATTTGTTTGCATTAATGTGTATTAAAATCTCTATATTTTAGTTTATGTAATTTTATCTGAATTGAGTAAATTGCTATATTTATTTTGAACACCAATACTACCCATAATTTTGTGTTTCTACAGTCGATTTGTCCATCTAAAGGTTGCCTATAAGATATTGCTTTTTAGCGATAAGGCCGCCATTTGTACATGGTTATTATATTGTTTAGCTCAAATATAACTGTATCAATTGGTGTACAATAAAGTTTATTCTATTCTATTCTATTCTATTGGTCACACTAACCTTACCCTAAACAAAAGGTCTGACAAGACTGTCTTGTATTAAATAACAATCTATTTGGTCACATTGAACATTTTCTTTCATTAATCTTTAGCGTACTGTAATAAATTAACACGTTTTATATGACCATCAACAGCGCTGGTGAGTAACTACTGCTTTACGTGAATCTATGGATCATGAGAGTTACAGTGCATTACTTTCCTGTAAGCAATCCACCCCTCGAATCGTAGATTAGCTGTTACAGGTCCAGCTAACAGCTACTAAAACGTCAAAGTAGTTAAGTAGTAATTAAATGTTCGGAAACAATACTATCCCAAAGTCATGATTGGCAGACAAATACATAGTCGATAATATTTAGGTTTTCGCAAGATTGTGTGTTCGGGACAAAACAAACATTTGTATAGAAAATAATATTACCGACATATTTACATTAGTAAGTGACACACACGAGATGCTGTAACTTGTGCTAACAAGCCGTAATCTAAGTAAGTTTACACGTGTCTTAATTTGTCATGTGTGTTAATAATTATTAACACCCAATTTGCTAACATAACAGTGTACAAATGAATCGAAACGACTAATCAACTGACGAAATATTTTATTCCAGAAATGAATAAAATTTTGTTTTGTGTATAGTCAAACGCTAAATGTTAAATTCAGAATCCACAATTCACGAGTACTTCTCTATCGAAAGATTTTTTTACCTTTTATGTAAAAGTTAAATAGCTAAAGAAACATAGCATTTTCTTACATTAAAGAATACTATAGAATTCGAATAGACATCGAAATATATTCCTAAAAAATATTCTTTGAACAAATTTTAGACTGAAATTTACTTTGTACTGTGAATTCTAGGGTCTTGTTATTCTAATAAATTACCTAGTAGAGAAGACTATCATTGTACTATTTACATTCCACTTACTTGCCAATTCGCTTATACCATGCGTTTGGGTGTACTACGCATGCAAAGAAATTGATTACTTTCAACCATTATAAAATAAAAGCATGCGTTTAGAAGGTTAAAACCTTTTTAAGGAGACGTATTTATCCAGCTGTGGACTGGTCAAAGCGGTTTGTGTGTGTGTGTGTATGTGTGTATCACACTTACAACATCAAAATTTGACCTGTATGTGAATCAAATAAATATCATCAAATTAGTAAAACTAAAATCCTAATTATCCAAATCAAAGCGAATGTTCGTGCATTTCCTTCGCCCCACTTAACGTGTCATATATCATATGAACAATACACTACACTCAGAAAAGCATCGCACGTAGACTAAACAATAGGGAAGGAAACGCCACGGGCACCACCTATCGGCAGGAAATTGCAACATCGATCCGTCACCGACACTCGGCGGTCTGTAATGATGAATTGGTTACCGATTGGTTGATACGACGTGTCGAATGCTTTGTTCAAATTTCCACAGGCTCCCCACAGAGAAGCAAATGACAGAAATAGGTTTTCTATCGATTTCTATAAGATTGCCGGTTTTTATTTATTCGCAATTTTTTTTGAAAAGGATTATTGATATATTTGTTATATTGATTATATTTGATTAAGTTCTAGGTAAGATCAAAATGGTGATATTATCTTTTAAACTTTTCAAACTTGATGTATTTATAACTTGTATTGTAATATATATATATATATATATATATATATATATATATATATATATATATATATATATATATTTTACACTATATAATATATAGAAAATTTAACACAACGCCATCTAGTCCCAAACTAAGCGAGCTTGTACTATGGGTACTAGATATCTGATATTAATACTTATGTATTTTTTTTGTAAATACATACACATTATACAAAAATTCGCATGGAGATACTTTGATTTTTAATGAAGGACATAGGCCACGCTTTATAACCGACAAACAGGTGGGTCACGTGGAAAATCAATTATAAAATAAAAATACTAAATTTATTGGTTAGTGGATTCGAGGGGTCGAGAGATTAAGAAAATAAAAAATATTTTACGTATAAAAACATCATCCACATTTTCAGACCGAAATATAGGGTAATGTATATAATGCAATGTACATGCTATTATGTCATTTATAACAGTGTATACTCTCATCTTTATATAATGTAACAGGTGATCCGCACAACTTCCTCTAAGTCTCTCAAACGTAATCAATTTCACCCGTTTTTGCAATATTTTCATTGGTGCTTGACTCCTTTCGATCTTATTGTGATGTTATGCAGCCTTTCTAAATAAATGGAGCGTCTAACACTAATAGAATTTTTCAAATCGAACCCGAACAAGCAATCGCAGTGTTCAGTTTTGTAATGTTAGTATAACTTGCAACTTCAGCTATTACTTTTGTTGTCGCGAAAATTGTTCTTCGACTGTTTTGAATTTTAGAGTTTCTTTACAAATATATTTGGTTCAACAGGTGCTCAGTCTGTGCCAAGACAATTGGCATCAACCGTTGATATGAACTGTCGTACTGTCGCATTTTGCCAAATGGAGTAATAGTGAGTTGGTAGAAACTGGAACGTTCACTTGACTTATTTCAATGTAGTACTTCATTTCTTTTTTTTACCCTTGTAGTAGAGTGGACTACACACGGTAGGTAGTATAAATAAGTAAATAAATATTTCAGACATCTAACACACAACGCCATCTAGTCCCAAACTAAGCGGAGCTTGTATTATGGGTACTAGACAACTGATATGAATACATAAATACTTTTTTTTTGTAAATACATACATATTATACATAGAAAACATCCAAACTCCGAAACAAATATTTGTAGATCATACAAACAGTTGGTCCGACCCAGGATTCGAACCCGAAACCTCATGGACAGCAGTCGCGTACGCTACCACTGCGCCACCGAGGCAGTATGGTTGGAACCCCCCCTTAAATATTTATTTCATTCTGCTTATAGTATTTGTTGTTATAGCGGCAACAGAAATACATCATCAGTGAAGGTTTCAACTATCTAGATATTACAAACAGGTTCATGATACAAAGCCTGGTGGAGCTGCGTAGTAGGGTCCCGTTTTCACCCTTTGGGTACAGAATCCTTATAACTATTATAAAAAATTTCTTGGGAAAATTAAGGCACAGAAACATCATCATGCTAATACTTTTGAAATTTAAAAACATCTGTCTGCCTATTGACGTTATGTTGAATGAATCATAACTTGTTCAACGAAAACCAAGGAAGTTCCAAAGTCTTGTTATATCCCTTCAATTAATTAAAAACTCACCACCAACTCGGTATTAAAATTTGCCAGTGTTTCTTCTTTGATGAATGTTAAATTAACTATAACTTTATAATAAGAATTTGAAATGTAATATTATACTTTTTTATTTAGGATATGCGTAGAACTTTAAACGGATTAGAAGAATTTTTAACCGACACGATATTTAGATATAGTTCTTACTTTGATCGCTACGTCCAATATCACTGTATTGTTTTTTTTAATCATTTAGGGTAGGTTAGGTTAGAATTCTCCGTGGGGTGACTAATTAAGAATATGAGGTGTCATCACCCCTATTTATTACATGGGTATCGTTAGAGACGACTAAGGTAGCAAACCAAGTGCCTACTTAAGGACCGTAGAGCCACACAATGAGCTGACTAAACCGGAGAGATACTACCGTCCCACAAAAAATCGCTGTGGAAAAGCGGCTGCACTAAGTTTCACCGAGTGGGTGAGGATACAAGAAGCTCATACTAAAACCCATCCCCATCCCCCAGAGGCCGGCAACGCAGTTGTGACGCCTCTGGTATTGCTGGGGTGACCATCGACGGCGGTAACCACTTACCATCAGAGGATACGTCTGCTCGTTTGCCAGCTATTCCATAAAAAAACTACGTCATTGTAAAGAGAAAGGAAAACTTGAAAAAAAAAACCTTAAACAAACTCTTCTGACCAGCGTGGTGTAAGTAGACCAAAAATCCTTTGAGAAAAATTTGATGATGATAATGAAAATATATAACATGAAATGATTATAATGAATGACCTTAACAATCTATTTTAGATAAAAAATATTAGGTGACAAAATAGATATATCTGAAATCGAAGACACTCGTGCGATAGCAAAGTTTGTGTATGGTGTCCGAAATCGAGTAAATACATCCACTCACCGACTAAAATCCGGATAGATCCGGTAATGCCCTGGTCGAATCGAGTAACACCCGGCTAGTGTGGATGGCGTTAAGCACAACGGATTTCAACTACTTAAAACTTAAACATCGATCTCTGTTCGACCATTGAGGATAGCTGAAACTAAATTCATATAACAGATATTTGTGTAGGTCTAGCCATGCGACAATTGTTATTATTTGACTGCCCGGTGGCGCAGTGGTAGCGTGTGCGACTGCTGTGCACACGCTACAGAGGTCTCGGGTTCGATTCCTGAGTCGGACCAAATATTTGTATGATCTGCAAATATTTGTTTCGGAGTTTGGGTGTTTTCTATGTATAATATGTATGTATTTACAAAAAAAAGTATATATGTATTGATATCAGTTATCTAGTACCCATAGTACAAGCTCTGCTTTGTTTGATGGCGCTACTAGATGGCGTTGTCTGTTAAAATGTTTGAAAATATTTATTTATTTTGTTTTTACTTATTACAGTCTCAATGATGTTTTAAACAACATTCAAGTGAGACGATCGGTAAATAGGTATTTTTATTGCTGTCAGACCATTTCAGATTAAGATTTAGAGCACCTGGATGACTGAATATGACTTTGTTCGTTTTTTTATATATATTTTTCAAAAATGAACCCTATCTGAATTGATTAATCGCTCCCTAAACCCCTTGCATACTAAATTTCATGAAAATCGTTTGAGCCGTTTCCGAAATTCCAATTCATACACATATTAATCCAGTAAGTTTATTAAAAAAATCTAAACCTTAGTCAAAAAATAATGATTGTGGGTTTTAATATCAATTTCATACAAGAAAAGATTGAAAAGATAACAATTTAAAGTAAAGGGGACTTTTAAGTCATATAAAATGGTTTATTTAATGAGTTGATTTGCTGCACTGAGTAATAGCAATATGGAGTAATGCTTAACCTGTTACCCTAATCATTTTATCTTAATACCAGCGGTGGCACTTCATTTACTTCCCCGAAGTCCTAAAACAAATTCCAGCTCAAAAAGGTTACAATTTCAAACATCCATTTGTCACTCACATTCGAACCTAACAGCTTTCAGACCGCACCACTATAAACCTCCATTAACTCAATTTAAAAAGTTAATTCAAGGAAAGTTGGCAAATGGTACTATACGGACAAAGTTAGGAGGCACGATGCGGTCAACGCATACCTCTAAGTCCACGTTAAGTTGTTTTAAGCCGGTTAATACAGAGAAGTTAGTTAGAAAATGTTGGGAACTGGTTTGTTTTTCTGTATTTGTTCCTTTTTTTAAGTGAATGTCGTCCACGAGTAAGGATTGAATGGACAGATAGGCACTCGTTCTTGCAACCCCACGGTTAGGAAATATTCAGCGAAGGAAAAACACAAAAATAGTGGCAAAAAAGACTGTTTTATCGCAGTCTGCGACATTTTACAGGCAATATTTAAATGGACTATCAACAACCCATAATGTTCCACTGCTGAGCTCGGGTCTCCTCTCAGGAGAGGGTTTAGGCCATACGTCCCCACGCTGGCCAAGTGCGAGTTGGGGACTGGCAAGACTACGTTGTGGCTATGTAATCTTACCATTGGATGTTTTTAAGCCGCCCAAAGGCCTCCAACTAAGCTTTACGACTGTTATCCTATGATAACAACCGGGACCGACTGCCTTTTATTTTTTTTATTTTTTTACGTGGTGGAATGCATTTACGCACTTCGCTCCCCCCCCCGCGGGGACAGGGGGTTCGCTTTGTGTGGGACTCCTGACTGACTCGCCAGACTACCCACTAAACCACCACGGTGTGCCACTCTGCGCCTGAGACGGGAGAGATCCGGGAACCGCTTTCTTACGCCATCCGGACCCCGGGACCGACTGCCTAACGTGACCTCCGAAACACAGAGACGCTCATGGTAACACGCCACCAGCGGTCACATGGACTATACCGTATAGTAATATGTAGTTTTTAGTTAACTTAAGATCGGAGTGGTTGGCGCTCTTTTTGCGAAGAACTTCGTTCAGTAGTAGACGGTAAAGGCTGGAGTGAAATGCGATGTTTATTTGTGCTGTATATTTACTAGATATGTTTATTAATAAATAATTACACTCACATGTATACATACACATACTTATAAAACATACTTATAGAGAATAAAATACTAATTGATATCACAAATCTGAATAAAAGAATAGACAAATTATCTATACTCATATTATAAATTGCTTTAATAATAGAAAGCACATTAAGAGCAACACACGTGAGTGTCATAAAAACCTTGAAAAAAATTGAAGTATGCCCATTTTAAAATAAAAATACGAATAAATAATCAATTGTGAAGCTGAGGGTTATAATTAGTTTGAAATAACTTTTCCTAGTTAATAACTCAGTTAAGTTATTATTTTTTTATAACAGATAATACTGTAATACGAATAAGTAACTAATTATTACTTATTCGTATTACAGTTTTATCCCGCATTTATTTATATAAAATAAAACCCAACTGCGTCAATATCAGCCATCTTGATTAAATTTATTGAAAAACTGAAATGATCGAAAGACTTACAAAAGTTTTCTTTTTATTGGTTTTTGTTTTATTTTCATGTACTCAGTGTCACTTTCACGACTAAGACGAATCTATTGACACCACTCACATAAAAATACGAGAAGCTGTTTTGGTTCTAGGGCGTGCCAAAAAAATATACATATATACATAAACTTGAAAAACATTTCCCTCCTTCTTTCTTAGTCATGTAATAACGCATTCATTTTAATGTGCTTAGTTGCTTTATTACTCTGTACAGTACCAATCAAAATCAATTAGTTCATATCCACTAAATGGAGCTTGATGCTTATTGATATACGTAAATGACCTTCAGCTGCGAATATCTTGACCAGGTCAGGCGTTAGGACACTTAATCTGTATGAATTGCCACTGGATCATATGATAGGTACTTACCTGGGGCTAAGACGGTTATCGCGGTGGTACAGCCTCAGGCTTCTGCTAAGAACCGTTTGCATTGGAATAAGGCTTATATATACAGATGACTATTGCAAAATACTGTACGTACAGTATGCAATGGGATACTAGATAGAGGCAAATCAAAGCTAAAGTAAATAAATAAATATTTTCGGTCATCTAACACACAACGCCATCTAGTCCCGGGGGTAAGTAAAGCTTGTAGTATGGGTACTAGAAAACTGATATAAATACATTTTATAATTTTTTTTTTCGTGATTAAAAACACCCAAACTCCGCAACAAACATTTTGAAGATCATAAATATTTGGTCGCCTCGGGAGTCGAACCCGACACCTTAAGTACAGCAGTCGCATACGCTAGCACTGCGCCACCGAGAGAGTCTACAGTGACTAAGTAATGCATCATATATTTTTTCATGACTAATAATAAAATGATAATATCCTCACACGTCTGGTTCCAAACTAGCCAACATGTACTATGGTAACACATACATATAACAGACAAATTATACCCAGACACAGAATAAATGGTCGTGTTCATCACATTCCTAAAGCCAACGCACGGCTTCTAGCTTAGCTGGCAAGATTACTAACCGCTAGACCAACAGGCCCCTCACACTAAATCATTAGATATGTCATGTGTTATGCTAGTATGCTCAACGCAACTTACGTGCATCAAAACCGGTCCAGTTTGGTATCAGACAACTATTTAAAAAAAATGTAGTAATTTATTATCTATTGTTCTTTTACACTGAAAACAAATTTTGAGTAGTATCCATCTTTCACGGTACCTAAAACATTTCGTTCCCGATTAAATCTCATAATACAATTCTATTCATTCTTAACTCGAAAATCGTCTTGAAAACACAACTACCTACAAAAGTTTAGGAACTATGGTTTGTTGCGGCCTCACGTCCCGTACGTGATTCAAACGGGATTTAAATTTAGAACACAAATCCGATCGAAATTCAAATCGGGAGACGCTATTGGATTATGGACTACCAAATAGTATGGACTCGTTTCTATGTGTGCGATGTAAAACCAAAGAGGTTTAAGGGTGTTCTGAATTCGAATTTTTAACGGTTGAACAAGGATGCCCTTGGTGAGGATATTGAAATAAAAAGTTAGCTGTAACCGATTTATTCTTGAGCAAACTTGAAAAACGCTAGCATATTACGTCAGGATTATTTGACAACTAACTTACATTTTATGTTGATATTACTATTAGTGTTGCCAGGTTGTAATTAAAACTTTAACCGAAATTAAATTAATGCTGCCAATTGTCAACAACAGTTTTCTCTTTAGTTCTGTACTGGTGCAATTAAAAAAAAGTATTAAAGCTCTCTGCATCAGTGTTTTTCATTCCCAAAGAAAATCATTGACAATAATATCCTTGTATTACATAAGTTAAAACATCTTATATATTTCGTAAAATATGAATGTTTTTATATGGCGCCTTTTTCTCGTCGAGGGTAAGCAAAAGCGATAGAACGCTATTTACGATGATCCTATCACACAAGCTCGCGCCTCTCCCACATTCGTCAGACCTCTCATTAACACTTATTACACTGAATGTATTTATATCTACGAGTATTTTAAAGGTAACCGAAATGAAGTAATATCTCTACATTAGTACCACTCGTTACGACACTGTTCTACCAGCTATTCTAATGTGTGTAATGCCAACCGATATTGCATGCATTAACGTTAATGTGTTCTAAATATCATCCGGCATTTGCATATTTTGTAAAGCTCCTAGATAAACTTAACTTGTGGCGATAGATTTAGGTCATGCGGACATTAATGCATTTTAAAATCGTTCGTTTTAACAAGGAAAAGTTTACAAAATCGGGTTATAGAACCCGATTACTTGAAAACTTTTGATGAAATTAGATAGCCTATATTTTTATATTATTTTATATTATTATATATTATTTATATTTGTATCTATAGACACCTGACACTTTAAAATAGATTCAATAGTAGCGAAACGGTGGATCATATAAACATATATAGACTAGCAACATTTTTTCTCTTAATTTTGACTTTGCTTTAGTCGTGTAAAATTCATTGCCATTGGATATATGTATGCTTCATTTATGGATTCATGGTTTTTTGGTTTCCCCATCATAAAAGGAGGGTACCCTGACCAGGTGAAGAAATGTAAACTTGCTGTCCTTCTTTTTTTTAAATTAAATCCAACGGTTTTATATTGAGAATTTTTGATCTAGTAGGTAATATGAGAATTTACATTGCGCGTTGCAGGACTAGTTGTTACACGTAGATATACCGAACTGGGTTATATTGCAGTCGCCTGATTTTGTTTTTTGCAAACTTAGCGATTTAAGCGTGAAGTATGTATATCACAACGTTTAGTAATTTATTATTAATAATTGGATCTTCAACTTTCTTCTTTTATACAAAAAATCGGTTTAACTTACATATCCAGCTTATGATCTCAAACTAATCACATTTTTTTATGGAGTAAGAGGCTAACGAGTAGACTTTACGCCTGATTGTAAGCGTCTAGCGTCATCCATGGACACCCGCAACACCCGCAGCGTAACAAGTGCGTTACGGGTCTTTGGGGAATAGGGAGGGGGATGGGGAGGGGGATGGGGGAGGGGTTGGGGTATATTCCTTCGCTATCCTTACTCGCTATAACACTGTTTCACACCGGTTTTCTGTGAGGCCGTGGTATCCCTACGGTTTAATCGGCCCATTCATGCCGAAGCGTGTTTCTTCTACAGTAAAACACACCACATACAGAGTTGTGGTAAGCAGACCTTCTAATAAATAAGTGTATATTTCCTTTAATATACATAAATAGAATAAATGACCGACTCGATTAGTCGATATAGTCAGCATGCAACCTTGAAATTATAGGACCAAGTTACTAATGGTCGCCTGGTAATTCATTAAAGTAATATCTGTATTCCCAACACGAATATCTTTTGTAGCTCGTATGTAGATACATCTAGATTTTACGAAAGTACGTTTACATATTTATTTACTTTCGAAATATAACGTGAACGCGTCACACGTTATACGAATAATAGTATCTCAAACACGCTGTTTGATCTGTCACAGGAGCGCGACGTGCGGGGAATAAAGTTAAGACTGCTTGGTTTTAAAATGTTCAGCACAAAATACAGGCGCTCTCTTGAGTTCTGTCTTGTTTTATCCTAGCTGACTTTGTTGACCTGAAAGAAATAACACAGTGAAACTATATCTGTCTTTTTAACCGACTATAAAAAAAACATTAGGTTACCAACTCGACCCTATTTTTATTGTTTGTTACAATCAGAACTTAGGGTGAACCGATTTTGATGATTCTTTTTTATTTGAAATCTGGTGTTTCCCTTGTGGTCCCATTTTAATTTCGTCCAGTCCTGACAATGTCGTCTATGAGAAAACCGTATAAGTCTTCAATTTGCATTAAGAATGTGACACCTTGACGAATAACTCGAATATCACGCCAACCGATTTTGATGATTCTTTTCTTTTATTTGAATGTTGGTGCTTCCCGTGTGGATCTATTTCAATTTGGTCCAATTCTTAAAGTCGGTTTTTTTTATATTATTCTATTGAAATGTTTGAAATCGACATCAAAATACGAGTTGACGTGCTGTCGTGTTTCGTTGCTGAGTACTAGACCAGAGGCATAATTATACAGCAGCATACTAAATTTTGCCATTGTCTGCATTTACTATGAGTATGGTCACCGACAGTTTTGGATTCTGCTCATGCTTTCTATCAGGCAGGGCACAGTCAGTTTGGCCGGTTCATATATAAAAATATAAATTTAAAGAAGTTGAAAAAGTTATCATCTTAAACATTTGCAAATCACATCTGTGTAATTTTATTATTTTTATAAAGTATACCTAAATGTTGTGTAAATTTTTAGTTACTATCTGTACTCTGCCACACTTCGCTGTTAGACATTGCGGTTGCAAAAAATAGATAAAAACCATCGTATGTCGATATATTTATATATATACGAGTAATTAATATGCGTTTTATAAATGATTAGCATTAGAAACTTTTCAATTGCTCAGGAACTGGAGGTAACTCTTTGCGTCTCTCGAGAGAGATATGAAACAAAGATTCCTTAACCTAAAGCATTGTAAATATAAACTTAAGTTTTGTAATAGATAGATATTAAACTTGGTGCTAAAACATTTAGCAACTTTCAGTGTAACATTTTTATGATTACTCGATTCTTATTCATTTATCCTAAACACCCATTATATCCGGCATATATGAAAAGCTTGTAGTCCTGAGATGAGAAGCAAGGTCGCAATGTATGCCAATTTTTATGGAGAGTTCCTTCCTAATGTGAACTCAAGTCCTCTTCAATAAAATTATTTCTCTGGAAATTCCATTTGATTATAGTCCATTCTATTCCGACTACCCTCAGTTATCACTGATCACCTATCTACCTCCCAGGTTATCAGTGCTAATTGAGTCTGACCTCGAGTCGTATTAACAGTTATTAAACATTACACATTAGACAGGTTTATAAAACGTCCAATAAAACTATGAGCAATCAATTTCCCTAAGGTCTCACATTTACATAAGTAAAACTAACCCCATCGCATTTAAAACTCATGCTTACTGGGACACGTGTTGAAGATCAATCAAAACATACAATGTATTACAACATTATCCAAACAGACATAATGAAAATTTTAACCAAACTGATATTTATAGTAATTGAAACATAATCATAATATAATAATCATAAACAACCCATAATGTCCCACTGCTGGGCTCGGGTCTCCTCTCAGGAGAGGGTTAAGGCCATACGTCGGGTATAGTATATATAGTATACGGGTTAGTAATTGAAACATCAAACCGCAATTGTACTTTGAATAAAAGTCTGTCATAATCATATCAATTTTTGGTTACGACATCCAATTATCAATGCCACATAGTTTTTACATCCAATAATAACATGTGACAGGTAATTAATATAGGAAAAACGATGTCGAAAGGCAACGCGCGCATGCGAAGGCGAAACAATTTACCTATCGATGCGTGGCGCCGTGACGTTTAATTATTGCAACGGGGAAGATGAATTGGCGCCCATCGCGGGATCGGCGATATGTTTTGTTTTGTGCGAAGTATATTGTTTTGAATATCTCGTCTACGGTATAAACTATTGATATTTTAGTCATAAGTATTTGCAGTAAACAGGTCTTATTTTGTGTTATAGTATTACGATCATTTCTTTGTGAATGTGAGATTCTTTAATGTTAATCAAGCACGTTGGTTAAAAATCTGTGCTTGGACACGACTAGTAACATGTTTTAAGGTTCTCTTGTCTCCTAATTCCTTGAGGGAATTGTGTTTACGTAGGCTTGTGTCTATAGCAAGCGGTATTCAAGTGATTCATTAGCATAAAAATATAAGTACTTCGTCGTCATAATTAGTCTATTGTTTTTCACTGCAAGATATAGATATAGGCCTCTCCCGTTGCATTGTAAGTACATATTATACTGAAATGAAGTACCAACTTAATTACGTCAGTCGTCAGACAATAATAGTCAATTATATCCAAAATTATTCTATTCATTTATTGCTAAAATCATTGTATAATTGCCATTGATTTCCAATTCACACTATCAATGACCAATAATAACCAATATAGATTAACAATTTGTGTCGTTTAGAGCTCGATGCGTAACCATTTGACGTTTAATTATTGCACGTCCAGGATGAATTGGTATGTCAAGTGGACTAACTAAAATTGTTCGCTCGGAATTATCGTTTTGGATCTATTTATGTTAGAAACAAAATGTTTTTCTTGTTAGACAATTTCCGCAGTGCCTGAATGTCGCGGGGGATTTTACAATTACTTGAAAAAGACCTAAAGAAACTCAGACTCAGAACAACAATTGGTGGATCACACAAAGTGTAATCCCATGTAGGATTTGAACCCACAACACTAGATTGTTATGTAAGTATAATTTCATGTCTCTTTACATAGTATGAAATGAAGTCGCTTCCGCTGTCTGTTCGTTTAGATCCTTTAAACTGCCCAACAGATTGTAGGGTTTCAGTAAATTGTAGAGTGGGTGAAGAGTAAGGTTTATAGATGAAACATACAAAATATATACATATAGTAGAAGGTATCCATGTGTATTAGCGTCATAAAAGAGCCTCAATTGAAACCCAAAATACTTGGAACGTTGTTTAATTAAATAAAATATAAATTTACAATTTGTGCTAATCATGCGAAGGTTGATTCGATAGTGAATACACAAGTGGGCAGGTAGTGTACAAAAAAAATAATAGCCCGAACACCACGAATGTTGGCATTTTCTGTTGGTCCTCTGTGAGAGGGTAGTACCGTCTCGGTGAAGCCGCCCCAACTGTGCTGAATATAGTTATATGAATTTAATACCAAATATCGAATTTGCCGTTCATGCAATTATTGTGAAATCAATGTTTTCATTCGAAACTGTTGTTTAAATCTGTGCCGAGTTAAGCGTTCAATTATTAGTCTTTGTCATTTCATTGTGGTTAATAGCGCCATGCATACTGTATTTAATTGCGGAGCTCATTCTACAATGGATTTGTTTTACTACATAGTGTTTAATTAATCAATCTGAATTAAATTGTCGGTGCATTCACTGACCCACTAAGAAAGACATACTACTGATCTTTACCTCATATACACAGGGTCGGTATACCCCATACAAAAGTGTATTGAAATGTCCGTATTTTGCCGGCCTCACTTATGATCCTGCTTTAGAGAACAAGCATAATAACAATGATATTAATTATGGTCATATCTATACTTCCAAAGTAAGTCTGTCTATTTGTCTGTTACCCTTTCACGTCTAATCAGCTACACCGAATTCAATAAAATTTGACATGCAGATACTTGGATTCTTAAGGAAAGACATTTTATTTATGGTATAGGTGGCAAACGAGCAGACGTATCGCCTGATGATAAGCGATACCGCCGCCCACGGACACCCACAACACCAGAGACGTCACAAGTGCGTTGCCGGCCTTTTAAGAAGGAGTACGCTTTTTTCTTGAAGGTATGAAGGACATATTGGTCCGGGAATACCGCAGGCGACAGTTCATACCACAGTTTGGTTGTGCGAGGCAGAACGTTCCTTGAAAAGCGCACAGTTGTGGACTTCCAACTATCTACATGATGGGGTTGAAATTGGCTACTCTTTACCGCGAGCCGAAACGCGGGGCAAATCTATTAATACATAAACCATACACAGATCAAAAAATCGTAGTTTACCCAATATTTTCTTAAAAGAAAATCGCGCTGAGACCTCTATTTTAGCAGTAAGAGCCCCAATCATTGGTCCAACGGGCATGTCTCAGAACTTAAAACTTATCGTATTAACTGTATCGTCATAGTCTTTACAATAACTATGTTCTTGGAAGTTTTATACTAAGGTAATCAATAGCCAAGATCACAGGTATTGCTTTAATTTACACTAATATTTAAAGCTGGAACTGGTCCGATTTAAAAAATATTTCAGTGTTAGATAGCCCATTTATCGAGGAAGGCTATAAGCTGTATATCATCACGCTAAGACCAATAGGAGCGGGGCATCGATGAAGAATGTTACAAAAAATGGTAGAAAAATATTATGCCATGGGCACTGGGAGACGTAAATGAGGTTATCTGGATTAGTTAGCCATAAATAAAAATCATCCCTTGTAAGTTCAAGCCGAAAAGCCCTCTAGCACATTGAATTAATTACCATCTTTGTCGCAGAACAAAGACATTGGATTACTCGCATCCGACTGTTCCACGAGACTTTAAATCCGATTACCGGCAATATCCGACTACCCACATTCTACTCGTGAATCTGGTTCGCTTAAGTTCTGCCGTTATTTATATTTCCTTATGTGTTAAAACTTTACCGAAGGTAGAAGTTCTTAGAATGTTAAGACTCGCCTATACGAATAAACAACATTGTAGTGTTTGTTTTGCGATTTCAAATAAACAGCTTTTCACTGAATTGATATAGAAGTATATACGGTACTTACACCAAAAAAAGTAATTATTATTATCCTGCCCCGCTGCTCCGTCTTCACAGCTTCACGGCTTTAAGGAGCCATACTGATTTCAGCACGAACGGGCCGGTTCGGTACTACTCGTACAGAAGTTCAACTTAAAATGAATGCATGGTGTCGTGTCTGCTAAATCACTACTGTAGAGGACACCACTGAGGAGGACTTTCCATCATCCAAATATAAGGAGTAACTTAGGCTAATTAAAAGTGTTAAATAATTGTGTGATGACTACAGTTATTTCGTCTCGGCTATTCGGCTCCGTTTTTCATGAACATCTGGTCATATGGCAATCGTTATTGGGAAGTCAGTGCCCTCAAATATACCGACAACTAGTTCAAACTCCGAATTCGGTTGCAGAGGTCCTATTACAGTCTCTCCGTGTAAAAATTTACATTCAGGTGAAACCGGTTGAAGTAACAGTAGCCGACAGAAGAACGACTTTTCAGTGAATTTGATGGAGACCCACTGAAAACTATTATGTGACCGCTAGGAGTTTCACCTCAAATACACAATAATCCAATCTGTTAGCATAGACCATCTCTTAATATGTAAACTCCGACGAGTATATTTCTTCAAATCTTTAATTTTGTATACGTGTCTTATTTATGGGATTACCCCACGCCCACCACTGTAACTCCTGTACCAATATGTGCATATGTGTTTTAAGAATTATGTATTAACCCTTTTTTTATTTTTTCCAGGTATGTCAACCTATTTATTACATAATATATGGTCTCTAAATAAGTAAGTTGAATAGAATTAAACAGAAACGATATTAGAAAACAAAAAAATATATTACAATGACGTCATTTCTGCGTAAAGTTTAGCCTATAATACAAAAGAATACAGACATTAACGATTGTAGACAGAGATGTCACGCAAAACACTTGCATGTTGACCGAAGGCTGGTCTCACGTTATAACTGCTCGTGTGGCCTAATGGTTTAAGCGATCGCCACGCCGCTTTCTCCATCGCCAAGTGATGTGGGCTCAAATCCCACATGGGGCAATACTTTGAATGAACCACTAATGATTGTTCTGAGTCTGTATGTTCGGTTTGTCCGTTTCATGTATGTTTGTTAAGCCCTTTACGACATTGGATGTTTATTCCTAATGCGAGAGATGTATTTAAAAAAAAATTTGTGTGTGAAATAACAAATCATAATCTATAAACTCACCTTTACTACAATATCGAGCTTAAAAGTAACAATAAATTTATAATTTTATATTTTCTCGCCCGGGCATCTGTGTTTTCTTGACAAGACCCAGGTACGCTCGTGCTTGTTCTCATCTTTGCGATGGTGCCGCACAGTATCTGTTCGACGCTTTCGACCGGTTGCAGTGGCGAGCAATCCGTATTGTTGATAGTCCCAAAGCAACCGAGTCCCTTGAGCCTCTGCGGTTACGTAGAGAAATCGCCTCCTTCTCAGTCCTATATCGCCTTTACCATGGAGAGCGTTCTGAAGAGCTCTTCCGACTGGTCCCCCTTCTCCCTTCCTCTACAGAACAACACATGCCGGCCTTGGAAGTCACCGATTTAAAGTGAAAGACATACGTTCTCGTACTCATCGCATCGGTGCTTCCTTCCTGTGCCGAGCGGTCAAAACCTGGAACTCACTACCGACGCACGTGTTTCCTTTCCACTATGATCCCGGGTCCTTTAAGCAGGGTGTGAAAAAGCATCTCACCAGGCCGCCATAGTGAGGGTCACCATGCTGAATTGTTCTTCTTCGCATTAAATTCTTGGATTTCGCTCATGCTTTCCATCAGGCAGGGCAGAGTCATTTTGGCAGCTAGACCATAAAAAATATATATCTTATAAAAATATTATTCTATGTCAATATTCCATGGCCCGTTGTCGTAGCAACATAACAGCTCCGACTGCACACAAATTTTAAAGCTGAATTTGGCACACTCCATTATCGCATCGTGTCATGAGTTAGTTTATGTGACGGAAAGTTTTTATTTTTGCCGGATATAGCACTATTTGGATAAAATATGTTTTTGTTCTTGTATAAAATGCATTAAAATGTGTACAAGTTTGCTGTTTTGAATTTGATATATAATTGAAATAATTCATTTATAAATTAAGTTACGTTTTGCCCGCAGCTCCATTCACGTGATGTATTTTATCGCAGTAAAGAGTAGTGTATATTTTATTGTTTTTTAAGAAATATACATCCCGTGTCGCGGTGGACTTTATACATGAAACTGACACAAGGAACACCTTCAAACCTTCAAGAAAAGAGCGCACTCCTTCTTGGAAGGCCGGCAACGCACTTGTGAGGCCTCTAATATCGTGAGCGGCGGTAATCGCTTACCATCAAGCGATACGTCTGCTCATTTGCCCCTATATCATAAAAAACCTAGATTTAATACAACAATTTGTCGATCACACTCGACGCTTGGCGCAGTAGAAAGCGACGTGGCGACCGCTTAAACCAATAGGCCACCGTGCAGTGAAATATATTTCCTTTTTAAGATTCAAAATATCTTCACGTCGAATTTTATTGATATCGGTACAGCGGTTTAGCCGTGAAAGCATTGTAAGTCTGAGTTACTTTCGAATTTATGATGTTGGTATGGATTACAAATAGTGAGCCTATCTTCAATTAGCCATAATTTTCACATCTCTATATCCCTCTCTTTTTAAAGTGTTAAAATTGTGATGCTCTATCCCCTCAAACATACATGGAATGCTTATATTACATGGCGGGTTCTTTATAGCACTTCCGGGCTGAATTGTTTCTCCTTTTAATACCTTAAAGGGAATAATCATCTTCAGCTTCGATGAAGCTTAAGGCGCCATCTGCTTATGTAAATTTCATGAAAGCAATTTAACCGTGGAGAACTGACTTGATACAGAAAACTGAAACTGTTGTAGTTTATAAGGCTTGCACTTGGATGCGCGGAGCGGATAGCGGATCGATTACACTTTTTTTAACACTGCTGAGTTGTCTGTACTGTATATTAAATAAATTGTTTTAACTATAACTATTTAATGGAAACAGAAGTGACTTTCGACTTATATTTTACTAGCTTTTTACGGCGACTAGGTCCGTTTGTATGCCGTTTATTAAGATAAAAATTTGACAATGTTACTCGCTGATAATGTATCCATTTATAAAAGAATTTTTAAATCGGTATTGTGATTAAGACGCGGAAGCGTAAAAACAAACGGATTCACATTCACATTTGTTCACCGATTTTTATTCTGATCAGTAAAACACCTGTTTTAAGCTCATTGTTGCATAAACTAACCCATGTCCTTGCCCGTTAAATAGATTGGACTGATTTGTCGTATTAGCACGTTCTTAAAAACAACTAGTGCTTCACTTATCACGGACTTTAGTATAAATTACAAGTGTAATTAATGAAAGAGATGAAATATCTCACTCTAATATCTCGGATGTTATTTTGAGTAATATAGAGACAGATTGAGCAAGGAATACATCGAAGTCAGGGATTTAAGACTATATTACAAATTGTAATTACTTGCAGATAAAAAATGCGGAATGGCGTGTTTAGATTTACTTAAAATTTTAAATCTATTGTTGTAGTGGTTAATGGGTAAACGATGAGTTCGATTCCCATCCATGACAAAGATTTGTGTGATGAACATAATTACTATGTCTAATTTGTCTATAAAATAATTAAGTATGTTTTTTACTATATTACAAGCTCTGTCTAACTAGTAAGAGTTCGTCTATGTTTAAATATCATTCTGGTATTACAAATTCAAAAGTAACTCTATTTCTTGTCTGTCGCGTTGTGTCGCGCGTCGTGAAACGACGGCATCAATTTCAATGAAATTTGGCATGGAGATATTTTGATTCTCAAGTGATTTAGGCACCTAACAATTGAATGGAACATTATAATAGCCCACCTCGCTTCCCGCTCTGCTACCCTCTGCGCTTCTCTCAACTCACAACCTTAGCTTTCTAATTAATTTAACATCAGCCTGTTATCTCGTAATGCATATCTTATGCACTTGCTTAAGATCTTATTTGATTTATTATCAAGTTGTTTTTACGCGTGGGGGGCGGAGGGGGTGGGGGGTCTATTGAGATTGCGATGTTGGTAGTCTCTCGGTAATAAAGTTATGGAATTTCAGCTTAACTGTTGATAGTAGAAGCGATTAACGTTTAAACTTTTCAAGGCTGAAACTATAATTTGCTTTACATGTATGTAAGTGCTTAAATAACTACTCAACCTGATAGATAACATGAATAGAATACAAGAATGGTGGGCACCATCCTTATTGCGTACATAACAGCATGGTGATCCATCTCCGAACGTTAGCTTTGATGTTATGTTATTCAAATAATAGTGATTTTTTGTGGTTGTAACGTTGGTTTTTAAATGATTTGAAGACCTCTATTTTGCCTAGTATCTGTAACTTAAACGTATGTGTAATTTATTGTGAAAAAACGAGTAATTTTATCCGATTATTACTTGTAAAATACCCGAGTATATTTTCATATAAAACAAACCTCCATTAACAACTATTAATAGTAAGCGGTTATCTTAGTCTACCGACTCTTGACACCCTAAGAGGCTAACGTGTAACCTACTCTTTAAAAACCCATATTCTGTGCGCATTCTATAGTGCAGGAAGTGAATTTAAATATTTTCCAGGCAGCTTACTTTAAAGACAGCTGTTGCAAACTGGAAGTGCTCTTTACCGCGTATTTTTATGTAAATCTTTAGCAAATTATCGGAAGAGTAAATGCACCTTTCTCTATAAATTTAAAACTGTACTTTGTAAACCTATTTTTGTTAAACACGTTATTGTAATTTAAGAATTTTCAGAATTTTAAGCATAATTCAGTTAGGAAGGAAGTTGTTATGTCAACACGACGTTTGTGCCATGTACTTTTTTATCGCGAAAGCCATCTTACCAACACTGACAATTGAATAGAACATTGTAATAACCCACCCCGCTTCCCAATCTGCTACCTTCTGCGCTTCTCTCAACACACAACCTTAGATTTCTAATTAATTTAACATCAGCCTGTTATCTCGTGCTGCATATCTTATGCACTTGCACTTCTTATGCATATCTTTATAAATATATTTGTGTCGGACTTTTAATACTATAACTAATGATTATAATGCATCGAAGCTAAAATTCTTCTTAACAGTTTAATAAACAAGTTGTTTTGCAAGTGATGACGTGGGACTGCGTGCGTTTGTTCCTACTAACGGAGCATGTTCCAACACATGCAAATATATAGATTATACGAGATGGGTTTTAATTATTACGAGTTGTGTTTATTAAGGGAAGGAAATTAATGACAGTACGTTCAGAAGGGGTGGCTGAGAAGTTTGCTTGCGGAAGTTGATTGTGTTTTGCGGTTAGATTTATTAATATGAACGTATATTATATTACCCTAGTCATTTAATTAGAGATCTCTCCGTGGTGGAATTTCGATTTTAATTAATTGTGGTTTTAATTGTTTGGTTTATTTAATTGACTACACGGTTGGTCTAGTGGTTTCAGTGGTCCGCCCTGAGTGTGGCCGCGGATGGGCGGGACGGGTTTTTCCCTCCATCCGCTTCACAGGCCAGCCGCGAGGGGGCGACGTTACGCGTGTGCCGTGCGTCGCCTAAATTAAAAGTTATTAACATCAGACGGTGCTTCAGTGCGGGCAGGCGCTGGGAGGGGTCCGGATGGCGTAAGAAAGCTGTTCCCGGATCCCTCCCGTCTCAGGCGCAAAGTGGCACACCGTGTGGCTTTAGTCGGTTCGATTCCGACACACCGCCCCGCCGCAAACCCCGGTGGGGTGAAGGCCCGAGTGGTTTCAGTGGTCGCCACACCGCTTCCTACTGCGCCAAGTGTTGTGGGTTCAAATCCTACATGGCACAACACTTTGTGTTATCCATAAATTGTTGTTCTAAGTCTAGGTGTACTTTGTGTCCGTTTCTTGTATGTTTGTAACGATCCCCGTGACACAGGAATGTATATTCCTAATGCGGAAGTTGTCTTATAACTTTACTTAAAAACTAAATTGGCTATCCTAAATCGAAATAAAATTTAAGAGAAGTATGGAGCATACTTATCAACTTAAATATTTCATTTTCTCCTCGTATAAATTCTAGTGGTCTGGTCGCCCAGTGATCTGAGTTCGACCATTAATTTTATTTTTTTAGATTTCTGCACACCTCTATGTAAACTTTAAGCATGCCAAATTTCAAACCTCTCAATCTCATAATTTTCATTAAAAAGCTGTACAACCTTTTTGCTTTACGTATTAATATATAGAAGTGACTAGAAAAAAAAACATTAATTGAAGCCTCAGTTGATCTCTGTTTATTTAGGAAGCCATGTCAAAAATATTCATTGTTTTGGGCCATTTATATATATTTTTTTAATTAACATCGTTAAACTAAAACCAACTTAACTTTCTTTCTTTATTTCGCATTCTTTCTAAAACATGGAAAGAAAGTTTGGCTAAGAAATGTGTAGTTTATATATTCTATTTATTTCTTGCGAAATTTTCTTTACTAAAAATAACGACTAATGAGTTCAAGACATCATATTCGATTTAAGGCATGACCACACATCAGGCAGCGCGAGACGGCGTGACGCGACGTGATGTCTGTTCGTACGGGTTGTCAACCATTGAGCTAAAAACGGTATGTCTCGACGTCTTACGACACACAGTGTGTCGCCGTCCTGATCTGCCTCATTACACAGACTAACCATTATTATCTAAGGAAAAGAAATGTGTGTTGTCCTACAGATAAAATAAACTTTAACAATTGTAGACATTTTCACGTTAATTTTATAAGTGGTACGTGGACGAGTCAGGAATCAATACAAATGGACATAATAAAGCCTAACAGAAAACTTATTCTCGTACACATTGCATCCAAAATTCACCTACTTTCTGCCTTCTCAGCATCACCCTTTGGTTGACTGTTAGAGAATGCCTTAAGCATTACGTCTGCCAATGCACAAATGTGCATGATGTATAAAAAAATAAATAGATTAAAACGTTGTTTTTTTTTTAATAGAGGAATGAGCAGACGTATCACCTGATAATAAGCGATTACCGCCGCCCATGGGCACCCGCAACACCAGAGGCGTCACAAATACGTTGCCACCCTTTGAGAGTAGGGGAGGGAGATGGGGAGGGCTTGGGGTATGTTCCTCTGGTATCTCACTTACTCTTAGGCCGTGGTATCACACCGATCGAGCCGACATAATCGTGCCGAAACGTAAGGCTGTAAGGCAAGCTAAGGCAAATCATTTCTGTTGTGCCGTCAAATAAATTCCTATCTATACATATGGAGACGTGAGCTCTTGAGGTTTTAGGGGTAATATCGCTCTCTTTCTCAAAAGTTTCTTACCAATAAAAAGTCCATTTTTTTTGGACATAGGCAGATATTAACCCGAACAAGTATGGAAGTTAATTTTTAAAGTAGGAAATTCAAAGAAATAACCGCGCGAGCAGAGCTGCAGGCAACAGGTAGTACCATATAAAACCAGTAAAAATGACTAGAACTTGATTTAAAAGACTTTTGATGTTTAGTTAAGGTAGGTATATAGATATGATTTGGAAAATATCGGTCAAGACTTTAACTGATGAAAAATGAACCTTAAGACCCAACGAAATGATCCAAATTATGAGGCGAATTGCAAAGTTGCAGTTCCGAATAGAATATGTCGTCACCATTAATGTTAACGGCAGTAATAATAGTAAAATCATATGTGTTGCCAGCTCACTGAAGCTGAACCCCTGATAGGTAAACTGCTTCGAAAACTGTCTATCTAAATGGCAACATTTTAGTTTTTTAATCCGATTAAGTGGTAATATTGGTATGCATAAATACCAGTTGAATATGTATTAATCAATACAATAAAATTAAATTGAAGTGTCTGTTTGTAATTTCAAATGAACAGCTGTTCACTGAATACTTATGTACTTACATTAAAAAAAGTGTTTTCAATTTTTCTCGGTTTATCCTGGCTAATTTCTGAACGCCTGAACTGATTTTGACGAAAATTTCACTGGCAGATAGCTGATGATATAAGGAGTAGCTTAGGCTGCTTTCTTAGACTAGCTTCGTTTTGCCTCGTTACCCGCTATTGGCCATTGTTGTTTTGCCTCAAACCACTGAACTAGAATCCTGAAATGTTAATGTACATCCTTTATATAACGTAAGTAAGCAATAATATAAGAATTGACATTCAAAATTCTAAATGAATATTTTTATGAAACTTTTTATTCCTGTGATGGAGTTACTTAAAATTTTGTAAAATATAGTGGGTTAAAGTTATATTATAATATCAACTTTTGCGCGAGCGAAGCCGCGGGCAAAAGCTAGTGATGCTTAAAGAGATTTACCGTAGGTTTTTGAAAGAGTGAATAGGACCATGCTCGTCTCTACTTTCTAGCAAGGAGAGTCTTGCTTGAAACATTTATTTTTTAAAACAATATATATTTCAAGCGTATCTAACAAAAGACATTCGAATTCATTTTTTAAATACAACTCTCGCATATGGAATAAACATACAGTATCGCAGGGAATTAACATAGACACATGAAACGGACAAAAATGACACCCAGACTCAGAACAACAATTTATGGATCACGCAGTGCTGTACAATGTGGGATTTAAACTCTCATCACCGCTTAAACCACTAGGCCAACCGTGCAGACCGTGCAATTTTAAAACTCTTTATAACGCAAACAAATTAGTAGTAACAACTGCTAATAACTTAAGCGAAGCTCCCACCCATAAACGGCTTTACTATCAAATTGAAACGTGCAGACTAGCCGCATTTTATTGCTGTGGCACTTCGCAATTCGGCCGGGTTGCGGACCTTACTCGTAGTATTTGAATCTGAGTTTGTTTATCGCTTTAGATAACCAAATATTTAGAATTGAGTTTAGGGCCACCCTTTACTATGTTTGCAAGAGTTCTGTGTATTTTCGAAAGCTTCAGGAGTACCTTAACGAATGAAATATCCAAATACCCGTGCTATAACTACTAACGCCAACTATAACACAGGCAAATTATAAGAAACTGTTTTTGATTTCTTTCTGGAAATTAAATAATGTATATATTCCTGCTATAACTTAATTTATTATAACTTAGTTTATTAATGTTTTAGGTTTATTAAAAAAAACATCATTGTCATAATCATTTCGGTCTAGTTATTTTGTCTGAGAGGAAACGTAAAGCACATACACACACCCACACTAGCACACGCACACACGCACTGGCACAAGCACACGCACGCACCCAGGCACACGCACGCGCACACAAATGGTGGTTGTAGTAACATTCTGCTCAATATGATTAACTTCTGTTTATTCAAGAAATAGTACTGATGTCTACTTATTGCCTGGGAGATGATATATTGTTATATATATTGTATATTGTAACATAAGTTTGGATTCTTCGCTGAAAATATAGCGAATAAAGCCATGCTTTAAATATGAAAGAATAACTTTCAGAATTAAACACTATGTCATTTGTACTAAATAATTCCATTAAGACTCCCGAAGGTTCTGTAAAGCCTTACAACTAATGTGTGTTATTAGATCCAGTGGAGCCGTATGTAAGGTTTCGTGGCCAGTTTCCGCTTCCGCTACTCCATACTTTATAGTGTGGATTAAAACTAGCTACTGCAAGAGCTGCTCATTAAGTTTATATTCTGTTTCAGCTTTTTGTGTTTAACTGACTTACAAGAGAGTAATTAAAAAAAAGGTTTGATTAATGAATGAACGCTTAGGAGTCAATTTATTATTTTATACACACAGAGAAAATTTTGTTTTAATTTTTAATAAACTAAAAATTCAAATGACTTGATCGTTCCATGGGTGTCTCAAGAACATCACTGCAAAGATATAGAGAACCCTAATAAACCTAGGCCACAACCTCCTCTTAGAAAGAACCTCCTTTCTAAAGCATAACCTCTTTCAATTTTTTTTTCCTTTATTTTTTAAACCATAAAGATATACTACGATTCTTAAATCGTAGAATAACAATTTTAAAAGTGCACAAAGCAGTAAAATATAACATGTCTGTTGTTAAGTGGGTGCCGGTGCCAACACGAACGATTTCTTTTCACTTTTTGTTCGTGCTTTTTACCGTAGACCTGCTACGGTTCGAGAGTCGTAGACACTCGTAGGCACCCGGCATTTGCGCCTACTTTCAAATTTTAAGTTACAATGACGATTCATTGCCTTTCACCAAGAGAATGAATGGTTAGCGGAGCGCAAACCCTCCTCCCTCTCGCCTTAATATTGGAGAAGGCGGGGGGGGAGGGGTAAAGTCGGCAACACACTCTTGAACTGCAGATTGTACTGTATTTGTTTATTCAAAACTGTATTTTGTTTATTCAAAAGTGTATTTGATTTTTATAGTACCTGAGTTGACTGGATGGAAACCCGCCCCAACGATTTTATTTTTTATCTGATTAATGCATTAGATTGATGTAGGAGAGGAGAGTGATGACTGGGACCTGGGAAGTAACGAATTACGTTTTTGGTTTTAGTACATTATTTTCAATAAAATCGAAAATTTTAAAAAAAATACAATTTTTTTTAGGTTTTTTGTTTTTAATATTTCTTAGTAAATTATGTTATACTAGTTAAGCCCTTTTATTTGATATCCTTATAGTTGGTAGTCATTACAAAATGTGTGAACCAACGTTATGTAGGGGCAGTCATCTTGATTATTTTTTTCACAGTGAACTGTGCTCAACTATTCAAACCCTTTCGTTTAATACCCATATTGTGGTAGTCGTGGCAGGAATTGCTAACTGCCATTTTGTAGCAGCGGCCATCTTAGATTTTTTGAATTAAATTTTCACCAGAACTAAAGGTTTGTACCAAATTTAAGAATAATCTGGCAACAGGAAGGAGGTAAAATTTCTAGATTTGACCCAAACAAACAAACAGTTCAAGATAAGACCGTTAAAAATCGCTTAAAATGTTCTTGAAACATGTGTTTTTTTAACTTTAAATATACATATGATAAAAAAAGTTTGAGTACCTACTTTGACCGTGCTCCCCTAAACATTTTGTTTTTACGAACTCGACGATAACATTAATTTTTAAATTAGTATTACATGAAACTTTCCTACCCCTCCTACCTAAACTTCAACAAAAAACCCTAATATTTTTCTCCCTCTAAAAATTCTCAATTTTCCTCATCATTATACTTTTTACCCGACTGCGAAAGAAGGAGGGTTATATTTTTCAAGTGTATGTATGTATATTTCTTTGGCATGCCCTAGAGCCTTAACGGCTTGTCGTATTTTCATGTGAGTGGTGTCTATAGATTCGTCTTAGTCCGAGAGAGACACTAGGTACATCTAAATTAAAAAAAAAACAAAGTCAGGTTCTTTTGGGGCCAAAAAATTATCTTAAAAATATTTTTTTTTTCAAAATTTATAGTCTAGTATGAAAGTAAATAATTTTAACGATGATTACAAATATATGTACAACTTATATATGTTTTATATGTGATATTGACGCAGTCGGGTTTTATTTTTTTTAATAATTCATTGCTTGTTTTGGATATATTTTTTTTGTGCTGCGTATCCTACATAATTAATCATAAATACTTTCTCAGGTTCTGGCGGCAAATAAAAAAACATGCAATTCGCTTATATAGCAGATAATGTTTTAAATAACGTTTTTCGTATTTTTTGTACTGGCAAATCTCCCAAACCACTTGACTGTTTGAAAAAATTATTCATCATTTCTGTGTAAACTACATATAAGCAGATGTACTTCAATAGTTTTGTGCGCTTTTTCAATTCTTCACTCATATGTTGAGACTTTAATGTTGGCAATTTTGCAATTCATTTCAAGCAGGTTCGAAAAATAATTAGTATTCTAAGGACCCTTTCATAATATCCGTCAAGGGCTCCAATATCCGGCTTCATGTGATCGGATTGTTTTTCTATCATGGATTTATATTTTGACAACTTTAATTAAAATGCCAGTCATCTCAAAGATTTATTTTAAACTTTTTCTTTGAAGAGGAAAAACACGTTTTGTGATAAATTGATAAGCTCCTCAAATATTCTTTCTTCAAATCTTCGTTCAGAAGAGAGACTCTGAATTCATTGCATTACTACCCCACGAGTGTATTATATCGAAGGCAGCTGAAATGTTTACTTGCAAAAATTTATCTAATTATAAATAAATAACAATAAATAAATATTTCGGACATCTAAAACGCAACGCCATCTAGTCCCAAACTAAGCAGAGCTTGTATTATGGGCACAAGACAACTTATAAATATATTTTTTGTAAATATATACATAGAAAACACCTAAACTCCGAAACAATGCAGATCAAACAAACATTTGGTCCGACACAGGATTCGAACCTGAGACCTCATGGACAGCAGTTGTGTACGCTACCACTGCGCCACCGAGGCAGTCAAAAACAATCAAAAATTCGAAAACATACTAGTTTCTATATAACCTGAAAAAGCCCAATCGAATTATATCTTGTCTTTCGTAAACAAAAAGAAAGGTACACATAGCATTAATTTATTTTCTTTAATGTTTTCTAATATTTAAATAAAAACTATGTATGTATTATAAAGTTTTACAAATCATTTTTAATTTAAAATTGGACAATTGATTACATACGACAAAATGGAATTCCACCTTCCATATGTTTATTATTTGAATCTGTAACCGCGTATATCTATTTTTAGTTATTCAGTTATCTTAATCCAGCTTCGAAATCATGGAAAACTTGTCTTTTTTAGTTCTTTCCAGAAGCTTTCACAGTGGTTCATCAATCATCAACATATCAGTATAAGTGAACTATTACTAAGCAAGATCGCACACTTAGCTCGCATCCATTAGATTCCGCACACCAATTACTAGTTGGAAACATTTTGAATTACCAATACTAACAACTTCACACCTATGACTTAGCAATTCTCCTTACAGCCGTTCTCCTTATAAGCCGATTTACACTAGACGTTCTTGAGTCTGTTATTTCAGGAGTCAAAATTCGGGCATTCAAATCGGACCTTGAATAATCGATTAACTCTGTTACGTAAATGCAAAAAAGATAACCATGTATCAAGAACTTCTCCGTTCAGTTATTTTAACTGATTTAGTCATTTATTGTTCTCCGTCTAAAACTATATCAATTTTCCTAATACTTTGCTAGTGTGTGTATGTATATTTCTATGGAACACCTTAACGTCTCGGCGCATGTTTATATGAGTGGTGGCAATAGATTCGTCTTAGTAGTAAGACACTGGGTTCATCAATGATACATACATACAAACAATAACACATACAATAAAAAAAAATTTAAAAACAATTAGATATTGACGCATTCGGTTTTTTTTAGAATATTTTTTCTTGTTTTATTATACTTTAGTCAAAATGTTTAGAGAGGCAAACTAAATATCAAAAGCATTTACTATTAATCTACCTTAGATTGATGTGAAAATTGTGATAGGAGATGTAGATAGGTGGTTTAGGAAAGTGTTTTGTCGTTGTAATAGAAGTCAGTTAAAAATGAAGTACAAACTAAAAACTAAAGCTCCTTACCAAAATAAAAATTTCGAAAGTATCTCCGTTGCCGGAAAAGTGTGTCGTTTGAATCCGAACCGGCGGGCCAAGGTCGTCGGACACAGCCTCAGGTTGGACGCCGACGACGAGACAGATCCCGTAAAAGATGGGGCGACGATATTGATGCCTATCGCACAGACTGGCGGGAACTGACCTTAGGTTGTGGGGGAAAGGGAAGGAAGTGAAGTGGCTTGTTGCAAGGGAGGCTTTTACCTAGTAGTGGGACACAACAGGCTCATAAAACTCTGCAACGCGTTTACGGCTAAACCTTTGCACTGATTTTAGTTAAATTTGGCATGGATATACTCTGATTCTGGAGGAAGTCAGTACTTTTCTTAGTTTTAAAACGCTTCTTCAAAAATAAAAACTTTTTTTGTATTTACGACATACCGTTGGAGAGCCACGCATCAGTATGAATGAGCCGCCTCGACCGGAGTAATACCATGGCCCAACAGAAAACCGATGAAAAACAGCGGCTGCGCTATGGTGCACCGAGTGAGTGAGGATACCGGAGGCCCATACCCAACCCCTCGCCTCATCTTCCTCCCGGAAAGACCGGCAACGCATTTGTAACGCCTCTGGTGTTACCGGTGTCCATGGGCAGCGGTAATCGCTTACAATCAAGCGATACGACTGCTCTTTTCCCACTATTCCATAAAAAACCTGTAAATAATTTATATCGATTACTTACCTAAAATTTTTAATATTCTTTAATAAAATTAATGATGGCAAACAATTTTTACAATAGGTGTCGTGTCGTTCCCGTGTCGTGTAGAGTACAATAGGTCGTCTAGTCGCATCTCGTTATACGTGTAAAAGTAAGGTGCTCCCAAGCATGACTTGCTAGAACATATAACTGTTAGATTTCGACATGACGATGCATTTTCCTTTCCAAACTCTCTGACGTTAATTTCGCAATAAATCGCGGAAAATTGCTCGATGTTATTAATAGATAAAACGATATATGGTATCGTGTAACTTTAATAATATTTTTTGAAACATGAGTGCGTCATAAAAATTTGTGGGATCGCTTGTGAGCTTGTTAATTTGGGTTATTGAAGATCCAGTGATAAGGAGCTTTCAGTGGAAAATAAGCAGACGTTACTGGTACTTAGATGGTGGTACCATTTTAGATGACAAGCAGTTATTACTACGGGCGTGAAAAAACAAACAAGAGGCGCTCATAGCCCAGTTGTACTCGGTGATTAGAAACAATCACCGAGGGCAAGCGAAGGCGGCACGCTCAGTACCTGGATGTGTGACCGATGGTGGCATGTTACCAAGAGCGCCTCTGTGATTCGGAGGTCACGTTAAGGAGTCGGTCCCGGTTGTTATCATACGATATCAGTCGTGAAGCTTAGTTTGAGGCCTTCGGGCGATTTAAAAACATCCAACGGCAAGATTTACGTAGCCACAACGTATTCTTGCCAGTCCCCAATCCGCACTTGGCCAGCGTGGGGACGTATGGCCTTAACCCTCTCCTGAGAGGAGACCCGAGCACAGCAGTGGGACATTATGATTTGTTGATTGATGATTGATTGAAAAAACAAAAAATCTCATGTATATTGGGGACTATCGTTGTATTAAAACTAAAAGTGAGGTTTAAAAATGATAAACTGTGAAATCATGTAAAAAAGTGTAATTTTTTTTGTAACGTAACACTATGTTAACATACAAATCCTATTAATATTATAAACGCGAAAAGTTGTATGGATGGAAGTTGGTTACTCTTTCACGTAAAAACTACTGAACGGATTTGGATGAAACTTTACAGTTATATAGCTTATACATTAGAATAACACATATGCTACTATTTGCCACGATAACCGATATATGCGCGGGCGGAGACGCGGGCATAAACTAGTTTACAATAAATCATAACAAATTATAAGTAATTATAATAGCAAAAGAATATTGACTGCGTGGATCTTGCAATGCTTAATCATTTCATCATTCGTTGAACTGTGCATGGCGAATTCTATTCCCACTGGGGACAAAAAAGTATCCCGTACCCAAAAAAATACTTGTTTTTTTGTATGAGAGTTATGTTTAGTACAAGAAGAATAAAATTACAAACGATAAAGTATCTAGCTGTATGTAACTGTCGTTTTAATTACTTCATTTATCTCACACCGCTGCCAATAATAATTTATCATGACTCATAATTAAACTTTCGAAAATAATGTCACACATCACACTCTTGTTCTGTCACTCTTATTTCTAACGGCCAGAGTATATATCGAAGCGTTCAGCGGCCCATGAATTCGATCTAATAGCCCACACATCATTTAAATACTAATCAAAATTCTTGATACTGATATAAAGTGGGACGAGACAGCAAACAATGGTTTATAAATATATCTGTTTGTAAATGTCATCCAGACTAAATTAGTCGAACGTTGTGGCAAATAGGTAGTATAGTCGGTAGATATTTTAAGGACATAGGCCGGTTTCGCCGGTTATATATATAGATAAATTTCGGATAGCTTGTCTGATAATAATTTGACGTATTTTCCATATAAATTTTACGAAACCATCTGTCATGCCGTGAAACAGGGCCTTAAAACTAAATTAACTAATCAATTTTGTTAATAATAACGACTAAGCTCCGGCACTCATGATGTTTTGGAAGACTTTGACGGTATTTATTTATTTATTTTATTACTGTATGCACAAACACATGCATCGGCGGACTTAATGCCTAAGGCATTCTCTGCTAGTCGACTGGTATTCAATAGTTTTCACTCTTGACAACCATGCTTGGGCTTATTTTGAAGAATTTCTTACGTAAGTAGCTGGCTGGTATATTTTAGATTAACTTATAAATAAATTATATTATCTGTTGAGCAGCGGAACCCAGACAGTCGTGCATGAATGACAGTTGCGCTTTTCATAAATGCCATTTGAAACAAGAAGAGCAAGGGTAATTGGAGATCGTTTTTTGTTTTTGCGAAAGATGGTCCCCATTTCATGTCATCCACATTTTTTATATTTTTTATCATTAATTCCATCACGACGAATACTTGAAGACTCGAAGACTTAGAATTGAAGACTTGAAATACTTGACATTGGCAGAAATAGCTGATCCGGCTGATTGCCATATCATCAAAAGAAGAAGAAAAAGGGTAATTGGAAAGATATCGTTAACTATTATTGCATTTTGATGTACACAAAATATAGTTATGCTTTACTACAGCAGTCCCTTGTTATGACAAAATACCACAGAAATAACAATTTCTATTTTAAAATTTCTTTCTTAACGAGCGGATAGTTACTCGTCATTGTTTTCTCTCTAAGTACCCATGAATCCACTCGATGTACTTACTAATTACTTTTATTAAGCGTCAAACGTTAGTAACTTCAATGATGAGGTACTACAAATAACGATCACAGACTAGGATGTCACTCCAATTACTGGGCGCCTTTCTTAAAACTTCTTGCCTCTAAAACATTAGTGGATCGAATGGTCGTCTGCGGTATTTTCAGATTTTCAATGAAAACTCTTATTTCTTCCTTAAAGGCAACATGCTTATGGCTCCAGAGGATAATTATAGGCTTTGATAGTTATGGATCGAATGATCGTCTAAGGTATTTTCAGTCTTGCAATGTCAAGCCTTACCTCTTCCTTAAAGGCAACATGCTTGTGACTCCAGAGGATAATTAGAGGCTTTGATAGTCACATTCCATTAGTGGACTCGTCTTCATTTTGCACCTGCAGTTAAGATTCTAAAAGAGTGTGTATGTAAGCTCCGATTGGAGTTTCACAAGCCTTTGAACGTTGCGCACTTACACTTGTAGAACGAAACGCGTAAGCGCCTTATCATTCTCGGAGCTTTTTGTGAGAAAACTATCATCAACAATAGTAGTTATAACGCTGTTTGCGTTAACGGTTTATTAGTAGAATACAACCCTTTTTTGTTTTTTTTTTGAGTTAACAGTCATAAAATTTGACGGATCAAGTATGAAAATGATTTCTTAAGTTGTTAAAACAAAAATTTTGTGTTTCTTATGTTTATTTCTAACATTAATTCATGATACTACTGCAGTACTGTCAACATTCCTCTTATATGCAGCCCAGACTACAGTACTTCAACACTGTTGTTTGACGATGCACTAAATGTCAGAGCAGAATACTTGAAGTGTTTTATGGAGTCATTTGAGTGTCAGCCATGAAGCTTTGTGTGACATAAAGTGCTAGGAAATATTTGATAAATATATGTTTGCATAATAATTTAAATATATGAATAATATTAAAGCGAATTACTTCAAAAACGTTAGAATAGTTTGTTGATTTTTACCCGACTTCGGCGAATCTGAAAGGATAGGCAGTAGTTTGGGTAGTCTATGTTTGTTTGTATGTTTACCCGTAGGATCTAAGCTACAAATTTTAATTAATGGTGTTTCTTGAACCCTCATAACCATAGTTATTTCGTCCGTTTAAGGCCTCTCCTTTAAGTAATCGGGTTATATAGTTTTTAGACTTAATTTTTTATCAATTTTATTTTTAATCGTAATTAGAAAAACTTTTTTTTAAATAAATGTGCTTAAAAAGTTAGTCTTCTGTACTTAAATAGGTTATTTGATAAAAATGACTTGGATTTACTTATTGCTTTGCGACTTAAACACCTTTATTGGAATTGGAAGGCCTACAGTTAGTAAGAGATATGATGCAATCTATCGAAAGAAATAATCCCATTTCTACAAGCTTTTCCTTCTCGTTTATTGCCTTAATCTAAAATGTCTTTCCTCAATGCGGTTTCCATTTACTAAGAAAATTTAAACTTTATATCAAAAGGATGTCTATGATTAGAGAATCTGATTAGATTTTTATATAAAAAAAATATTTAGTAACGGCAATGTAGTGTGGAAATGAGCAATATGGCGTGGATTATTTATTTAAATGGAATAGAAGCGATGAAAATTTAAACAGATGTAAAATTGGTGTAATTGTTTTTAGGCTTTTTACACATTTGTAGAATTTGTAGAGTTAAATTTCATCTTGATTGAGTCACTCTATACAGCAAGAATATACGCAGTGTTCGTAGGCCCTCAACAGGGTGGTCCGGCACTTTGATTGCGCAGGTTGGGCAGCACAGAACCGATTCTTGTGGACCATTTGACATACTGCCAACTAATAGTGTCCAAAGCATAAATTGCTTTTAACCGCATATCCGCACTATAATTACTCGTACAAAAATAAGTATTCTTTGAACTTCTGTGAATATAATGTGTTTTATGTTTGACGCACACTAAAGTCGCGGAGAACAAAGTCTATTCTTCAAGCGAGTGATTAAACTAGTCGTTAACGGCACCTAAAGCTATCAATCGTTCGGATTGATCGCTCGCCAATCAATCACATTAGAGCTCAGCTAGCAAACTTTATTTGTACCTCGGAGATGGGACTTTCATTCTTCAGAGACTGTCGACTAAAAATTAACGATACTGCATGAAGTTAAGATTTGTTAAATGCCAGGCTTCGTTATGTTACGATAAATATTGGAATAGAAAATATAATTGTATATTTTAGACATTGTTTGATAGTGGAATTTCTAAAGAACCTTTGGTTACAGAAAATGAAATTGTAAACTAAAATAATTCATACAAAAAAAATAACAGACCTGTGTAGCTTTCCGTCGCTGTCATTTTAATACTAGTTGACCCGGCGAACGTTGTTTAGCCGATGAGGGTCACCCTTATCATTTAGGGGTATGAAAAATAGATGTTAGCTGATTCTCAGACCTACCCGATTTGCTGACAAAATTTCAAATAAATCGGTCCAGTCGTTTCGGAGGAGTTTGGCAATAAACACCGCCACATGAGTATTTTATATATTAGGTTTGAAATTGATATGGCTCTAGTTTGTTATTTAGGTAAACTATGTTTTTTTTTGTATAAGATACTCATTTCTCATATCATTATCTACGTCATTATATGTAGGCTATGGGCAATCGCCATGGTCATGTGTCTTTTTCCTAATTTACGGTTCCTATTTAAGATTTCGTATTTCATTGTTATTGCGATAATTGCAAATTGAAAATCACGTTTTAATATTTCTTCGGATTATATTTAACAAAAGATATTGTTTTTGTAGTTTATTTACGACCTCATTCGACTTTGACCTACATTTCTTTATGGTTTCAGTAAGCTCTTTAACTTTCTGATATTTTTTTAGATATTGCTTAGTATCCCGTGGAGTTGCCCAATTTAATATAAAAAAGAGAGCTTGTGTGTGAGAGAGAGAGGGGGGGAGAGAGATAGAGATAGAGAAAGAGATATATATATATAGAGAGAGAGAGAGAGAGAAAGAGATCCTCTAAAATTATGGAAAAAATGTTTTCTACCACTATTCTTGGTTATCTGCAACTCAAATGGTGACCAGTGCGATCTTTACTTAAAATTTGAACCCTAATTGAATATCTACAACTCATAGAGTGACCCAGTGCGCTCTTTAAATAAAATTTGAACCCAACTGTCCGAATACAATATATGTATTACAATTTATTCTGCAAGTTTACTTGAATTCTTGAATATTTTACATTTCCTGCAGTCTGAACTCACGATCCACTTTCATATGAAATTTTTATTACATATCCGAGTAGAAAACATCCAAAATATTCTCTGGTACATAACACCGGGAGTAATATACCGTATTACCGTGAAATATCAAAAGCTAATTTTGCTTCTGTTTGAATGATACATATTTTAGCATCAGTCTAGCACAACATACTTCCATGCATAGTTGGTGCGGTGCAGTGGACGCGAGCGTGAATCTTGAAATCCCACCCAGAGCTGTCTTGGAGCACAATAAAAGTACAGCTTATGTGTGAAGTGTGGTACCAGTCATAGTATATAGCGATTTACAATTTCGTGTCTAAATTTTTTATGTCAGAAGCAAAAATTGTAGACGTAAAAAGCAATACGAAGTACTTTCGTCAGTATTTCACCACTTCTTTTTAATTTTATATATCAAGCTATATTTTTAAAATGCTAACAACATGATATGGCAACAACAGAAAGCTACAGCGTAAAAATCCAATTCGGAAGGATAAACAACAATAAAATTTATTAACCTATGATAGTTACCAGTATTGGGTCAAAAAGAAAATGTGACTTTAAAAAGTATGTAATGTATTTTTTTTTCATCTCCTATCATATTATGTAACCTTACTACTTACTGTATTATTGTGAGTAAAATAAATGAAATATATATACCGTGGGAGAGCTGTTACTGTGGGAGAGCCATTACCGTGGGGAGCTACGCTTCGGCATGCATGGGCCGGCTCGACCGAAAACCGGTGTGAAACAGCGCTTGCGCTGTGTTTCACCGAGTGAGTGAGGATACTGGAGGCCTATAATCCAACCGTTCCCCTCATCCCTCTCCTCATCCGACAAGGCCAGCAACGCACTTGTGATGCTCTGGTGTTACGGGTGTCCATGGGCGGCGGTAATCGCTTACCATCAGACGATACGTCTGCTCGTTTGCCACCTATTCCCTAAAAAAAATTCAATAATTTTTTTTTTACTCACAACAATGCAGTTAATCATCGCCATTGCTTACATTTTACACTAAACATCGTATCGTTGTGCAAGTATCTGCACAGCTCAACGCTAATGTCACGGAACGATGCCCGCCACTGGCTTCTTCTTTGTATATACACAATTTTTATGTTATTTTGCACTGAATAACCACTCGGATTATAAAAGATACTTTGAACTTAAAAGACTTTAGTGCAAAACGGAATTTTACATTAACTTAAACAACTTGACATGAGAGTTTACGCTCGCGGATTACTTGAGAAAATCTAACGCTGCATGAGGAGAAACTTTTTTTTGCGCTTTGAATGCGTCTTTTTTTTGCCTGTAGGGTTAAAATTGTTGTGTCGATCGATTTAAAAACGACGTGCTATGGAGATATAGGCCAATATCTTGAAGCTTGAAACAATCCCTATTCCAACCGGAGAAGGAGAGGTAATCCTATATCCAGCAATAGGCTGGTACAGGCTGTTAATGTGATGTACTATTAAAAAGTGAACTGAGTACAATACACGTAAGCAGAATCTATCCGATACCTTTAAACGAGTAATTCTTGTATATAGATTTAATCTGAATCGCGGCAGTGGCAATGATTTCAATGAAATTTAGTATTGATCTAGCTAGGATTATTTTTTAGAAAATTTATCAGAAACAAAATACCAAGCAAAGCTCGGTCATCTAGGTGCATACTTTATTCTTAAAGAAAAAATTGAATTAACGCAAAAATTTACGCTCTTTGATATTTTACAAAAGATTTTTTTTGTTAAAATGTTTGTAATAATACATAACACATTGTAATACTTCCCCTGAATATATTGCAAAACTGTTGTTTTGTAATATTGTGTTTATTTGTGATCTTCAATGTGAGTGAATAATCCTTACTGGCAAGGACCAGTTTGTGGTTATAAAGTTTTATCTTCTCAAACTACCGCTGCTGGTCATGCATTCCAAGTTAAAAAAGCGTTTGAAGAGAAAATTATCTTTACCTGGTACCTACGGTTTTTAAGTGATATTAAAAGTAATACAAATCTCTCTAACATTAACATGTTACAGACACAGTCGGCGTTTTAGATATTTAGATGAAATATAAAAATCTATTCAAATAAATAAAATTAAAGTATTTGTTTGTAATTTCAATTTAACATCTTTTAACTAAATCCCTTTGGAAGTGCTCGTAGAAGGTACCTTTCTGTTTGTTTCTGTTGCTGTTAGCTAACTCTGGAACGGTTGAACCGATTTGGACGGGAATTTCACTGGCAGATAGCCAATGTTATTATATTTGAGTCATTATTACATTTTTTTTCTAATTTTTGTACATAGTTAGAACCAATGATACTTTGATTGATTTCCGATGTAAGTAAAAGTATCAAAACCCGCAGATAATACTGCGGGGCGCAGCAAGCAAGCAATAAAATGATAGATCGATAGTGTAATAAAGTTGGTATCAAAGGCACTGGCGAAGCGGTAGGACAAGAATAGTTCACAATTAAAGAGCGGCTATTTTTGCGCTCGCGCCGACAAGAAACAGATCATTGGTATGTTTGGTGCAAGTCGTAAGAGGTCCACCAATCAATAGCCTAATGAGTGCCCGCTGGGGCGTCCTAGATCTTAATGTTATGTAAATTACTAGCTGACCCATGAAACATCCTCCGCTTCTCTTTTCAAAAAAACGTGGAAGTCGGTTAGAAAGTTTCGGAATTCCTCATGATCATTAATGTGACAAGAACATTCTAGGTAATAAAATTCTAACATTATCGAAACTTTCGCGAAATGTTATTCTGAGTAGCGCAATGAAAAAGTGCTAAATTCTACGAAATGGTTAATTTTTATCAATTGCGATATTTCGGGTGACTCTATTCTGTCAGGCTTAACATGCAGCATATTTTCCACAAACCACAAAAAAATCATAAAGTAGTAGTAATTTATTTTTTTCTTAATGCCTTATGTTTTTGCCATGCAAGCTTAAGTAATTGGCAACCAGACACTTCAATATATGAATCGTGACTTTTATCGAGTGTCAAACTGTGACACATACATAATGATTTTAAAATCATCATTTTAAACTTACACTGTGACATTTTATTGAACAAATATACATCGCCGTTAGCCTACATCTTGAACCAAACCGACCGATATCACGCTTCGAATTCTGGGTGAGACAAACATCAAGATAGCACCAGGCAATAATCAATCACCGATAAACTCTTCGTTTCCGGGTGTCCGATGCCTTTTTAACTTGTAGACACGTATTGTACTGGATGAGTATTGTACTTCAATCGAATGGGCCATTAATCGAACCAAGAAGGAGTTTCAGATGGTTCTAATTTTCAAATTATTGTCAGACATGTCACACAGATAGCTGTATAGCCATAGGCCTACATTTTGTATGTGTGCATACACATACACTTAAGTACATACCTAGACTTACATATAAGTCATACATGTGTATAGAAAGACATTGCCAATAACAATTTCAGTTGGGTTTACCTAATAAGTTTTCCTTTACAAAGTGTAAATGTAAATGTATTAAACTTCCTTTGTAAGAAGGGACTTATGTCCAGCCAAGAGACTGTTAAATGTTCTTTGTAATGATGATGATTTAAAAGTGGCAAACTCGTCGACCGGTCACTTAGATTACTTTACCGGAGAATCGAAATCCTCTAACCGAAATTACCTTTGAAATCACAAATAAATTATTTCTTTGCCTAATTATCAATTGCTTACTATTTTATATCTACGTTAGTTCCTTTACTTGTTCGTTAAATATTTAATGTTAAAGAATTCATTGGGTGGACGATTGTGGTGCAGTCTACCTGCTGTAGGGTGGTTGTTCTCTTCATTTATTAACAAGTGTTTAGTGGAACTGTGGAAAAAGGCTCTTCATAACATACTATTAATGCAGCGTAAAAATTACATGAACTTATTATTTTAATTCTTTTGCATAAAATCAGAATACGTAAGGGACAACTACACTGTTTATGTTAAGAAGTTTATTTAGCTTGTTTTGCCAATACGCATGACCGGAGAACCAATGATACAGAAGAATCTCGGTAAGCCGCTATACTGTGAGTCACCATGCTGCATTGTCAGCATTCACAGTGAGTATGATGTCCAATACTCTTGGATTCTGCTCATGCTTTCCATTCAAATGGAGTTTCTTTAGGCAGGCTCATGTTTATAAAAATACTGCAATTGTTAGCAAATCAAGTTAACTTTTACTTTGCAAACCTTTGTGTCGTAAAATTTGAATGTGCCTTACAGTTCGTCCAGTTTCTAACCGATTCAAAACCCGCAGAAGGAGGAGGTTTTTAGTTCTATTGATTTTTAATACTTGGTACTCGACAGCGACAGGTTTCATATCTACTACTCACAGGAAAAGATGATTATGTATTCTGTAGTTGTTGATTAAACATATGTTGCAACGTCATCTGTGTAAAACAGAATAAACTTTTTTTTTTCTTTCATAGTTCGGACCTTTTCATGTACATTATTGTATTATATCAGAGATCGTTAGGAAGAGGAAACGATTTACGATAGCAGTACGAGCATCCGTTCTGCCGATACTGTTCCGAAAAATTATGCAATTACGCTCAGAAGCAGAAATCCTACTTGTTCAGACTACAACAGACCTGGAACAGATCCCTTTTAACACGTTTTTGTGAGCTTCCCTTGTTACTTTGTTACTAACTTTCGTGTGTTTTTTTTACTTTTGTATAACTGTATTTATTACTTTATATCTATTTTTTTTCATAAAAACATATTAGCTATTTCCCGTGGGTAGTGTGGTTATTTCCTATTTCGTTCTTCTAACTTTCAAAATAATGGACTGTCATAAAATCATTCATTCATTCACCTCGTTCGAAGTAAGGTATTCTAAAATCTTTATTTTACCTGCTGAGGGTTGAAACTTTTACCCTTTTTAGTAAGTACTTAAATATTAAAAACGACAGCAACCAGAATTTCAAATTCGTAGGCTTAAATTCTTCTTTGATGAATCAGTTATTTAGTTAAGCCTAGAAAATTTAGGAGTGTAAATTTTCTCGGTTTATTTTCTCGTCTCGTCTACGTACCTGTAGCTATAAACTCATCACGCTCGGATTACATCTAAATAATAGATGGGTGTTGCGGAATCGTAGCCCATTCCCGGCCGCGGCAAGAATGCGATCGCGAATAATTCATCATAGGATATTCGTTGGCGAACACCGGCCGCGATTTGTGGCCTTATCCTGTACCACTATATTTATGGCTTTATTCATATTTAACAGGGTGAGTGAGTTCGTTTCGAGCGAATGAATATGTCTGTTTCTTTGTTAGATTAGTTCTTTATTTATTTATTGTTCAGGCGTGTTGGTTTAATGGTTACTTTGTGTAGACTTTTGCTGCTAAGTTGAAGGTTCCATTTTCAGTCAGGACAAGTAATTATATGATATTATGTTCGATCAATTGTTGTGGGTCGCTAGTTTGTTATAAGTGTGGTTACCATGGCACAGGCTCAGCCTCGTCTGTCTGAGCTTTTAAGAATCTGTAATAAATTCGTCTGTAATAGACAGTCATGTGTGAAATGTATAAAGGTAATATTATGATTTAACAAGTAATGAATTATTAACATAATAAAACCCAACTACAACATATAAGTTGCATATATATTCGAAATCACCGTTAAAAATTCTTTATTTTGATACCACACTAGATGTATTTCAAAACGATTTTTAGTTGTTACTTTTTGGCTTCTAAAATCCTTAATTTTGTTTATTTTTATTTTTTTGATGAACTTAGTGTTACCCTCTCGACTAAGACGAATTTATTGACACCACTTACATAAAAATACGATAAGCTGTTTAGACTTTATGACGTGCTAAAGAATTATACATATATACACTCAATAAACATGACCCTCCTTCTTTTGCACTATTAAAAATATTATTTTCGTTCTACTTTATGTACTTAACCGGTTCAGTTGATGAACAGATGAGTTCTAGATATTCAGTTTAAAAAAGGAAATATTAACGTTAAAACACCAAGCCAATTTTCTTCCTAGCCTTTATTTTTTTCTTATATGGGCCTCCTAAAGTAACTCTACTCTTTCTATTAGAAAGGATAAGCATAGTTCAAGAGTAATAGTGGTCACCATACTCATTGTGCATACAGATAACAATAATGCAGTATGGCGGCCTACACTACGGCAGCAGTAGGCCTGTTCAGATGCACTCACTAAAGAAAACCGACAGCACGAATGCTGTCGTTTTAGTTTGGTCTTCTGTACGAGGTTAGTACAGCCCAGGTCGTGCCGGCCCGTTCGTATTGAAATCAGCGTGGCTTTGCTACCTTTCCCAGGATTATAGGGGGCTACTAGTTCAAATTGTTTTTAATTAATATCAGTATTTTCACCTAGCGACAAGCCAAGGAATTGCCGTGACTTTTATATATTTTACTTTTGTGATTTTTGATGATAAAAAAAAAGCAAATCGGTGTATACAATTTAATCGAATATATTCGTTAAACTTGTAAATAAATATTCAACTTACGCATTCATGAAGATTTATTTCATAGCTTTATATGAAATAGGTATCCGTTGTGTGAAGGGATTGAAAATGTGATATCAACACCTGATCCGCGTACTTTTAGTTACAGAAAAATACTTTGAAGATTTACGAGGGAACTATGAATAAGTTATATCATGTTTTAGCTGCCCAAGGTTTTTGCTTTTTCTTTTATGTATGGCCCTGCCAAAGTGACTCTACTCTGTATGATTTTTTTTTTTTTTAAAAGACAACTCCCGCAACAAATATTGAGTATGAACTGAATCCAAGACAGACAATGCAACAATGCAGAATGATGTCCCAGTGATGCTACCGTAATATTAAGTCCGGTCTCGCACTCACCATCGAAACATGACAGCACGAATGAATCTTCTGTGCGAGTGTGATACCGCCCCGGTTGAGCCGGCCCGCTCGTGCTGTAAACAGCGAGGCTCTGCTATCGGTAGATATATTCGTATATATATACATACATAACAATAAATCCTCGACTGCCTCGGTGGCGCAGCGGTAGCGTATGCGACTACTGTTCTCGAGGTCTCGGGTTCGATTCCCGGGTCGAATCTAATGTTTGTATGATCTACAAATATTTTTTTCGGAGTTTGGGTGTTTTCTATGTATGATATGTGTGTATTTACAAAAAAAAAGTATATATGTATTTATATCAGTTGTTTAGTACCCATAATACAAGCTCTGCTTAGTTTGGGACTAGATGGCGTTGTGTGTTAGATGTCCGGAATATTTATTTATTTATTATTATTTATAACAATAACTGTATTAGTTATTGTTATAAGTATATAGTGTAAACTAACTTGTCAACTAATACAATATATATATATTACTAAACACATATCATCATTAAAGTCCGACTTCCAATTAATTGTACTTATAGCTTTGTAAGTTCACACAAAAAATACAACTAAAAAGAGAAGAAAAGGAAATAACAAGAATAAGTTTAAAAACTATCTCCTATGTAAAAACTTTAGATAAAATGTCTATAGCCTGTGTCATCTGGGCTATTTTTATGAATATATTGACACCTCATTCCTTAAAATCGGTTCTGTAGTTATGGCGCTAGGATGGTAAAAATTAAATAAAAACTCATTGTTATTACGGCCTATTATGAGTGTATGAAAACCAATTTCCCCGTACTTACAGGAACTGTAGTGGTTAATATTAAAACTGAAATTTCGTATCTATAACAAATTAATAACTGTACGAGATAACTTCCGCAGATAACTTAGCTACTTTAATATTAATATCACACATGCCTTACGGTATTATTTTGCGAGGCTCGGCATGTAAGTAGGTAAACCTAATTCGGTTGTTGAGCTTGCATTTTTAATGCCACATTGTTGTAGCGGTGGCTTTCCCTAATTTGTGTATCAGGATACCTCAAAACCACTTACGAAGTATATTTGAAATATAATATACACGAAAATACTTTGTAACATGTTAAGATGTTTGCTTTACAAAAAGCTGTAACTTTTCTGTCCTGTTTTTTTTTATATTGAAGGCAACGAGCATACGTATCGCCTGATGGTAAGTGATTGCCGCCCATGGTCACCCGGAACACTAGAGGCGTCACAAGTGCATTGCCGACCTTATTGGATGGGGGTAGGTGTTGCGTTATGACTCACTCGGTGAATCACAACGCAAGCGCTGTTACACACCGGTTTTCTGTGAGGCTGTGATATCACTCCGGTCGAGCCGGCCTATTCATGCCGAAACGTGGCTCTTCCACGGTGAAGATTCACAGACATAGGTTACCGCAATCGTAACCGCGATAACCGACAAATACGCGGGCGTTGCTGCATATAAAAGCTGAAAAGGTAATTAAAGATAATCGTAATAGTTTTTTTGGGTTCCGTACCCTAAGGATAAAACGGAACTCTATTACTAAGACTTCGCTGTCCGTCTGTCACCAGGCTGTATCTCATGAACCGTGATAGTTAGACATTTGAAATTTTCAGAGATGATGTATTTCTGTCGGCGCTATTACGACAAATACTAAAACAGAATAAAATAATATTTAAGGGCGCTTCCATACAACAAACATGTTTGTTTTTTTTTGCTCGATATTGATAACGGCAACAGATAAAAGCTTGAAATGTATAGACAATGGTACGGAACCCTTCCTGCACGAGTCCGATTCGCACTTGTCCGTTTTTTGTTTTCTGCTAGCACTGAAACAGTAGTCTACCCTCACTAGAATGCGAAGAAAATGTGATTATTTTTTTGTAATCGTCTTCGTGATATTTCATTCATGGAGGTGTTGAGGACGACTCGTCCTTTAGGATCCCAACCTAATCACCTTACGTGTGGAAGAAGGAATTATCACACACATTTTGAATGAGACGCTTTGTTAATTACGTGGGGGAATGTATTAGTGGGTTAGTTACATATTCATGTGTTTGGTAGAGGGTAGGTAGGGTAGTTTACAACAGATTCTTGCTCAAAGAAATGGTGAAAAAGCTTTGAGGGTAAAGTAGGACCTAAATCATTAATGAAACTCCTCCAAAACCTCATTAGGCCTTTCCACTTCATTTGTTTTTTTTCCTCGACCATAAATAAATAATCTTAATTTATTTGACTCGTGATCTCCCAGCGGTCAACAGTCCTTTTTTTATTTTTTTTTATTTTAGCGGTCTCTACTCTCCATACAAACTTCAATAGTCAAATATACTCCGTTCGTTCTTATTATTTTCGCAAAAGATGTAACAAAAAAATCTGACTTCAAGAACAGGACTAAATTGGATGTAATTTATTATAATGTAATTTATGTAATTTTATCTGTATTTAATAAATTATTATATTTATTTTAAACACCAATACTACCCATGATTTCGTATTTCTGCAGTCGATTTGTCCATCTAAAGGTTGCCTGTAAGATATTGCTTTTTAGGCCGCCATTTGTACATGGTCAATATATTGTTTAGCTCAAATGTAACTGTATCAATTGGTGTACAATAAAGTTTATTCTATTCTATTCTATTCTATTCTAAATTGAAATGGGATAACACGGAAAGCACGAGCTTTCAATTAAAAAATGAATCCTTAAAATCAGTTCACCCAGTCGAATGTTCGAAGCCAACAAACAAAAGAAATAGAGTCGAATTGAGAAACTCGTCCTTTTTGGAAGTCTGTTAAAAAAAAATACAAACTTTTAACCTTCACCTATTTATATATACATAAATGTATGCCTTAGTACTACGTATATTGGCGGATTTAATGCCTTAGGCCTCTTTCAACCATGGGGTGTTGTACAAACAAAATAGTTGGATCGTGTATGTATGGTGGTAGTAGATAAATTAAATTTTACACTAAATCTAAGTTGTATATAGTACAATTTATCCAGCAATAATATTATCTGACTGCCGAGACTATACTTGAATATTCCTTTTTTTAATGGAGTACGGAGCAAACGAGCAGATGAATCGCCTGACGGTTAGCGATTACCGCCACCCATAAATACCCGCAACACCAGACGTCACAAGTACGATGCCGGCCTTTGGGGAATGTTACGAGAGATGGGGGAAGAGGTTGGGATATGGGCCTCTGGCATCCTCACTCACTCGGTGAAACACAGCGTAAGAGCTATTTCACACCGGTTTTCTGAGCCCTCCCATGCGTGCCAAAGCATGGCTCTTCCTCATGAATGTCTAAAAAACAGAATAAATATTCATAAACTTTTTCAATCTGAATAAGTTAAATGTACTACTTCGATTTTTTCTATCTGCTTTGCATCAGGTAGAGTAGTCACTTTGACAGACTTGTGTATAAAAAAAACATTCCTGTCGGGAGCTTTTCACAGACATAATGATTCGGGCTAATCCATTTACGATACAAGTGCTTAATCAAAAACTTTTTCTTTGGTCAAAACAATTCACCAAATCCAACTAACTTAACATATTTAAGATAAAACCAGTTCAAATTATAAATTCTCTTTTGTAACGTCGTCTTTGACAGCCGCCGTGAATCTCCATCTACCCTTTGTTAATAATTCAACATTAGGCAGGTTAGGTGAAGATTTATTAGACTATGTATGAAGGTTTGTAAATAATCGTGTTTTGTAACGTTCATGAGATACTTTAGGATAACGAAGTCCAATTTTATAATATCATCATTATTTGGTCGTCGTCATCAACCCGTTGTACATAACCTGTGATACTTATAAATAATGTTGCTTTCCATTGGTACAACAATTTTCCGAATTGGTTCAGTAAATCCCCAGAAATACCTTAAAAACTTTACCCTCTTTATAATATTACTATATATTACGGAATTCGAACCGAATTATTTTGTGTTGGCCTTCAAGAATTATGTATCTGTGAATCTCACTTGTTAGAAACGTATTAATTATGAAATATTATCAAATAGGAAGGCCTTTTGATAATCTCGTAATTTGATTTTACAGTTCCAGAGGAATAGTTAGATGAAATGTTTGGACTTTGGTGTGTTAATTAATTAGAACCGTAAATTTAGAGTTTCCTTGGCCTAGCGGTTGAAGAAGCCCCTACAGATGTTGATAGAGATTATATCTAAATAAGATGTTTGAAGATATTTGATTTAATCTGAAGAAATATGTACATTATTGTAAATTGTATCAGATCATGATTAGATATAACGTGGATAACCGAAAACCGACTTCACAAAAGAAGAGATTTCAATTCAGTTGTAATTTTTATGTTACCTTATACCTCCGTCATTTTTGAACTAATGGGAACTCTTTATAAAACGCAAATAATCTATATTTATTTTATAAACTAGTTGCCCCGGCGTACTTCGTATCGCCTTATTCATTTTAGTGAAAATATTCTGAATTACCGACAAACTTATTTTAGAAAGCCCATGTTAACTTCCCACAGGACCGCTGTGTATACGACTAAGCGGACTGAAAAAATAAACCACTTCCGGTTTTCTTTTATTTTTTTATACATACCTTGTCCTGACAATAATAAACACATAAAAAATAATTATACTATTTGGTGCAGTCTATAAAAAGTTATGCGCGTACATACATTTTTGTGTTTTTTTTTTATTTATACAGATGCAAAAAAGAAGATGTCCATCTGTCACGCTTTGACGACCAAACCGCTGCACCGATTTTAATAAACTTTGTAAAATGAAGATACTCTTTTTTCTTGAGGAAGGACATTAGTTACTTTACTGTAATAAAAATACGCGTGCGGAGCTAGTATAAAACATTTATGTCGTTGAGATTGTAGATCGTTGTCTGGAAGAGATTAGCTACGGGCGATAAGGCTGCCACTTGTGCCTCCTAGTTTCAAGTTACCTTTGTAATTAATATGGTGTACATTACTACATATTATTTTTATTTTAAAAGTCAGTCAGACGAACTTGTAACCGCATTTGGTAATGTAATTTAAAGATATTAGTAATATAAAGTTTATTTTGACGAATTAATTTCCTATTGATCATTGCTCATCACTCTCAAAAAGGCGCTCATAGACCAGTTGCACTCGGTGATTAGAAACAATCACCGATGGTTAGCAGTACCTGGATGGGTGACCGCTGGTGGAATGATACCATAAGCGTCTCCGTGATTCGTAGGTCACTTTATGAAGTCGATCCCGGTTGTTATCATAGGATAATAGTCGTGAAGCTTAGTTGGAGGCCTTTAGGCGGCTTGGAAACATCCAACAGCATGATCACGTAGTCTAAATGTTGTCTTGCGAGTCTCTACCGCGCACTCGACCAGCGTGAGACGTATAGCCCTAACCCTCTCCTAAGAGGAGACCGGAGTCCAGCAGTGGGACATTATGCGTTGTTGATGACACCATTTAACAGTAACCTAACATACCCGAGAAGTTTTAACCCTTATTATTAATTTACGGTTTACTAAAAGGGATATAAATATTTTATCCTGCTAATATTATAAATGCGAAAGTTTGTAAGGATGTGTTGTGTGTTTATTACCATATTGCACGCAAAAACTACTTAACGGATTTGGATGAAACTTTACAGTAATATAGCTTATACATCAGAATAACACATAGGCTACTATTTGCCGCGATGATCGATATATACGCGGACGGAGCCGCGGGCAACAGCTAGTGAATTAGTAATTAGTTGATTTCACTGTTTAATGTATGTGTGGCTGTTTTGTTTCAGGTAAGCAACCTAGATTCAGTTGTTTAGGGAGAATAACTTGTGAGTATGCATGTGTGTATAATGTAAATGATCGTACTATTGCCATTTTGAGGGTGCCTTCTGAAAATCAGCGCGTTCTGGTCCACGTTTTATTTTGCCGTCTTCTTGTGTACATTAACATGTTTATTTATTTATTTATCTTTATTGTATATACATAGTAAGAAATGGTACAATAGGAACAATCGCACAATATGTATAACAATTGTCCTTGTGTAATGCACAATTGTGTGTTTGCATGTAGTATGTGGGCTAAGAATAAATCAATTTAATTGTATTTAAAATACATTTGTACCTTCAGTATATATTTTAATTATTTTGTCAATCGCACTCCAGACATTCTAGCTTTCAGAATATTCATAGTAAATCACTGTTGTGCATTTTACAATGTTTTCTTTCTATTCTACTGGAAAACTATTTTGTATTTATTCATATTATCTTTTAATGTAAGACAATTGCCGCACTAAGATTAAGGGGGACTTTACAGACATACATAAAACGGACCCAAATAACATAGGTGCTATGTGATTGTAGGGACAATGTGACAATGACAGAATAATATTTTGTGGATCACACAAAATATTGTTCTGTCATTATCATCAGCAAGTTTCGACTTTCCTCTCTTGGACAAAGACCTCTCTTTAGCAAGACGGTTCCCTTTTATTTTCCTTCTTTTTTTTAAAAAGACAACTCCCGCATCAGAAATATGCATACTGTGTCGCGGGCGATTTAAAAAACATACCTGTAACGGACAGAAATAACACCTAGCCTCAGGTCAACAATTTGTGGATCTTTTTTTTTGGGGCTAACGAGCAGAGGTAGCGCCTGAAGCGATTACTGCCGCCCATCGGCACTCGCAACACCAGAGGTGTCATAAGTACGTTGCCGGCCTTCGAGGGATGGTTGGAGGGATAAGGTTGTAGGCCTCCGGTATCCTCACTAACTCGGTGAAACACAGGCGTAGGCACTGTTTCACAACCGTTTTCTTTAAGACCATGGTATCACTCCGTCGAGCCGGCCCATTCGTGCGAAGCATGGCTCTCCCATTTGGGATTCGAGCTCACGATGCTTTGCGCAGTAGAAAGCAGCGTGGCAACCGCTTAAACCGCTAGGCATACGGTGCAGTAAATCGTGCAGTTTTATTGTGCTATATGAGATTTGAACCCACAACACGCGAGGCAGAGAGAAACGGCGAGGTGAGAGATTAAACCTCTACATCGTTAAGTTAAATATAATCCAAGCTTATCTTTACAGCTGATTTTGCAATTTCGTTAATTTGAGAGCATTTCAAAAAACCTGAATTTGGTCTTGTAAATATTAGCATTGGTTTATATTACAGTCATCAAAGGAAACTGCCTCCTGATCTCAAATAATTAATGATATAGCTCTTATTTGTTCACTGTAGTGAACAATTATGCTTACTTGAGACCCCTAAAACCTTGTTTTCCCGTAACCGAGGTAGGCAAGGATAAGGACGGTATCAAAGATTCAACATTCAAATGCGAAGATGGAATTAAAGTTCAGAAATACTTGAAATTGTGTAGGGCTTTGTAACTTCATTAGTATTTGTTTAAGAATTAGCTGAACTCTGCCAGGCTTACCTGTGGCATATCGTGGTTATATTGATGGAAAATGAGGAACAAAGCTGAGGCAAAAGAGATGTAAATACAAATTTCATAGCGGGGACAAGTTATCGGAGGCAAATTGTGAGGTGTTGAAAGGGATACAAATCAATTCAACTTTTTTAAATATACATATACCAATAAGACTTTTAAACTTTCAAGAAAAATATCAATGGGGGGTGGCAATCGCTTACCATCTTACCATAGCACTTACTTATATATAACAGGAGACCTTTTTTACGCGGGGAATGCTTTTCGCAGCATACCCTCTGTGATTCTGTGATTCTCAAAGAACCGGTCCACCCACTAAACCCCGCGGTGGCCTTCCTCGGCAGTCGGGAGCTCTAGCAACGCTTCGGCTGCTTCTGGATTCCCTCCCTGCCTTACCCCGCAACTGAGACACATCCCGGTCTGTTGGTCTAGCGATTAGTGATCCTGACGGGTAAACCAGATTTCTTGAGTGCGATTCTTACTAAAGAAAAATATGTTGTATTTATTATGTATAGCACGATCATTTGTTCAGGGTCTGGGTATAATTTTGAGATGAGATGAGTGTGTTTATCAGTATTCCGGTTGCCATAGTATAGTTTGAGGTCAACATACAAATTGGTGTCTATCCCATTAATATATTTTTTTTCTTAAAAAGACAACTCACGCATTAGGAATGTACATTCCTGTGTCGCGGGGATCTTTGCAAACATATATGAAACGGACACAAAGTACACCCAGACTTAAAACAACAATTTATGGATCACACAAAGTGTTGTCCCATGTAGGATTTGAACCTACAACACATGGCTCACTAGGAAGTGGTGTGGTGACCACTGAAACCACTAGGCCAACCGTGTAGTCGCTTTTTATATATTATATATATATTATAGTCACTATTAATTAGTACATTGTTTATCGACAGTAAGAAGGTGGACTTGGTTCTTAAATCGTTAAAATTTATATCAGTTGTCTAGCATATATAGCCTATATAGTTCAAGCTCTGCTTAGTTTGAAACTAGAAGACGTTGTGTTAAATGTCTGAAAATATTAAAAAAACTTCCAAATTAGTGATAATCATTCGATATTAACTAAATCGTAATGCTGTAAACCATTAATTACATTTATCGCTTAATCAAAGTCGGTTTAACCGTAGCTCAATTGCATTTCAACTTAAAACCTTTTGACCGCAACTAATTGAACCCTTTTAACGCTCTCTATCTTTGTTTCATTAATTATAATTCCACTGTTATGGGCCCGCACGGGTTTAAGCCTTTCATAATATAAATAACAATCTCAATTGTCTATATACCTTTAGCCATGTCCAAACCACACGATATACTGCAAAATATTTTCGAAAAACTTTAAAAATAAAATTGGAGAGGATAAAAAAATAATTTGAATGAATCGGATGAACTGTGTTGTGACGGATTAAGAATAAGAACAGCCACTGCTCCTATTTATCCCATAGTTGTCGTAAGAGGTTATTAAGGAAACAAATTACGCAACGCTACATTACCTGTTATAATAATAATAGCCTTTATTTAACAATCTTACACTATAGTTGCTATAATCTTGTACAATTGTTTGACACCGGTACGTGAAGATTGTCTTGCTGTTCAGCATAGTCCTCCCATAGAGTTCTCCATCGAATGCGATTCCACGCTTGTCTTTTGCAAGTATGTCCCACTATTCTTATAATATCGTCTTCCCATCTACGACGCTGTCTCCCTTTTTTTCTCTTATTATGTGTCAGACACCACTCCGTTAATCATATGTCCTGCCCACCTCCATTTTTGCTTTTTGATGCCGTAATTAACATCTGTGATTCTAGTTTTCTTCCTTATAGTTTCGAGTTTTGTCCAATCTTTAAACTTGAAGTTTAGTATGCTTCGTTCCATACTGCTCATCACCTGTTACTACATCTCAAAAACCTGAAACACACCTTGAACAAACCCGTCTAACGAACTTGGCTTAGCATGCCAAAACCTCCTTCCTGAGGAGGCTCTCCTCTATCTATATCTGGCTATAGAATTTTAAAAATAATCACAACTGTAACCTCGAATTGTTAAAGGTAAGGCGGTGCTACTTCACCGGATCTCTATACCCTCCAAAGCTTGGATGGTAGATAATGTCTTGAGCGTTTAATCTGCCGATGTACCTACACAAGGACAAGAAGTTGTAAAATAAAAAAAAGGGCTGATGACAATGAAGCTTGTATTCAAAATTATGCAGATAGGTATATTTAGCAGCAGTTTGGACACTATAGAATTAAATTGCTTGAGATTATTATTAGAAAAAAAAGATCGGAAGTAATTTTACACCTACAAACAATTTTATTTTAGTTCATTTTCCCTTAGAACAAGTTAAATCTCAAAAATCAACTCACATTTTCAGCTCGGAAGCTAAACTAGATTAAGTCTTCGACTTTTTAACTTTTCTTTTTACAGAGTCAGCATTTTTCCGTATCACGCTAAGTCCAGGTTAATCCTTACTTCGTACGGAATAAATCTATCATCAGCAGTGAACAAGCTTTAAAGGTTTCAGTCGCGTGGTTTTATATTTTTTTAAACACAAAGTTTTTGTTGCACAGCGGGACTTAATCGTACAACAAACACTTAGTGTAAAAGTAGCTAAAATATATTTAGAAGCATAGACTATTCAAGAGCTCGGTATTGTAGATTACTTTGATTGCTGTCACTACATAATGATTCTTATCTTGATTTGTAAGTACGAAAAAACTCAGACATTTTTAGTTGTCCGAAAAAGGAACTTCTTCCTTCTACTGACTAACTTTGTACCCAGCCAGACAATAGGGTTATTTTAATTTCTAATGTTGGATAGTGCACTAGCCCATTGAATAAATGACACTGCTTCTCTTTGAATATATCGTGTATCGTCACATCTTTAAATTCAAAAGTAGTCGGATTGAGATAAAAAGCTTGTGTCTTTTTTAAATGTGTGCTACCGCATTAAAGTTTGCTAAGTGAGTTTTCATACGCCTCTGCCAAACCTTTCTGAAGATATGCGAATGAAACAAATGAATGAACGTAAAATACAACAATGTAGTTGTATGGTTTTATTTACTCAGTCTTTGCCTTAGAGGAGGAGCTTGGCCATACAGTAACTTTAGTTTAAGAAAAGCAACGAAAAATCCCTTAATACCGTTCTTCTGTTAGGCCTAAACAATTCTCTTCCGCCGACGAACTATTTTTCATTTAAATAAAGTACTGTTCATTTTTAAATACATCAAAATCACTAACATTGCCAGAGATCTGCCAAATATATTGCAAAGATATTTATCGCAATGGCAATGCGGTTGGAATGGATGCGTGTACGCATAGACTTGTCCGTCAACGGTCGCCGTGTGACGGAAATAGAAGACGGGTGACGCGACAGGAATAACGCTAATGTACGCGGGTGACGTGCGACGTTTGATTCATCTACTTTCAGTTTGTGGACTTTGAATAACACGAGTTTAAGAACGTGTTTGTGGAATTTCAACAACTTACTAATATTTTAGATGCGAAACTAACTATGTTTCACTGTCGGGCTTTCACGCCAAAACTATTGAACCGATTTAAATGAAATTCAGTACATTAATAGTCTAGAACCAGAGAAAGGATAAGGGCTACTTAATAATGCGGAAAATTGTAAGGGGTTGAAAGTCACTTTCAAGCAGACGAAGCTAGTGTCTATACGTAGAAGAAATTTAACAATTTTGATTTTATTATAATTTGTATTGGTTGTTCGGTCGGCCTCTTGCCCGTTACTGTAGACTAGCTTTTGCCCGCGGCTCTACCCACTTTATCATCATCAGCCTATTGCAGTCCTCTGCTGGACATAGGTCCACCACATGTATGTTGGTACGTTAAACAGTAGATTATGTCTTCCCTCAAGTATAAAAGTATCTCTTTGCCAAATTTCATAAAAATCGATTTAGCAGTTCAGGCGTGAAAGCGTAACATACAGACAGAGTTACTTTCGAAGTTTTAGGAGAAACTTTTATTTAAGAACTAGTAACCTCACGCAAAAGCAACGAATAAATTCCTTAACTCTCAAACTCTATAAAAGTATGACATTTTTTTCCGTATATTTATTGTTATAAGAATTACCTTGAAGATTCACTTGCAAACTTACGAACAAGTTCTATCAAGTTATCGCCGTCAATTACTGTATGAAAGTCTCTCCAAAGGATCTTCGGATCGGAGTGCTGATTATCCCGGTCTTGAGCAGTCCATCTGCTGCCTAACACTATCTTCAAATCGTCGCATCGTCTATCTTGTCGCAGGGCGCCCTACACTCTATGTTGCATGAACACGTAAACAAGAAGTTAAAATTTAAAACTTACAAGTAACATTTATGAAGTAGGCAAATCTATACTAATATTATAAAGAGGAAAAATTTGATGGTTTGTTTGTTTGCACTGAATAGGCCCCAAAATTACAACATGGTTTGATCATTAGAAAATTAAATCATCCCCAAGTAACATAGGCTATATTACATTTGCAAAGAAATAAGGGATCCGTATGAAAACTTCAAGACTTAGTCAAGTGTTCTAAGCTTGGAAAGTTTGCTAAAGTGTGTTAAAATTTAAAATATTAAATTTTTGGGTAAATACCAATGTTGACCCGTTCGAAGCCGGGGTGGGTTACTAATATCTAATAAATTATAAAAAAAAATATACAATGAAAACACTCGTGAAATCGGACTTCTAATGTATGATAAATATTGTGCTAATTACTAGAACAATTCCTAGAAGTTTTATTTCATGTCGCTATAACACGCGCTCGTGACAAACAGCTATTCAGGCTCCATGATAGAACAGAAATGCTCGATAGCTTCAACTTCTTTGCTTTGTATCGATCGTAACTGAAATAAATAGTGAAATACTGTAGATAATTGATATATGAGAGATACCACGGCCTCGCAGAAAACCGGTGTGAAACAGCGCCCTCGCTGTGTTTTTCACCGATTGAGTGAGGATACTGGAGGCCCATAACCCAACACCTAATAGACCCCCTTCCACATCCCCATCCCACAAAGACCGGCAACGCACTTGTGACGCGTCTAGCATTGCTGGTGTTCATGGGCGGCGGTAATTGCTTACCATTAGGCGATACGTCTGCTAGTTGGCCGACAGTTCCTTCAAAAGAAAAGTACAGTAGTTACATTATTGGTAAGGAATTGGTAAGAAAAAAGGGAGAGCCACGCTTCGGCACGAATGGAATGGTGAATGGTAAGAATCGCTTCATATCAATAACGTTATAACAATTATCCAAGAAATGAAACCCATAACTTTCAGTTGGACAGCGGGTAGGTGACTAATCTAACATTCAGATACCCGTATATTCAGTAATCGGATTTAGACCTTGGAAATGCCTCGATATTAGTGGTACAATTCAAAATATTAACCTTAAAGTGAGCTCAATCAGTAACTATTTTTAAATCTTTAAATGGAAGTAACGTATCATATTTTATACCATTTCCGTTTAGACACGGAAGTGAGAGCATTCAACATAAACAAATCTATTCGAACTCCTTTGAAAAAACCTGAGAAAGTAATTAGTGTAATGTGTCTAACATCTTTATTAGTGCCGTAGTTATCTATATTTAGTAAAACCGACCTCGAAATGTCATAACCACAAACTCACGGAATGAAAACATCGTAAAATGTTCCTAAAACGACGCTTTTAATGTATTATCATTTGTGGGTTGGGTAAATATAGTTTGGATGGACAGAATTAGTTTAATTCCGGGTGACCCGTGATGACTGTACTCATTAAAGTACGGTGACGTCATAGTACCCGTTCGTTTTTATTTATCCATTTATTACCTTTAAACAAACAACTTTTGTATGGATCTCAAAAACGGCTCCAACGATTTTCATGAAATATTTATGCAGGTTTCGGAAGCGATAAATCGATCTAGCTAAATTCTTTTTAGTAGATATTTTTTTCAAGAAAAATACCTGTCATTCAGGTACTTGATATAATTGGGATTTCAGTATCTATTTCCTTCATGCTGCGGCACGCAGTGTTCCTTGTTGTTTTTTTTGTACGTTTACATCATCATATAATATAAAAATTTTTTTCTTCTATTTGTTCTATTGGTTAATGTAACTGCCTCGTTGGTCTAGCGGCTTGTGGGTTTTTCATACAAGAAATTCTTAACAGCAGTCCCGTTTCTCGCCCGCGCGTCGCTTAGCACGTTAAGCCGTGGGTCCCGGTTGTCATTAACGCCTATGATAATTGTTGTTGAAGAATCAGTGCCCTCAAATATACTGACAACTATGTGTTCAACCTTCGAATTCAGTTCACCTGCAGGGTTGGGTAGGTCCGATGCCAGTCGCTCCGTGGATAAAATGATTTTCAGGTATAACCAGTTGAACTAGTAGCCGACCCCAATTAATCTTGGCAATAATAAAGGCTAGGAAAATGATAAGTGTAAAGTGGTAAGTGATCTAAACTGATTACTCAGAGGTTGCAGGTTCGGTTACCACCGGGACAAGTAATCGTGTAATGAACACGGACATTGATTTTGTTCCTGGTCTTTATCTATACATATATTTATTTAGAAATATGTGGAAGTATACGTATATCAATAGTATGTTTGAAATCAGTTAAAAAAAGTAATAATATATTTAATTATAATAATTGGAATCGAACCTAAGAACTCAAGTATAGCAGTCGCATACGTTACCACTGCGCTACCGATGCAGTTGGCTATTAGTGAAAATATGTTAGGTGTGTTTTTACCTTAACCAAGGAAAGTATCTATTTATCACTTATTAGAATTCGGTCATGTAGTATATATGCATGATTGTGTGTATCTTTATGTACGTGTGCATATTTTACACATACTTTCAACTGAATTCTACGAAACAAGTACCCTTATTTACTTTACTCGCAAACTAAATAAACATATCTATTGAACAAAGCTCTTTTCCAGCTTGTTGGCTAACGGCTCAACTTGAAATGGCAATTTCAAACTTTTAAATAGACATTACCATTTTAACGTGAGCCGTATCTAAAATTTAATATTGACCCACTTGCGAAATTCTCGTGGTATTTCGATTTCAAAATCTAAAAGTTAGTAAAGGACAACAATGTTCTGAATTAATATTATATTAGTCTTAATAATGCAACTTGAGTAGATTTTTTTGTATAAAACTAAAATGGCAAAAAATCTGCTTCCGTGTTTCGCGTCGCCTCTAGTAAATAATAGCCTTTGTTATATGTTAACACTCGAGAAACAAAGATGAATGCAATACCAAGCTACTGCTTAATAGTTTAAAGGTCATCATTATCTGCCTATTTCAGTTCACTGTTGCACATAGGACACTCCGATAAAAGGGCATTTTCTTTTTGAATTTACAGGTAGTAGAGTCACGCTGATTTCAGCACGAACGGGCGTTACTACCCTCGTACGGAAGATCAGCGTAAAATGACAGCGTTCATAATATCGTGTTTCATTGGTGAGCGCGTGACCGGTAGCCCAATGATGCGGGATTATCATCAGGTCGCTATAGTATGAGTCGCCATGCTGCTTTGTTGCATCGTCTGCATTTACAATGAGTTTGGTGACCTCTTAGATTCTGCTTATACTTTCCATCAGGCAGAGAAGAGTCCTTTAGAAGGGCCATGCAAAAAAGGAGCATATAATAAACGAATTTTTGAAAACATGCGTTGACACTCTCTAATTAAAAACGAATCAATGTATAATGAGCGTGGGTGTCCTTACAAGATTATCCTTCGGCTAGGTGAAGGTGAAGTTTCAAAGAATGTTTTTTTTATATTTTTTTCAAATACTAGCTAAGCGAAGCAGGATATAACTAGTATTTATATAGATAAAATCTCATTTTAAACATCTTAACATATAGTTAGGTTTTAAACGAAAACTCTTCTTTCCAATATTCAATCTTCGTCTCAATCACTAACCGAAGTTACCCATATGTTAGCAAATTAATATTTCGAAGAACGATACATCACTCCGGACGGTTAACTTATTAAAGTTTGAAGAGAGCCTTGGGTAGTTTCAGTTTAAGATTGAGAGGGTACTCGCAAAATATAGGCATACATGCATTGATTATAGTTTAGTCCTAAGTTATCCTAATGCTAGCTTATCCACAAAAGATCGTTTCCTTTTTCAACCTGACTACGGCGACCAAAAGAAAGGGTAATATGTAATTTTAGCAGTCTAAGTATGTTTGTTATGTTTGTAGGGCCTAACTATTGAACCGATTTAATGAGACATTTATAAAGGTTTACTATATTATATTATATATCTTTATTGTATACATGCAAAATTACAAAGTTAAAAACAGAAGATGAGTCACAAATATGCAAATGATACAATAGGCGGTCTTATCGCTCACGGCGATCTCTTCCAGACAACCACAAAATGGATTTTCAGTATACAAAAAACTTCGGGTAGCTCACATACGAGTACAAGTAACACATCTAATCCTCTACGTGAGTGGTTAAAAAATATCATTTAAACATTCATGCACCGAAATAGCACCCACTCACTTTCACATTACACACATACACACACTCACACTATATAAGTATTCACATGCATACATATACACAATNTCTATATTTATATGTTACAAGAAATTAATCATTTTTAAAGTTTAAATTGTCGATATTTTGTGTTTAGGTTGCTTATCAAATTATTTTTAACAGTTGTTTAAAGTACATGGTGTTGATTTCAACTTTACAACTACATACATACTTTCTTGACAAAAAGGCATTTTCTCTTTGGAAATATTTGTTTCCGTATTTGGGTGTTTTTCTATGTATAATATGTTCTTATTTACAAAAAAAAATACTACCTATGTGTTTATGTAGGTTGTCATGTACCCGTAATACAATCGAGGATTGCCCCATTTTTCGAGTACAATTCTAATGTTACTTTTCCCAAACCAAAAGAATTGCATACTTCTGCAATTCACATTTTAAGGCTTCGAAAACGATTCTCTGAATATTCCCACAAGATACAGTTATAATGAATATGTTTTCGTTTCGTTTCGTTCCGGTTGGTACTCATAAACGGTGAAACCAAGCTCAAATAGAAATGGAGGAAGTCTCACAATCGGTCCACCGTTTAGCTACATTGATTGAGAGGTGCCATAAAATGTATATGAAATTTTAAATCCTCGCTTCTGTTTCGAGATACAGGTTTGTCCAAACGGGGAAACGATTTATGACGGTCATTTAGCGTTCATATCAAAGCTGGATAACATCGGGCGGGTTACAAACAAATCGGGTATTTAAAAGATGTAATTGATTTGCACGCTGATTTATTAAACGGTAGCTAATACACATGCTCTATATTTTGTTCTTTTTTATATGTGAGCTGCCAAAAAGACTGTCTGATGGAAAGCATGGGCAGAATCCAAAAGTAGTGGTCACCATACTCATTGCGTATGCAGACAATGCAATAATGCGGCATGGTGACCTATTGAGATGCTATAGTATCATTGGGCCTCCAGTCTCGCACTCACTGACGTAACACGACAGCACGAATACTGTATTACTACTTCAGTTCTAATAATATTTTATTTTATGGTATCTGTCTTAAAACACACCAGAAACTACCCTGTACTCTCTCCTAATCTTAATTTTCTCGCTGTCCCATGGTTGCCCCTCAGAGCAATAAGGCCGCCTCTTATACCTAGGTATGTAACCTAGTTTTAAGTCCATTTTATAATTTTCTGGTATACAAAAAATATATATTATTATTACTATATTAGGGCAGTTGCTCTTCTGTGAGAGGGTAGTACCGCCCGGTCGAGCCGACTTATTCGTGTTGAAATCAGCGTGGCTCTGATATCTTGCAATGTACAATGCGTTCATCAGATGTCAGGAGGACGCATATATTTTTCGAATGTTTCTATATGTGTATGACTGATGATCTTATGGACTTTTTCTCGTTTTGGGATTAGACGGCCGTGTATGTAAATGAGGGTATCACTATTATTTTAGTAAGCAACATTATATATGACTGCACGAATGGCGCAATGGGTTAAGCGGTTCCCTTCCCGCTTTCTATTGCGCTGAGTGTTGTGGGTTCAAACCCCACATGGGACAACATTTTGTGTGATCCACAAATGTTTGTTCTGAGTCTGGGTGTTCCTTGTCCCCTTTTTATATGTTTCTAAGGTATTCGACGTCCTAGTCCTAGTCCTAGTGTGGGGGTTTTCTTTTTAAATTACCAAATATCACACCAGCGTTGTCTACAGAACGATTTTTTTGTCAACTTGTAGACACAAAACATATAAAAACTAACACAATATACGGACAATTCATTTATTTAAGCATTGTCGTTAATTATAATTAGGTACGCAAGCGTGGTCCATTATGAGAATAAAAAGAATTAATTAATCTTCTCTTGTCGGCACTAAAGGCACTAATTTTTTGCCTTACTGAATCAAGACTAAGGCGGTGCCATATTTCTCTTTTGATATTATTGTGTAAGAAATACGATAGACGCAAGAAGACGCCTCTGTCCTGCAGTGGACTGTGATAGGCCAATGATTAAAAAGAAACACTTCACAGGGGCCATATGAATTCATTTTCCAGTCACTTTTTCACTCATTTATTACACATATATTATTTATTACACATTCACACATTATTTTTGTTTTCTAATTTAGTATAAAAACTTAATATTATATTTCATTATGATAGAAAAACGTTCCTTAAAAATATCTGATGATGAAAATCTAATCAAAATACTTTGAGTTATTTAATGCACAAGATAATTGTGTATTACATCAAATATTACTTATCGGCTTAGAGAAAAATGATTGCTGATTAATATATCCGGTCAGTGCACATTCTACTCTCATATCATCATCATATGATATGTACTTAGCTTATATATAGGCATAATATCAAACGAGTCGAAAATTCTATAGTGTCACTCACTTGTTTTTATTCTACTATTTTAATTATCTTTACACCTGACCGGTTTCGCCTTATAGCATTATCAAAGGTTAGTGGTTGTATAAAATATTTACATCTAAAACGATAACCTATAAATTTATATAACCATTAAACCTTTGATAATGCCACAAGGCCAAACCGGTGAGGTATAAAGTTAGTTAAAATAGTGCAATAAGTACAAGTGAATTTGATTTTACAAAGTATTGCAACAAGTTCCATCACATGCCGACAGTCGAGTAAAAATTACAGAATAGAAAATTACTAGCAATAATTTCGAATAGGACACACCACAACAAACAATCATTTTCCAGTGGACAAGTTTGACGGGAAGCAAGGCAGGAAGGTGCGGCATCTATGCTGCCCCCAGTTTCCGGTACAACGCAACTCTGACTGTCAACTCCATATAGTTTGTAGGACAAATAAACCGGCGTTTATGGTTTTCACAAAAGGGTTAAAGCTATTAAGATTTTGGTTTCTGGTAAAGGGTTTGTGGTTTTGGTTAAGTATATGTTAACTTTAAGTTGAGAAATTCCGAATTATCTTCTTATTTTTGGATGGTTATTATAAATGACCTTGTCGCTAGTCGGTAATAAAAATAGCCTAAGTCACTCCTTATATTATCAGCTGTCTACCAGTGAAAATTCCGTCAAAATCAGACCAGCTGAAAACGGAACAGGCAGACAACAAAATTAATAACTGTTTTTTTTATGTAAATGCCTTATAAACTTTCATATGAATTTAGTGACAAGTTGTTAATTGAATTCAGTTAGTTCAATTTTATTAAGGTAATATTAGTACTGCAACTAAAACTTCAAATAAATTACTTCATTTGAAATCAGTAGAAATCTATGAAATACTAGCCGGTAAGAAAGGTTTAAGCCTAAGTCGTATTTTAGCACAATTTGTTGGTCGACACTAAAAAGTTGTCAAAATTAAGGTAATAATTTCTAGGCAACCTATTCAGAAATCTGTCTTTCTAATTAACAGAACTTATTTTAATTAATACTTTTGATCGACTCGTCTTCGTCGTCAGCTATATTCAGGATTTCGAATTCATTTTTGTTTTCTTTTTCAAATTTAAATTTAGTCCGTGATAATAATAAGAAAAAGATGTCATTGTACGCGAAATAAATTTTAAGTTATTACTTAACGTTTTTATCTCTAGAACGACTGCCCCAAGAAAAATTCATCGGAAATTATCTTAAAACTCTCCTAACACCCTCTGCATCCAATATCTATACTAATATTATAAACAAGTGATTAATTTAAAAAGTTTTTTTTTAAAAACATGCTTTTGTAACTTATTAATAAAAAAAATAATATAAAGGTTGTTCAGAAATATGTAGGACGCCATTTTGTTACGGTTTCCATTTTGGATTAATAATAATATCTATTATATATATTTGCATTGTCATCAGAACTTAACGTACGTTTCAAATTTCAGCTCAATCAGAAACCGGGCAGTGGATCAAATTTAACTTGCTAGATTTGATTACAGACAAACATCGGGACAGGTGAAACTAAACAAAAGCTTGTAATAGGTAAATCTGTAACTTTGTATGTTTCTAGGGGGTAATCTTAAAAAGTACTGATTCAATCCTAAAAATTGTTTCACTAACAGAAAGCTACCACTATTCAGGAGTGACATAGCCCACATTTTATTATGATTGAACTAAGAATTTAATTAAAATAATAGTTTATTTTTTTAATCAAGACTAATAAAAGCATGCGGTTAGCGCCTAACGAAGTCGAAACGGGTTGGCTAGTTAATTATATATTCACCACCATGTCCTTTTAATAGGTTGAGTTATATACCTTCTTTAATATAACTATTTTATCATTAAAATCTCGAACTTCGTTCTGCTCCAGATGCTAAATATAAAGAATAATTTATTGAGTAAATAAAAGATGAAATCCCTTTCAAACACAGATCAAGACCGCGAGGAGGCCTGAGTAAACTTATCTGATACTTCACCAAGTCTCTCTAATGTCTTCTGACGATTTAACTGTAGTCGTTAAAAGCACTCGTCGTTGCTTAAGTTAAGGTGCGGTCACACTAATGGGTAGGCGCAACTAAGTTTACAGATAATTTTAATAGGATGTTGATGAATGTGCGAAGATTCGCCGTATTGGTAGTAATATAAACGTCTCGTGTAAGTTACGTATGTTGGTATAGAATTTAACGTGTACAGGTGTTAATAAACATAATTTATGTGATTATGAAACTTCAACTGGCTGGTTAAATCTAAAATTTTCCAATCATGACACTGAAAATAGTAATCATGTAAATGAAAGGAACCGATGTATTTGTTATAAATCTTTTAGAATATGCAAAGAAATATGCAGCTATAAAATATGTTCTTTTATTTTTACACTGTTTGATCGAAATCTACTTTTTAAATGTGAGATGAATCCTGTACTCCTTTTTTAAATTATTGCAGACGTATTGCCTCCCGCAATACTAGGGGCGTCACAAGTGCGTTGCCGGCATTTGGGCGATGGGGAGAGGGCTTGTGATATGGGCCTCCGGTATTCTCATCTTCTCAATTTGCCTTTCATTAAGTTTATGTAGCTTACTGATATAGTTATTGATAGTATCTAAATAGTTATTGTATCTAATTCTCTAGTCAGATAACTTTAGATAATATTGTTAATACAAATATAAAACATTAAAACTTAAATTGGTTAAGTTGGCGAAACTATTGTGTGGACAAGGCCTTTAAAACTGGATTACGATTTGATATTGTTTGAATACCATCTTCAAGGTTTTATCGAAAGTATTTAAGATCTTAACCCTTAACGTTTAAGGTTTATATTCAGGGGTTCGCGAAATTCCCGTTTAAGACGGACTACAAAAAATGATGACTGAAGTGGAAGGCGACTTTTTATTTAAATGATCCGAGAGTCAATCCTGCAGATTTTTTTAAGAAAGGTTCACTTTATTTACTTTTCTATCATCATAATATTTTGAGCGAGGCGAAAATAGAGTAAATTTTTCACCCAACCAGCAGTTTTTCTGCTTTAAGTGTAACCGAGTACAACTTTTTACTGAGCCAAAAGATTTTGGTAACTCTTTTTTAATTGGATTGGGTATATACTCCTTAGACATATCCTTTTGTAGTATTCCTTTTGTGTAGTGAAATGTGTAAGGAAATCGCAATTACCTTTTTAGCTAAATTTATCACATTACAAACCTGACCATCCTGGTCAGGGCCTTGTAAGGAGCCAAAAAACTTAACACATGCTACTAATTATTAATTTTTCGCCTAGATCTACTTACCTGCATGATTATATAAAAAAGTTATTAAGAAAACTACACAGTTTCAACATGATAATAAATACGTGCTTCTTAGACTTTAGGGAAACAGTGGATTTAGATTTGCCACTATATAAAAGATGAGAGGCAAATATTTTATTTTGCGAGTTCTAGTAATGGAAGTCTTCCGGCCAAGAAAAATAAAACTAATGCCTAATTGATAATTCTTAATGTGAGACATGTATGTATATATGTTTACATACACAAACTTTTAAACTTTCGCGTTTCATGACAATAATTATTATCACGGGAATTAAAGCGATCACTCATTTAAAGATAGGTACAGACTGACTGGCTCTGAGGAGACCGCTGAGCCAGTCAATGATTCTAGTGTTTAGCGTAAGCGACTGCAGATCAAGAGGTCTCGGGTTCGATTGCCGGTTCGGACTGCTGTTGGAATATGGAGGTGTTTCCCTCCCGTGCCTCAGAGAGCATGTTAAAACCGTCGGTCCCGGTTGTCAAGAACATCTATGGCAATCGTTACAAGGAAGTCAGTGCTCTCAAATATACTGACAACTAGTTCAACCTTCGAATTCAGTTCATCCTCAGGGGTACAGAATGTCCTAGGCACCTTGCCAGATCTCTACACCCCAAAGGTTGGCTAGTAGAGAATGTCCTGGGCATTAAGTAGATGCACGAAGTTGTTGTCTTAATGTGCAGTAGAATCTCGTAAAGTTTTCCAAGAGTTGCAGAATTCCTGTAGAATAGCACCAGAATTTGCCATACAATTTGATTAATTACACCATCTTCTTGCTCGCAATAAGCTCATTTATTAAGCGTGCGTTTTATACACACTAAAAAATTTCTTCTCATTTAGGAGTAGAAAATTTGGAAGAACTTGAATTGGACTTTAAAAGAGAAATGGATTAAGTCTCATAATAATTGGGATTTCGACGTGACTTATCTCTTTTGAAATCTAACTTTTCCTTGTTTTATCAAAACTTTGATGGAAAATTCTGTAAAAAAATACATTAAATTCATTTAAACTCTAATCCATATGTGTTTTATAACTGCCTCGGTGGTAGCGTATGCGATTGCCTAAGCCTGAGGTCTCGGATTCGGTTCCCGTGTCGAACCAAATGCTTGTAAGTAACTATAATCTACAAAAATTAGTTTCGGAGTGGTTTTTATGTATTTACAAAAAAGGATATTTTTTTTTATATCGTTTGTCTAGTACCCATCGTTAAAACTCTGCTGTGACTAGATGGCGTTGTGTGTCGGATGTCCGAAATGTCATTATTATTTTAACATTATTTAATCATAAATGATATATCATCGGTTATTAATATTATAAAGCTTTAAACCCAATATGCCGTGTGGTACGCAAATTATAGTCGTAACGAAACATTTTTTGGATCTTACTTTAGACTCTATACTTGAATAAACAAACATGAAAAATATCAAACATACAAGTAAACTGGAAGAGAAAACACATGTAGCATTATGCCAACCACTATGTCTACATGACACTAGCTTCGTAAACACATCAAATAATTACCCCAGGAACAGATGTTTTAAACACAAAATTAAAGTTACCAGCAAATACTTCAAATTTTATTCTAAAACGATTCTTACGTCTTTCAAAATAAGGTTGTTGGATTTGTTTTAATAGGTGTATGTAATTAATTGTCCTATTTCTAGGAATCTTTGATTTACACGCGTGCGGCCGATGTTTTGACGTTTGCAGACTTAGCTTACACGTCACCTGATTGTGATTTATGACTCCACACGTATTTGCTTTTGAGTTGAACGAATTTAAACTTTATGCTCGTGAAAATAAGATTCTTAACACAAAACTAATGTTTAATTTTAAATTGTTCTATTGCTGTTGAAGGATTTTTTGTAATAAGAATGACAAATGGGGCTCTCACCGCTGGCTAAGTGCGAATAAGCCCCAATAGACGGAATAAGCTTTAGCATTTGTCAAATCTTTTGTTTGTATTGTGTATTCTGTCACGGTCATTTCATAAGTCATCTAATTTTTATATCAAATTTGTTTTAATTTAAGCAAGGTTTATTTTTTATAAATGGGATTTTAACAGACTTTTGACGTGCATAGTACTAAAAGCCTGCGTAATAAATTAATATAATAAAATCAAAAGACCCGATTGCTTTAGGATAATACACGATCTTCCATTTAATACTATGGGTATTGGTTAGGTATAAAAAAACCCACTTTCCCCTTTTAACCATTTGCGGGTGCCATTTCGAAAATATATTCGGAAAAATATTCGACGACAACCTCATACGTAAAATAACCGTCCAGCCCTTGATGAAAAGTTAGCTTCTTATTTCCAGCAGATATCGGCCCTACTTTTTATGATGCAATACTTTACGACTTATCTATATAATTTTAAATTATAGAACTTACAGAAGTTCTCAGCGAATAGTTTATGGAACGTTAACGAAAAAAAAAAGATAAAAGATTCAAATACAAATTAGTGTCAGAATTCTTACCACGGTTAGTCGAACGAAGTCACTTTTGCAAATCGAGCTGCTACAAGTTAAAAACGTTACTGAAAAAAATCGAATCGTAATGGGATGAAGACGGCTGAATGGATGTTGGCTACAATCTTTATATTACTGACTACCACATTCTAAATTATATATTCAATTTGAAACTACTGTCCGCAATATTAATAAAGGGACTCAACGGCCAATCCTATTCTCGCGAAAGTACCATGGCGCACGAAAAATTTCAGCGATATATTTATTTATTTACAAAACTTTATCAGACACGGAGCCCCTATGCGTAGGGTTATCAAAAATACAAAACTTTTTAACTTCATTTTCTTCCAAATCCTTCACTTTCTATGTTACAGCAATTTTGAATGGATTTTCTTCAAGTCTTCTTTATAAAAAAATTATTTATTCGGTAGTGTAAAAATTTGGTAAGTGAAATATGTGGTCGTAGTCTCTATGTTGACTACATCAGTATTATCATCAACTCGGTGTCAATCTGACTGCCTCTGTGGCGCAGTGGTAGTGTATGCGACTGCTGTCCATGAGGTCTCGGGTTCGAATCCTGAGTCGGACCAAAAGTTTGTATGATCTGCAAATATTTGTTTCGGAGTTTGGGTGTTTTCTATGTATAATATGGTATGAATTTAGAAAAAAAAAGTATTTATGTATTCATATCAGTTGTCTAGTACCCATAATGCAAGCTGTGCTTAGTTTGGGACTAGATGGCGTTGTGTTTTGGATGTCCGAAATATTTATTTATTTAACCAGGAAGATGTAAAATGTAGTAGATCAAAAAGTGCTCTAATAACTCTATGCCTGAAGAATTTTCTACCTGTCAGAATGATAGAACGAACCTATTTAGTGGGAATGATAAACTCTCAAAATCGAAATGATACTATTTTTGACGTATACTTATTTTTTTCCCGTCCGTCTTTAGAAGAATTAAGTTAAATTATTATATATTAGCTTTCGCCCGTGGCTTCGGCTCGCATTTAATAAATAGTATCCTATGTAACTTCTAATACGTTTAAAAAGGTGTGTACAAAGTTTCATGATGTATAGTTATGTAGTTTTCCCGTGAAAGAAACAAACAAGCTCACATTCACATTTATAGTAATAAGCTCAACGTTTACGTGACAACCCTGTCAATGTTTGAATTTTTTAATCACGTGAGATGGAACAATGGTTCAGTGCGAGTGAAACTGGCAATTTTCTGAAATATTTACACACTACTACCGATCCCAAAATTGCAGGCTGATTACTAAGGCATTTCTTCGTGTACGTATTTTTATTCGCGGGTTCGGTCAAGTAACTGTTGTTAAAAGCCTACATTTTGTTATATTTACAGTGTCTTAGGCTATTTTTCGTTATTAATCATTAAGCTGATGGCAAGCAGTAGAATTTGTTTTTTTTTATGGATTATGGGGCAAACGAGCAGACGCATCGCCTGATGGCAAGCGTTTACCGCCGCCCATGGACACCCGTAACACCAGAGGCGTCACAAGTGCGTTGCCGCCCTTGGAGTATTCTCCAAGGCCTGCAACGCACTATCGTGAGGAGGATGAGGGGAAGAGTTGGATTATAGGCCTCCGGTATCCTCACTCAGCGCAGGCGCTGTTTCACACTGGTTTTCTGTGAGGCCGTGGTATCACTCCGGCCGAGCTGGCCCATGTATGCTGAAGCGTGGCTCTCCCACGGCAGTAGATAGGGTTGTAGTAGTGTAGGTAGTAGAGCCACGCTGATTTCAGCGCAGTTGGGTCGGCTCGACCGGGATGGTCGCACTTCTCGCAGAAGACCAGCCTTAAGTGACAGAATTCGTCCTGTCGTGTTTTGTCGGTGAGTAACCGGTTGCACAATGATGCAGAACATCTGAATAGACCGCCATAGTGAGGGTCACAATGCTGCATTGAATTAGAAGTACTTAATATCGATTTATCTGCTTGAATTTGTTTTAATTTTATTTTTTGTTACTGCCTTTTTCATAATTGATCTCATTTTGTCTATTTTATGTATGTTTATTTTTTTTCTCACACTTGTTACTATTGTTGTGTTATAAGTTAATTTACTGTTTTCTATTTTAAGAATTAATGTAACAGCAACTGGTTGTCTAAATAAATAAATAAATTGTCTGCATTCCAAGTGAGTATGATGCCCACTTCTCTTGCATACTGCTCATGCTTTTCATCAGGCCGAATAGAGTTACTTTAGCAGGCGCCATACACAAAAAAGCAAATCCTTGAGAAATAGCTAGTTATTTTAATACAATTTGCTACAGCAGTGTATAAAATAATTTCGTTTCTTAGAGCGTGCTCTAACGAATTTGTATCTAGTTGAATTTTCTTGCATGAATTTGATTTCCTTGGAGAATCGTCTGGAAATTGTATTCAGTTCCATGTTACTGGAGTTTTTAAGGAGATACGATTCAATAAATAGTGAACGCAGTGGTTTTCTCTCCCTCTTGCTGTGCCGTATTGAATCGTACTTAGTAATAATAATAATTTTGTTGCAGTTGCAGAATATTACTAGACAACACTGTCTAGAGCAAAACTAGAGATCCCTTGAAAGTATGTACTATAGATACTTGAAAGCAAGCATATGTATAGATTTTTTTATTTATTGGGCAATATATATTTGACTACACGGTTGGCCTAGTGGTTTCAGTGGTCGCCACACCGCTTCCTACTGCGCCAAGTGTTGTGGGTTCAAATCCTATATGGGACAACACTTTGTGTGATCCATAAATTGTTGTTCTAAGTCTGGGTGTATTTTGTGTCCGTTTCCATGTATGTTTGTTAAGATCCCCACGACAAAGGAATTTATATTCCTAAAGCGGGAGTCGTCTTTAAAAAAAAAATACAACTTCATTGCATCTTTTTTTGTTAAAATTTATCTCTTATACTACCTTGTACTAGAATTCCCATGCTATATCTTTTTTTTTTATTTCCGGACATCTAACACATAACGCCATCTAGTCCCAAACTAAGCAGAGCTTGTGTTATGGGTACTAAACAATTGATATAATACTTATATACTTTTTTTTGTAAATACATACATATCATACATAGAAATTATCCAAACTCCGAAACAAATATTTGCAGATCATACAAACATTTGATCCAACTCGGGCATCAAACCCGAGACTTTAGGAACAGCAGTCGCATACGCTACCGTTGCGCCACCGAGACAGTTCCAACCAAGCACTTCGTAAAGTACCTTAGCATATTAGTACTACTTATTCTAAATTTTTTTAAAGATTTTTATATTTACGTAATAATCCAAGTGAATGCATTCCTTTCATTCACATTCGTAACTGATAATTTGACATGATATACATTATTTCAACGTTTTTGAAAGATTTATCTTTCTCTTACTGCGTAATGGAACGTCAATCTGGCGGTCAGACTGCTACCAAGTATATTTAAAAAATATTTATTACTTCATCATCAACCTATCGCAGTCCTCTACTGGGCATAGGCCTCTCCAATTTCACGCCACTTGGTTCGATTTTCGGCTTCTCGCATCCAGTTTCGCCCGCCGTTTTGCGCAAATCATCACTCCACCTGGCTTATTATCACTTAATGCATACAAATAACAGATAGACATACAGACACCAGATACTTAACAGATAAAATACATGTCTGACGTCAACTACTCTCCTGTAAATGTTGCACAGTTGTGTAAATCTGCGATTTAGCTGCATGATGTAGGTTTAAATTAAATGATAAATTAGTTTGGCACTGATGTTTTAACGATCGGACGCTCTCCGCATTCAAAATTCAAATTGCAACTGTTAGGTAACCGCATTAATAAACTCAATTCAGTGAGGTGACGTTCCTAGTTTACACCATAGCATATTGATCGAAACATTTCGTCATACCTTTTAATATTATAAACGAAAAAGACGGTGTGTATTGATGTCGAATCCCCTTGGTGAGGTGTCTAGAATATATAAATAAAAAAAAATATAAAATATAATTATAAATATTCTAGCCTTTTTTTCTCATGCATGCCGGACTCGAACCGACTAAAACCGCACGGCGTCACGGGTACTAGAAGCCGGGGAAAAAGGTGCACCTTAAAAAGGAAAACTCTGGAACCCCGCCGTACCTCGGGTCATCTGCCATTTAAAGATAGGGCCCGTCTGCAAATGGCGAAAAGGGGCACGCGACTTTTATCGTATGATCACAACCGGGACCGACTGCTTAACGTGACCTCCGCAATCACGAAGACGCTCATGTTAACATGCCACCAGCGGTCACCCATCCAGGTACTGACCGCGCCGTCGTTGCTTACCCTCGGTGATTGTTTCTAATCACCGAGTGAAACTGGGCTATGAGCGCCTCTTCTACTTCTATGCTTATATTATAAAGAGGAAAGATTTGATTATTTGTTTGTATTGAATAGGCCCCGATTTAAAAATAATTGTACCTTTAGAAAGCCTAATCAGCCGCGAGTTATATTACATTTGCAAAAGTTAGGGAACCGTATGAAAACTTCGAGACTCCTTCTAGTGTTCTGAACTTAGAAAGTGTGCTAAGAGCGTGTTAAAATTTGGTAAATAGCAATGTCTACCCGTCTGAAGCCGGGTCGGGCTGTTAGTCTTTAAATAAACAAACAACATATGTTCTATCCCTTTCCTGTAAATCTCCTATTGAATGTTAAAACAAAAACAATACAACAGTACATAAACCAAATGTTTTTGTTTGCTATTAAAATATTATTCTCAAATTAGACAAGGGTAAATCATTTTACTTGTTTTTTGATATTTCATCGGATATTCCTTAGGCTCACCATACAACAGGTATAAAATAAATGAAACGTAATAAACCCACGCTGAAAATAATAAACGTTGACCCTAGCGCTAGGGTTGTCCGTTTTTAGAACATTATTTTATTATAATTATTTCTTAAATTTTTTACGTGTATCGATGTTCCTCTATATCCATTAATTTTGTGCTTTATTAAAATTGAAACTACCCAGAGTGTAAAACTTATATTCAATTCAAGCACGTGAATATATCTACAACCCATAATATCTCACCACTGGGCTCGGGTCCTCTCATATGGTCATACGTCGCCACGCTGGCCGAGTGCGAGTTGGGGACTAACAAGACAACATTGTGGCTACGTAGTCTTGCAGTTGTATGTTTTTAAGCCGCCCAAAGACCTCCAACTAAGTTTCACGATTGTTATCCTATGATAACAACCGAGATAAACTACTTAAGGTGACCTCCTAATCACGGAGAATCGAAAAGAAGGTGAATAATTATCGCAAGCAACATGAACTTTAATCAAAACACTTTGGTATATAGTATTGACGGCCCTTATGGTTTGTCACCCCAAATGGAATTTACACCCTTGTAAAACGTGTGACAGAAATTTATTGTTTATTTGTTGTAATACCATGTTCACTTTCTCTTTAATGTTGATTGTTTACAATAAAGTTTGATAAATGGAATTCATTTTATCGAAAACATCAGTGTTCGGTTTCATCCTTATTTTAATTTTTGATAATACAGTTCGTAATGTTTGTTATGACTGAAAATAAGATAAGAAGTCTATCAGTTTGTAGAGAAAAATATGTATATTCTTTTCCAAATGAACCAAATCTTGAGAAATGTTAGAAACCAGCTACTGGTTCCCCGAATCCGCCACGCCACTCTTTGTTTCGGGTTTCAGTGGCTTGAATATTTTATAAACGAGCCTACATTACAGAGTATTCATCTTACATTAAATCACTACCAGCGCACGTATTTCCTAACCCCTATGATCCCGGACTCTTTAAGTGGGGCGTGAAAAAAGTGTCTCCCTAGGCCCCCATAGTTTACGTCACCATGCTGCATTGTCCTCATGCTTTGCGTCCATTCTGCTCATGGTCTCTATCAGAAAGAGTATAGACATTTTGACAGCTTCTATCATTAAAAAAGATGTCAAGTCTTGAGGTTGGCTGCTTCCACGACTAGGGAAACGGAATAAATGCATTTCATTTAACGCGTGAACAGATTGCTTACCAGTTATCCCTGACATTAAACTGCGTTGTGTAAAACAAAGCGACCAATAAATCTTTCTACCCTGTCCTCCGCGAACGCGAGCCTATTATAAACACGGAGAGAGAAAAAAAGACTGAAACACGTAAATTATTAACACTTCAATTAGTTACGCACAACCCTGAAGGGGAGGCAGGGCTGTGCGTAATGGAGTTTTTAAAATTTAATTAATTGGCGCGGGAGTGGATGTGTTGCGTGTTGTTTTTTTGTTTTCGTTCGTATTTGGAATTGCTAGTTGTATTGTTTGTTTGTTTTATTTTCTTTGGACATATTTAACTTACAATGTTGGTACCTATTCAATAGATGGCTTGAATAGCTTTCCATACAAATTGGAAACTTGAAGGTTATGACGTAATAGGCGCTTGGTAAAGCGTACGTATTAAGTTTCATTTGTTTAGTCAATATTTTGTTGGTAGTGGAAGGACATCAATTTCTCTAATCTATTTGGATTATAGTATCAATCATTGTATACAAACTAGTTTTTTTTACCCCCGTCCAAAAAAAAGTGTCTAAGTTCATTGGTAAATGTGAATTCTTTTATTCAACCATTATTGATTCCGCCCGCGTTTATGTCGGTTACTTTCAGTAAAGAGTAGCCTATATTTTTGCAGAAGAAGCAAAGTATTTCCTAGCTAAATTTAATTTGAATCGGTGCTACGGTTTAGGCGTGAAAGCGTTACAGAGTTATTTTTGATATAATATAAATTTGAATACTGAAGAAATTTTGATGTATAATATAGTATACATTCTGTCTTCTTAATCTGAAAACACATGGAAAACATTATTTCCGTTAATTGTTCAGGAAATGAAATTGAATAAACTTTCCAAGAACATACTGAAAACCGTAAAAAAATATGCCAGTTTCCAAAGGAATCAATTTGGCAACGTTCGAGGCTAACCTGTGGAGCTTGTGTACCGACCGCAAATTAACTTAAGTGTTGTGCCAATTGAATTTGATTTGTTGATTGTACCACTCTTTGGAATAAAACAAGTGAAAATGAAAAATCTTGAGGCTACAATTGTTTTTGGGGTACAAATACTATAGAATAGAATTTGGTGAGTGTTTTTATTTTGAGTGATGCTTGCGCAACATATTAATGTGATTTTTAGTAATCGATTTGTCTACATAAAAATAACCTATTGAGAACAGACTATTATCGACTTCAAAATCGGTGTTATTCAGTGCAAATTAGCTTGAACATAATATAAATTAAGAAGCCCTATTCAAAAATATACCCTTTGCTTCTCAACATTAATTTCAATTTGTTTATTCTTTATATTATATGACAATTAATGTAGATGACAATGGAAATACTCTGAATAAAGGCGATCTTAAACAAAATCTTAATTTACTGATTATTTCAACTCGGTTAGTTGAAATAATCAGTAAATTGAGATTTTGTTCCATTTAATCCAATCTTTGGGCCTCCGGTCTCACGCTTACCAAACAACAACAGCACGAAGCTGTTATTTTAGATTGGTCTTCTGAGAGAGGGTAGTACCGCCCTGGTCGAGCCGGGACGTTTGAGCTGAAATCAGCGTACTTTGAATTTTCATTACCCTCAATTTTTACTTAACTTTTTCATTATCATGATTAAAAATGAATATATTTTCAAGGTTTAGCTTAGCCATTTGGCCGTTTAACCTTACAAATGTTTTGGCAATACTCTCTCTAAATAAAAAAGCGCAGACCCCAATGAAAATTTCGAAAAGATATAAAAATTATGATTGTTGTTATTTTAATAGTTCAACGAAGCCAAACATTATAAGGTATTGGAAGTTTAACTAATTTTGAATTTTATTTGTTTTTTTTTTAATCTTTATTAATTTAGAGACTTTTATTACATGGTAATATGTTAGTCCCATCGTACCTTATCCTATGTTATATTCTATATATAAAATCAAGTCAAAGCTTTTGATGCGTAAACATTCCGAATAAGTCAATTGCAGCATTTGCATTTTATTTGTATACACATAGCTCTTACATTCGTTCGCGACAGACTGCGGCAAGCTGTGATAGGCTTCGGTATTAATAAAATGTGAATGCTTTAATGTTGAAATTAGATTCCATGTCATTGGTATTTATAATACAAATAACCATAGCGTGTAGATAATCATTGGCCTTTAGGTTACATGGGTTTCAATGAGGCAGAGGGGTAAAACCATTATACTGTAACATGAAATAGCTATGTGGTACCAGGGCTTCTAAAGGCCACACCCTCATTTTTTCAATTTTCATCATGTATTAATGATATGATTTACATTGTACGAATATATGTGTTTGTCTATATTTACATACATATGCGTAGTTACGACATATATATTCTATGTATTAATGTTTATTTAAGTTATTTTCTGTTGTGTTTGTAGCTAGTTTTACATAGTAACCTCTGCGCACCATATACCATAGAGGATTTCTACACCATCTTAAGGTTGACTGACTGGAAGGAAATACATGAGACTGAGACCAGAAGAGAAAACATGAGACTGAGACTGGAAGAGACTTTACAAATTTGCATAAAATTTTAACTTAAGAAATTATAGTTATTATTGTTCATCTTCAGCCTATCGCGGTCCACAGCACCTAGGCCTCACCAATTGCATCTCCTACCTTCAGAAAAACCCAGTAAAATAATTTCTAGTAATATTATCCTCATACCAAGCCAGTATCATCACACTGACAAGTGCTTACAATACATATACTGTTGAGATTGTGTTAACTTACTTTCTGTTATACTATCAGTATGTAGTAAAAAAGTATTACGTAATATTGCGAGTTAAAACATACCCTGTGCAGTGGTGATAAGGTTTTAGTTTACATAACGAGTAATTTTGCGAAAAGCGCACCCTAAGCGTACTCATTCTCGTCTAAACCATCCCCTAAAGTCAAACGCTATCATCATTTACCATATCCACTACGTAAATATTGTTACATGTGTAATAGGGTGACAATTTATGCTTATTTATCCGGATATTACTAAAAAATTTGACGTCCCCCAACACTCAATTTATAATTATTTTATATGAAAAGAATAACAGGAACGAAATAAAAGAATGGTTGATACTTTAGTTTATAACTTCATTATACAATTTTGCTTATTCGTTGCTAGGTGTAGGTACAAATTAGAGTGTCATCTAGAAACATTCTGTTCAAAATAAATAAGTGAATTCATTTATTACATTATCGTCAACATAATTAATAACCTTTGGTGTTCACTAATCCTTAGGAAGAATATTGTAGCCTATTGTACCACCCCACGTTGGTCAGACGGCGTGGAACAGAATTTTTGTTGAATTTTCTTTCTTTACCTTACAATACGTGAGTATTGTAAGGCATAAATAGGATGTTGACACTCCGCATTGTTAATCCGTCTCCACATGAATACTTTTTTCATAAACGCGAGCTAAACCTGCACTCTCATGTAAGGATATAAAGTATTTTTTAAATGATTATATTATACTATAATATTATGAACGCGAAAATTTCTAACTATGGATGGATGTTTTTTGGCTTATACATCAGAATAACACAGTAATTCCGTCTATTTATTTTATGAATAAGCTACCGCCGCCTATGGTCCCCGTAACACCAGAGACGTCACAAGTGAGTTGCTGGCCCTAAGGAGATGAGGAGGGAGATGGGAAGGGGTTGGGGTGTTGGCCTACGGTATCTTCACTCACTCGATGAAACACAAAGCAAGCGCTGCTCCACACCGGTTTTCTGTGTGGCCGTGGTGTCACTCCGGTCGCATTCATACCGATGCATATCTCTCCCACGGTTAATATATAATAATTCTAATATATCATAATACTGTATTAGTCTATGAACATATTACATTCTCTCTTACAATGAGATAGTTTAGAAAAATTTGCCAACTGTAAGAAGTTGGTTAGCACATTAAATATTTTCCATTTTCCAATATATTCTAAATTAGTTGTCACCCTACAGTATAGCAAAAAAACTATCAAGAAGCGCTGAAGAGTTACGGCAGCGTCGTCGTTTGCTCGTTTGTTATGCACCAACTACGGAACTTAAAGGTTTGCTAAGTTAAACTATAAAAGAGATATTCTGGGGTAACGATTTTGAATACCCTCTTGAGTAAATAGATAGTTTGTGATATTTTCATATCGGTTGCAAGGTTTTCGGAGTAAGATAAGTTTGTGTTCTTGCTGCTTGACTTCTAGGTTCGATTCATCAGTCATTAAAACATTTTAATGTGTTTAAACTTGTGTTTAATATGCAACACTACTTCGGGAATGTACCTAAAAAAACTAGAACAATACAAACTAAAAGAATTGTAAAAAGTAATATAAAATATATATATTTCATTTGAATCACATTTTACTCCACTCTTTGTAAATAAGTTCTGAATATAAATCAAGTCCAATATCGGGTTTAATTTATTACATGACTATTTGCTTCATGCAAATTTGTGTGACATTTCTCTAACTAACCTCAAAACATACGACATAGTGTCGCAAAGTGACTCAGTTCGATTCCCGTGCGGGCGTCTGTTGGCGAGACAATTAGTAACAGTCCTCCAGTTGGGTACGAAGCTCTCTGTAAGCTCCAAGGCTGGGAGCTTTCATTTCCTATGAGATGTTAATTAAATAGGTTAAACAAGATTAATCAAAGATAAATTAATTATTAAACGGATAAGAATTGACATTACTTTTAAATGTTTCCTAAACCAATGTTCGTTGGAGCGATAAGTCCACCCTTTGTACCTACATGTCCAGTTACGTTAGTTTTCAATAATCTAAGAAGGAACGGGTCGCATGTCTCTCTAACACAAAAGGAAAATTCTCCTACCAGGCGAGGTGATCATGCCTGGCGTGCCACTGTCCAACGGTTGATGTTGGGATGTTGTATATATGCTAATCGGCGCGAGAACTTCTATTGCGCGATTCAGAATTGGTGGTTTCTTCATTTCCTTCTTTACTCCGCAATTCCACGTATTTTAAGTAGATGGCGCTGTAGTGTGTTTCTGTTGTAAGTCGCCACACATCTATCTCCAGTTTTCACTACTCGATCTGAATTACCTTAATGATAGTATTTGTAACTTTTTTTGATATCTGAAACTTGTCCAAACAAAATTGATTCTACATTCCAATGAAAGTATAAGGATCAATTATATTGAAAAAAAATAGTCTATGTCCAGTTTTAACTAGAGCCTCACTAGGAGAGGCCTATGGCCAGCTGTGGACTGCGATAGGCTTATGATGATAATCCGAAACTCAACTGCACTGTTGGCCTAGTAGTTTACGCCGTCGCTATGCCACTTTTTACTACACCAAGTGTTGTGGGTTCAAATGCCACATGGGACAACACTTTGTGTTCTGAGTCTGGGTGTTCTTTGTGCCCGTTTCATCTGTTTGTAAAGCCCCCGCGACACAGGATGTATATTCCTAATGCTGAAGTCTTGTCTTTAAAAAATATTTTTTAAAATAAAATGGTATTAAAAGTAATATTTCGAGTGTAAGATAACAAATTAAATATTATTTGAACAAAAAGCGCTCGAAGCGCGGCCCGACGGAGTTTTTAATTATTACCTACCCGCGGGACTGGAGCGGAGGGTAGAATGGAAAATTAATTATTACAATATAAGCATTGTTGTGTGAATGTGTGAGTTTGTACATGTTCAAAATTTGAATGTTTATTCTTTTGTACTTTGAATGTATTTTGATATTCTCGTTAGGAACGACTGTTGCGTACGGATACTATGACAAACCCCTTTATATCAAGGCCAACAAGCGTACCTTGTTCTGCTTTGTTATAATTACAGCGAACGAACGATTAAAATAAAGTTTAATCTTTATAAATTTGTACGTTATTGTCTTGAATAGCCTCATATTGTAGTGTCTCCATTCTAAGATTTCTTTCTAATTGACAAGGAATAATTTGAAAAATTATATGACAAACACAATCTCAAATTCATTAATAATCCAAGATTTGTTTTGAATTTGACATTATGGTTTGATAATGGAGAAATCTATCAGACGATTTCCGTATTCTCAACTTCAGAGTAGGAGATAATTTAAACCAAAATCTTTAAACTAAATAAGTAATAATATTTGTTTCGGAGTTTGGGTGTTTTCTATGTACAATATGTATGTATTTACAAAAAACAAGTATACAAGTATTAATATCAGTTGTCTAGTACCCATAGTACAAGCTCTGCTTAGTTTAGGACTAGATGGCGTTTTGTGTGTTAAAATGTCTGAACATATTTATTTATTTATTAATAATGTAAGACTTTTAATGCGATATTTTAATATTTCGGATTTACTTCAAATAAAAAATGCTTTGCTTTTATATAAACGCATTCTTTGAATTTTCTTATTTTTATTTACAAATAACGCAGATAAAAGCAAGATAATTAAGTATTAAAACATCAAACATCTTTACTTCCGTATTAATATTAAAATCGAAAGTAACGCTTTTACGGCTAAGCCGCAGAACCGATTTTAATGAAATTTACAATAAAAAATTATTGACCGCGATAACCGAAGCTAGTTAGCAAAAGTATAATCTTAACTTCAAGCTGCTCCACATTTTACACAATCCAATAACAGAATACAAATCTAATAAATAAAAGAATATCTCCTCTAAATCTCGAGCTCCAACAAAATGCGGACAATCTTAGCAATTTAGTTTGAATGCACCGACAAAATAGTTTCGGACACTTCCGAGTCTGCATATTGAAACGCATTGACACTCGGAGACAGGAGCTTTTATTGTGTCTCTAGATTGTCTTGCCTTGTCATAGACGTTGTAATATAGTGGATGCGCCTGTTCACTTACTTTAATATTAAAAGGTTTTATAATCGTTTATATATTAATATAATTTGTGACGTGTAATGACTTTTGAAAATAAGTAAAGAAGTAGAATACGATATTAATAAGCTTGTTTGCAAATTTATTTAATTTTAATAAATGTTCAGTTTTCAAAATAGTAACCCGAAAAAGACGAAAATGATGAAAACAAGTAAAAATATTTTAAGAAAAAACCTGACTACGTCATTACCTCTCATCTTGATTAAATTTAGTCTCTTTAAATAAAACATATAGTTTTGATACCACACTCGATGTATTTTGAAAACATTTTTTTAAGATTATTGGCGCTAAAATTCCTTAATTTCGTTTTTTTTTTCAATTTTACTGTCACGACGAAGATAAATCTTTTGACACCACCCTAATATAATACGACAAGTCGTATAGGTTCTAGGTCGTACCAAAGAAATATACATAAATACATGTAATACATACATGTACAAACATATGTAATGAAATGGCATCTCATTAATTCAAATTTGCCGCGCTTTGCGCGTTTATTAGTTGCTGTGGCGCTTAGAGCGGAATGACATTTGACATTTATTTCTGTTATAAAAACTGGTAGAAAGATAAACGAAAGGATATAATTGAGGAATCGATATTAGTGAACTTTAAATGTCGTTTTTTGGTATTTTTCATACGAATTAAAAGTGTTAATAGTCATTATTGACAATAATTATTGTAATATTAGAAGGATAATATATAAAACAAAACTTTTTATTTTTCAGCGAAACAATTTGTGGTTTATTTTTGAAAATCCTTAATAATATATCTTATACATATACTCAAAAACAGCCAGCAACCCTCCTTAATTCACAGTCAGGTAAAAGAAACAGAAGAGAGAACGAGAGTAGAAATGAAGACCTGCTTAATTATGTCAAAGCCTTTAAGCCTTTATTACAAAGACTCTGGAACATAATGAATGTCTGTTACCAACGTGCATGAAAGAAAAAATCCTTAAACGTTAAAGTTTTAATGAACGTTACAGATTCACTAAGCCATATCAGAATAATTGGAGCATTTTCTCTCAAAAAATTCTAAACAGTGAAGTTTATCATGCATATAAATGACACTGATTGTATTTATTATATTCTGATTCAAAAAACAAAACCAATATTACTGTACTTGAAACTCCAATAATATATTTTTTATTAAAACTACAGCTATCTAATGTCAAATGCAAAAATGTTATTACGGGCCCGCAGTGTAAGGATTTCAATTCCAACAAGTGGGTTGATATTGGCGCGTTTACGTACACTGCGGGCCAATGTGAAGTGCTGATAGATTTTATATTGCTTTAGCTGTATACAAACTTTTTTCTTATTGAAAACCATTTGTTTTGTTAGATAAATTGCCTTTTGAAATTGGTAATAATGTACTTCTTGGTTTTTATTTCCTTTACGGTATTTGTATGTTATGGTTTGTGTCTAGCGGGGTTATCAGGGAGGTATCAGTGCTTGAAGTACTCCCACGATAAACTCCAATCTATGAAATGTATCGCTTAATGCTGGCTCTTCACTGCGCTATAGGTGAATCGGGTCCAAATTTATCGAAACATGGCTCACCTATGATAAATAACGAGAATTTCAATCCAAGTAATGACAGACGTCGTTATATATATTTAAAAAAAAAATAAGAGTATATAAGTTGGTCCTCCAAGCGACTACACTCTGGAAATGAAAGTAAAAGCTAGTCAGGTGTTCTGAAATAACTGAACTGTGCGTACAAGGTTGAACACGTAAATATAAAATTAATACAATGCTTTTAATCGTTAAACACTCACCACCGTGACTCCATCAAAACCCATAATGTCCCACTGCTGGGCTCGGGTCTCCTCTCAGGAGAGGGTTAAGGCCGTACGTCCTTACTCTGGCCAAGACTCCACTGTTGATCATTTCCATTCATACGAATATAATTTTGTGAATCTCATTAGCAGAAACACACTAAATTTATTAGTATATATCCAACATTGTAAAGTGAATTCTCGGTTAAGTTTACTGCATAGTACAGAAACTGCTTCTAATATAAACTCAAGCCGCAGTTCACCTACCAACACTTATAAAACCCGGATAGAAAACATTTCCATGCATAACTATAAAAGAGATAATCTAATTAAACAATACACATTTTCCAGATAATTCACAATGTGGATGTGTTTCAACGAGTTGTGAAGCCTTTGAAGTGCTCACAGTCTGCTAGTTGGCATAAGAATATTAGTATTGCTAGATAATAACTTTATTTATTTTTTGTCATCACAGATGTATACAGCACAGTGGAGGTTCTTATCTTAAATACATTTGAAACAAACATTTGTGAGAGACTAGTGCCCGAGATTGCTAGATAATAATAATGTTTATCCTATGTATTATAATGAGTAAATTTATTTTTAAAATGTTATTTCTAAGTCATTATATTTTGGACTTTAAGTTAGTTGTGCACATGTAAGTAGCTAAAACTAGCTACTGCCTACATTAGAGCTTGTACTACCGCCCGTGTCGGATGTTGATGGGTCATGTGAACCACCAGGATCGGTTCCATACAATTTCAATACCTCTTCTAATCCATTGTTCCGCAGCGCCGAACAAAAAGTACCGTGGGAGAGCAACGCTTCTGCACGAATGGCCCGGCTCGACCGGTGTGATACCACGGCTTCACAGAAAACCGGTCCGAAGCACCGCTTGCGCTTCGTTTCACCGAGTGAAGGAGGATATCGGAGGCCCATACCCCAACTCCATCCCATCCCCTTTTCAATTCCCCCAAAGGATGGCAACGGACTTGTGACTTCTCTGGTGGGTGTCCATGGGCCGCGGTAATCGCTTACCATCAGGCGATAGGTCTGCTCGTTTGCCCCCTATTCCATAAAAAACATATCAAGGGAGAAAAATCGAGGGTTATACTCCCCCTTACTTCCTACCCTTTACTCAGTTAGACGGCATACAAGTGACGGCATAGAGCTGAATGTTATTGGTTTTATGGCCCTGTATCTTTCTATCTGTCAATTTTGGACAGGGTTCCGCAGTCATTTTAAAAAACTGTGGTTTAGTTTTTACTGAACTGAGCTGAGTGCTGATTCCTACTTGGACTAATAATAATGTGCTAAGCACTGTAAATGATTAGGTCTTAGCACAGTTTATGGCTTTGCTATGTCCAGCAGTGGCCTGCGATAGACTGATGATCATGATGCTCTCCCTGGTTCTGGTATAAGACGGCCATATGCCATGACCAATCGTAGGAAATTTTATATTTAAACATTGATATAGAAGCAGAGTGATACCACGGCCTCACAGAAAACCGGTGTGAAACAGCGCTTACGCTGTGTTTTATCGAGTGAGTGAGGATACCGGAGGCCCATACCCCGATCCAACGCCCCCTATCCCCCTTCCCCCCAGGCCGCCATAGTGTGGGTCACCATGCTGCATTGTTCTTTTTCGCATTGAGGATGGTGACCACCACTCTTGGATTCTGCTCATGCTCTCCATCAGGCAGGGCAGAGTCATTTTGGCAGCTTAAATTTAAAAAAAAAAAAAAGAATAAAAAAAATGAACTTAATTAGAAGTTGATTGACAATCCGTTTTGCCGTAAGTGAACTCCTCATTAGAAAATGCTCAAAATATTCATAAATTGTATAAAATCCCTCTCAAACGTTTAGCCACGTTTATAAACCCATAACCTCTGGTACTTTAGTATCATAAGCTATTATTATCACTATTAAGACAGCATATATCATGTGATTTAGTGTCGGCGAACGTACTAAATACTAAATTAATTACATTTATTTTATTGCAGCTTGGACATAATTTACGACTGATTACTATATCGTACATAATATTAACCTACTTATAAGATGTGCCATATAATATTATTGAGGATATATTTTCGATATCATTATTATTTTAATGATAGAGACATTTATGTTAATGATAAGTTACGTTGGGAGTGGAAGTTTGAAAGATTTTAGGAAGGAATTTCCTCACAATCTGAATAATCTGAATGCAGTTTTAAGATGGGATTGGTTGGGGAAAGTCATGTTTTACACAACATGGGACTAGCTTAACATGAACCTTGGCACAATTTCAGAAAACTAGAGTTAATTAATTTGTTCTTTTTGTATTTCACTGAGTGCTGAGTTTTCTGGAAAACCGAATTTTGGACAGTAGGGCACTTTAAGAAAGGCAAAGCCTTTATGTTTTGTTTGGTTTCATATTTTCGCATATAATGTTCAAGTGCTAGTTTCTTTATTTATTTTGGAATGATGTTCTCCGTGGCCGATTACGGCCACGGCGGTCAGTCTCAACGGAGACCAGCCAACTACGCAGAAGATATTATAGTGCACAAGTGTGTGCACAAACACAGGTGCACTCTCTTTTCCCTCACTCTCATAATTCGATCTCGTTAACAGACACGATCTGGGAGAGATCAGGCGCAGGACCGACAGTTTTACGTGCTCTCCGAGGCACGGGGGATCAAACCCCAACTTCCTAACTCCGAGCTATTATTAAGTATTTATATAATCAGAAAAACTCAATAACATTTTTGGCCTGACCCGGGATTTGAACCCGGGACCTCTTGATTGGCAGTCGCTAGACCAACGAAGCAGGGCAAATATGAGCCTACCAAAGTGACTATAGAACCTGGCTGATGAAAAGCATAAGCAGAATCCACGAAGAGAGGTCACCATACTCATTGTGGACAATGCAACAGCATGGTAACCGGTCTCACATACACCAAAGAAACATGATATCACGAATGCTGTCAGTTTAAGTCGATCCTTTGTGCGAGGGTAGTACTCCCCGGAGGAGCCGGCCCGTTCGTGCTGAAATCATCGTAGCTCTATTGCCTTATAACCATATAAAATTCTAAGTTAAAGAAAAGTGAATTGAATTGTTTGAGATAGCTATATAAGTTTATGATGCATTGATGGTGTCATAACAGATACCTTGAAACAAGAGTGATGCCAATCGATCTAAATTTAGACTTTATGGTTTTGTGTGTTAGACTGACATGGTTTTTTAAATGTTAGTAAAGGGTAGGAAGTAAGGGGGAGTAATACCCTCGATTTTTCTCCCTTGACATGTTTTTTTTTGGAATAGAGGGCAAACGAGCAGACCTGTCGCCTGATGGTAAGCGATTACCGCGGCCCATGGACACCCACCAGAGAAGTCACAAGTCCGTTGCTTATTGATGTTCAATATAAAGCGAAGTGTGGATTGGCTACCTACAAGCTCGTCCGACGACTCTGTAAAAATCACGGAAAAAATTGAATCGAGCAGCACTAGAACACATGTTGTGGCAAAACTCGAGGAGGTTTATGTCCAAGTATAAACATCTTTTGGTTCAAAAGAAAAACGTATTCTGTCTTATATTAGTTTACACTTTTTATTCAATTTAAAATGGCTGGGTCAGAAATATTGTCCTGCAGTGTACACGTCCCGCGTCAAGCAGGCTATACTAAATGCATGCGATTTGAATTTCCAAACGTCTTTCAGACTTAAAGGAGTACATACATGCGACATTAATAAATAAATTTACATATGCTCAAGACTTGCTTCAAGCTTAGAATTAAGTTTATTACCCTCATTGGAATGAGAAATGAATTTTTTCTAATCTTGAATAGTATTGATTGTTTCATCACTATAAACTCGGAAATTATCAATTAGATTTGGATGATTTATGTTGTGTGTAGACTATATTCACGCTAGGACACTAATCGTCGGGGCAGTTACCACTTACATGGGCAAAATTACGTGGAATAATTTAAATACACAGGTTCAAAAACTCCACATGGGACAACACTTTGTGTGATCCACAATTTTGTTGTTCTGTGTCTGGGTGTTATTAATGTCTGTTTTATGTATATTTGTGAAGGCCCCCGCGACACAGAATGTATTCCTAATGCGAGAGTTGTCTTAAAAGAAGTTTAGCTAAATAAATAAATATAATATGATGATACCATTAATTAAATATTTAAAGACAGAGACCATTGACGATGTATGTTTACTTGATTAATATATTCTATATTCTTCCTAGCCTTTATAATGGCCAAGAATATTTTGAGTCGGCTACTGGTATAACCGGTTTTACCTGTACTACATTAAAAAAAAATTAATTTTAAAGACTTATTATAACAATTATTTTGTCTGTTTGTTTCAGGACGTGGTACACACAATCAGCACACCACACGGTCAAGTACAGAGGATCGTCGTGTTCAAGAAAAATGGTGTGCAGGCGATGGTTGAATATCCTTTACAATATAATCATTTCTATTTTTATATTTACTGTATGTCATGGGACCCGTGGTAATGTGCTTGCCGAATAGGTTAAATTTACAAAGTTAGCACATAAACAAAGTTATTTTATGGATGGGTGACCATTCGTAATTTATTGAGACCTCTCTGTGCTGTGGCGACTTCCACATACAGCGCAACAGTACAATATAATAAAGCGCCATCTACCGCAGATACACTGAACTACGAAGTAAAGTACTGCACTGGGAAACTACCAATTAATTTCACCAATATTCCCGCGCCGATTAACATATATACAACATCCCAAAATCAAACGTTGAGCATTGGCCCGCCAGGGATGATCACCTCGCCTGGTCGGAGGATCCTCCCTTTGTGTTGAAGAGACACGACACCCGTTCCTCTACAGTGACTTGGACATGTCAAGCCGTTGATCCCGTAGGTACATGAGGAACTAAATCCGACAATAGTCTTTCTACAGCACTTAAATATCACTAGGCTGTGGAGGTCTGATAGCTGTGGCTCTTCTATCTATAGTCTAAGAGCCGGTGAAGACCGATTTCGATCCATCAGATAACAGATCAAACTTTTTTCTTGAAATTGTATTAATTTTTGATTTCGGAGAGCCACGCTTTGGCATGTTTAGGCTGGCCCGACCAGGGTGATACCACAGCTGCACATAAAACCGATGTGAAACAGCGTCTGCGCTGTGTTTAAACGAGTGAGTGAGGAAATCGGAAGCCCATACAATGCCGCGGGCATATACTAGTCGTAAACAATCGAAATTCAGTGGAACCATTTTGGAAAGGTTTTGAGGATGTTGATTTTCCACCTATGTACAAAACATGCCTGTATTACAGTTGTCCTAATTTGAATTACTAAATTCTGATCTTCAATTTCAATGTTATTAATTCCGTGATGCTCGTTTCAAATATTCCAATTTCAATATATTTTATTAGTACAATTAACATAATCGATTATTCAGCATTATACAAATTAAATGTTAAACGAATTTGACATATTATGATATTCTGAATGATTGAAATGAATGAATGAAACATTTTTTTTGAGATTACTTTTTGGCTCAAAAAATCTCGTTGTCACTCTCCCGACTAAGACGTATCCATTGACACTACTCACATAAAAATACGACAAGCCGTTTAGGCTCTAGAGCCTGCTAAAGAAATATACATATATTAAATACATACACTCGAAAAACATAACCTTCTTTCTTTCGTACGCGGGTAAAAAACCACCTTATTCATTATAATTGGTGGAACATACAAACATACATACATAGACTACCAAAAATATTACCCTTCCCTATAATTTAGCCGAAGTCAGGTACAAAAGTGTGTTATTAGTGCTAATTCTGTTGTTGAATTCACTAAATTAAAATTCAACTGAAATGTGGTGTTTGATTATATACTTTATTTCTATTGCGTATAGTGCATTTTTAGATGTCTCAAATCTAAACTGTCACCGTGTTTAGTTCAGTACCAAATAAACGTTAATCAGAGACATACGCTTATTTATTACTTGAAAAAGTAAAATTTACTTTGGGATAACCAAAATTAGTTAAATTACTCAACTTGGGTCATAAGTTTTCTTTTGCAATTTCGTATTGAACATTTAAAACGTGTAACGTAAAACTTGACGTGTCGCACATAACTTAGACGTTGTCTAAATACATGCCGACTAAATTACTTATGTAATTTTACTTATAATTTACATTATGGGTTTAGTTTACTGTTTTTACGAATAAACAAGCGTGTACCTCTGATGAACCTTGAGGTGGTACTAAACTAAATAATATAGTGAAAGCTAAGATGGGAAATATCGAAAATGGGCTGTGAGCAGATGAGATAAAAAATTTAGTGATTTTTTTTTTAGTGATTCCGACAACAAAATTAGCACATTGAGTTTCTAACTTCGTTGTCAAATCAGTTGACGGGTTGATTGATCAGTGGCTCTAACTGCTAGACCATATATTGAGGGAGGCTACAGGTTATGAAACATCACGCTGCGGCCTATAAGAGTCGAGCATCAATAAAAATGTGGCAAGACCCGGGAATATTTATTACTTTTGAGGCGAACAGGCGAAATTGCCTGCGAAGCTAATAATAAATAATATAATCTCAGCGTAAAATATAATAATAGTGATGTTCTATTTGATTCTACTCTCGAGATAAATAGAGCGAGGACATTAAAATAAAAATCTTGTATATTTTTCCTCACCTTCTCAAGGTGTGACTGTTAGCGATTTATTTATATTTGTATTTATACTTTATTGTACACATTGAAAATACAAGTATGAATAAAATACAAGGAAGTGTCATGTACAAAGGCGTGCTTAACCCAACATTGAGTTTTCTGCCAGCAAACCCTGAGTGAACAGAGGATAGTGGAGAAGTGTAAGGGCATAGTTATATAATAGGTACTTGGAATGTTTATAGGAAAATGTTAATATTAATTTGAATCACTAATAAAGAGGTAAAAAGAGGCTGCAGGGAGTATCTGAATTTATGAATTGATTCCGAAAATTCTTTTGTCAGTGGAAAGCCAAATTATTTGCTAGCGTTATGGGCTATATTGATTCGAAAAATGAAAGCCACGATTTCCGACGTACAAGCAGGCGGGAACGCGGCTAAAAGCTAGCTAGTAATTAATTTAATTTTCATTTTGTATGACACTGATAGACAATCTGTGTTTCGTAATAGGACTTAAAAAAAGGAAATAATGGAGCTAAATCGATTGTTCTTAAATTCTACAAGAAAAATCACAGAAACGTAAGTTTTGTCCCAAAGATTGACTGAAATTAAATAATTCACTCTAAAATTAGACATCAATAGAATACATTAATAGGGTTTTGGAAATTATTTTACTAAAAATAGAGAAATTTATAAAAAAGGATTAGATAAGTTTAGTGATGAGATGTGCAACAACATCATTATGTTATTTTTCTTCATTCAGAGAGTTACTAAGTTACCAAATCTACTCAAATCACATTTACAAATGTCTAGTTATGAATGGTGCTGTGTTATGTTTCAGCAATATCAAAAGAGTTGATTCTACTCGCTCGCAGTGGCACCAAACCTTTTGAATCTTCTGAATGGGCGTCAGTGCTCTCATTCAGCGGACCATAAAACTCTATAAATAAATAGATAGTTTGTATTTCTTCCACTGAAGTACTCGTTTACCAGAGTACTTTTCAGTTTTATTAGTTTTCCAAATGGAAATGTACCGGAACCGAACAGCAACAATAAATAGTATAACAGTTGCCTTGTTTGAATGTTGCAAGGGATCTCATTTTTATTTGCTGATTATCTTTAGGCAAGGCATAGTAATACGTCTGTCTTTTGGGCAGTCTAGAAACAAATACTAAAAACACTAACTATAAATTTTAGTACTGAAGTTATTTTGTTATGGCATAAGTAGATAATAGTGACTTCGGCATCAACAATTGAAGAGTCACAAGTGCGTTTATGTGGTCCATACTAATATTAAAAATTCTGAAGTAACTATGTCTATTTGTCACGCTTTCACGCTTAATCCGCTGCACCGATTTCAGAAAAAATTTATATGGAGATACATTGAATCTTGAGGAAGGACATAGGCTACTCTTTACTATGATAACGCGAATGGAGCCGCGGGCACTATATATGTAACATGTAATGCGTTGTTAACAATCATGTTTTTCCTTAAAAATTTCTGAATATTATATTCTTGATTATGCTTTTTTTTATTTCTTATCATAAGCTATTATTTCCACAAAATAATTTCGATGATATTGGCCATGCAACTTGCGACGCCTTAATTTATTTGTGCTAACCTATACCTACTTAAGTGTCATGTTCTTATTTCGGTGAAATAAATTAATATTACGGTCATCTAACACTCATAATTACCCCTTTTCTTTTTACGTGTGAAAACCCCCTCGGGCCTAGACCCCAGCGGGGTTTGCGGCGGGGCGGTGTGTCGGAATCGAACCGACTAAAACCATACGGTATGCCACTCTGCGCCTGACACGGGAGAGATCCGGGAACCGCTTTCTTACGCCATCCGGACCACTCATAATTATCCCTAAACTAAGCAGCTAACTGGTATTACAGGTACTAGACAACCGATATAAAAACATGTGTTGTTTTTTAATAAATACAAACATATTATATATATAAAACACCCAATCTCCGAAACAAAATTTGCAGACCATACGAACATTTGGTCCAACTCGTGTCAATTGGTCAATTACTTTTAAAGGTAAAAACTCTATTAAAAATATTTGTTCAATTCTGTATCTTTTCTAAACACCGGTGTAAAGCAATCACAATACCTAATAACATTAACAATACAACCTAATTCATACGGTTTTGTAGAAGATTCCGCGAAGGTATCAAAATAGACGAAATTTTATAACAAAGCCACGACGAAGCATCTTCTGAGAATAATCTCTTAACATTTTACGATCAAGACACAAATAAATTTTCGCAGGTGATATGGATCTTTCGAGTCAAAATTTAACGATCTAATGCCACTGGGATTTATACATATGAACTAAATATTAAATCCGCTAAAACTATAACTAATGATGCCTATTTAATCCTAATTTTTTTTCTATTATAATTATATGTTTCCGTTCAAATTTTGGCGGCTGCCCATTTTCGTAAGTTTACCCATAGTGTTGCCAGATAATATTAATTATGAGAAGTATCATCTATATATATATATAAATAAAATCTACAATTTTTGTCTGTATATAACATCATAGTAATATGACAAAAAACCTAAAGTAAAATAAAACTTTAAACCAAATATAGGTAAATAAAGTTAAATACTCAAAATATATTCCAAAACTCCCATATTTTCACACTGGCAACACTTTTCAAACGTGGCACCGGTATATATCATAACTATTAATAAAAAAAAGCGTAAACTGAAAGGTCGATGATTTACGATACGGATTGTTTCATAGCTCGAAATGTTTGAGTTATTTAAAGTGCGCTTCTCGTTGATAGAAGCCGTTTATATAATATACTGTCATGTCAAAAATTCGTTTGTTTATTAAGTAATCTAGTGAATATAAAACAACATGAATAATTATAGCTCTCCATTTTGCGATCAATTTCCGTACAGCGGATACGACGTGCAATTAATATAAAGTAAATATTTTCGGACATTATAACTATTTTTATTCCGGACATTTTAACACACAACGCCATCTAGTCCCAAACTAAGCAGAGCTTGTACTATGGGTACTAGACAAGTGATATAAATACATACATACTTTTTTTTTGTAAATACATACACATTATACATAGAAAACACCCAAACTCCGAAACAAATATTTGCAGATCATACAAACATTTGGTCCGACTCAGGAATCGAACCCGAGACCTCATGAGCAGCAGTCGCATACGCTACTACTGCGCCACCGAGGCAGTATATTTAGAAGCCAGTTTCATGATCATCGACTAATAAAGTCGTAAACGACATTTTTAAGAAGAAAAAAAGCTCTATACGTGCCTATTGGGGACACAATTTTTATTTACTGATTATTTTAAGCACATATGAATGTAAAATATCTATATCCTATATGTATAGTTCATAGATAGCTATTCCAAGCACTCGTTTATATCCCTCTGGCACAGTATTTACCTTACCATGTGTAATATTAGGCATTACCGGATCATATACACGATACATATAGTCATGCCTATTTCCCAGAGAAGTGACAAATCTCTTTCGCTTCATCCACATTCATCGATCGTAGCGTGCATGCTCGTCGGTTCCTGGCTTTTCCTGGTAATTTCCACATTGCGCTTTATAAATTAACATCACCAATATGTTCTATAATGTCATCGGTCGAATGTTGAGTGAGTGAGTGTGAGTTGTATCAAAATTTTTACTATCTCACTCGTCGGAGCATGGGCCGGCTCCACCGGAGTGATACCACGGCCTCACAGAAAACCGGTGTGAAACAGCGCCTGCGCTGTGTTTCACCGAGTCAGTGAGGATACCCGAGGCCCATAAGCCAACCCTTCTCTTCATCCCCCTTGCAATCCTCCAAGGCCGGCAACATACATGTGACGCCTCTGGTGTTGCGGGTGTCCATGGGCGGCGGTAATCGCTTAGGCGATACGTCTGCTCGTTTGCCACCTATTCCATAAAAAAAACAGTCATTTGACTGCTCCTACGTCTAAATGTTACCTTAAGAAGTTGCACTGTAAAAAAAACTTTTCATCGTCCCCGTTGCTAAAGTTGAACGCACAAATGCTTGCCACAAAACCAGCTGTTTAATTACAGCCTCTGTGTTTTTTATCAAGCCTCTTTTATTCAAATAAGACCAAGTTTTGGGTACCGAGTGTAATTGTAGATTGTGATTTGAGAAACTCCAGACTGGAGGGCCGTTGTTTTAATAATGTCCCTTTTATTATTCATATAACACAGCTCAGCCGACAGATGCTTCCGCGCCATGCTGTCCTGATCGAATTGTATAGAAAACTAGCTAAGCCCCGCGGTGCTACTCACGGTTATTGTTGTACCGTTAAAATCGGTCTAGCCATTCTAGAGATTTGCCGTAACAAACAGAAAGAGAGACAGACCGACAGAAAGATAATTGAAAAAAAAAATTTGGTAAATGTATAGTGTATACATACATATGCTTTTATTAAAAAGCGGTTATTTTAATAATCCAAACAGACACTCCAATTTTATTCATTTGTATCGATTATTGTGAGCTTGTGTAGTCTGTGTAGTCTAGTAGCTTGTGTAGTCTAGTTCGTACAATTAAATATAATTAACAATAATATTAAAATTGGTATCCAAAATGATCGTAAGAAAATGATTTTAATAGCAGTTATACTGTTACACTTATATTACAAACTTAGTTGAATAAAAATAAACGTAATGTTTTTTTACCCGACTGCGAAAGAAGAAGGGTTATGTTTTTCGAGTGTATGTTTGTATGTATATTTCTTTGGCACGCCCTAGAGTCTAAACGGCTTGTCGTATTTTTATGTGAGTGGGGTCAATAGATGCGTCTTAGTCGTGAGAGACACACTAGCTACATCACAGTTAAAAAAAACGCAATCAGTTTTTTTTTAATAATTAAGTTCCTTTTTTTAAATCATTAATTACTTGTCTCTTCACATTATCGAATCCTACTCTACGCATAGGAGTTGTTTAAGAGGCGGCGGCATCCTGAGCTAACTAAGTTACGTAGGTCCGCGGCGCGGATATTGAATTAATTGAAAAATTAGCTTTCGGTTAATAGCTTTGACCTGTAATAAAAGCGAACACGCCACTCAATTGAGGTTAGAAATAACCTATTTAAGACATGACCTGCATATACAATTATTGTTAAAGTTAATCAAATATAGTCATTGAGAGATCACGTTAAGCAGTCGGACCCGGTTGTTGTTATAGAATAACAGTCGTGAAGCTTAGTTGGAGACCTTTGGGCGGCTTAAAAACATCCAACGGCAAGATTACGTAGCCACAACATAGTCTTGCCAGTCCCCAACCCGCACTTGGCCAGCGTGGGGACGCATTACCTTAACCCTCTCCGAGAGGAGACCCGACTCCAGCAGTGGGGCATTATAGGTTGTTGATTGATTGTTGATTGATTCAAATATAATCCTGAACCTGATATTCGCTGCCTCACGAAGGCCTCGAAAGCACTAATAAATCTATATAAATAAAAATGAATCACTAAAATATATGTACGCGCATAACTTCAGTTCAATTGCAACAAATTGTATAATTATTTTTTTATGTGTTTGCTTTTGTCAGGACAAGGTTTGTATTAAAGAAAATTGCAACAATAATAAGAATAGAAGTGTAACATTGTTTTAGCGTTACAACAAAAACAAGATATACGGAAATTTTAAAAATAATTATTAAGAAAGTGGCAGTGTGAACTTCACCGGGTCAGCTAGTAACTAATACAAACCTATAAATTACTTCAGCGGCCCCTTATACAATTTGAAATCGAATTTCTTGAACTGTATTTATGTGTGTGTATTATATTGTACTTTCTGTGTTATTTCCTTAACTCCTGGTCACAAATTTGAAAGTGTAGAGTCAGCCACGAGAGCGAAGGAGGCGCTACACGGCTGCGACATCTATTCCGGATGCTGTACCCTCAAAATTGAATTCGCCAAGGTAAGTCCTTCAATTAATGTACCTTTTAGTTGCATATAATTTTTTTTGACTGCCTCGGTGGCGCAGTGGTAGCGTACGCGAATGCTGTTCATGAGGTCTCGGGTTCGAATCCTGGGTCAGACCAAATGTTTATATGATCTGCAAATATTTGTTTCGGAGTTCGGTTGTTTTCTATGTATAATATGTATGTATTTACAAAAAAATGTATTTGTGTATTAATATCAGTTATCTAGTACCCATAATACAAGCTCTGCTTAGTTTGGGACTAGATGGCGTTGTGTGTTAGATGTCCGAAATATTTATTTATTTTTTATTTATTAATTGGTGATTAAAATTATTCAGTTGTGAAAAACAGACTTTAAATTTTATGTAACAAATTTATGAATTAAATAGAAGTGTTCTAAAGATATGCTGGAATTTTAACAGTTTTGAAAGTCTTGTTATGTTTCAACGACCATTTTAAATTGAACTGCACTTACATTGATCTTTGTACCACATGGTAGATCCATACGTATACTCAAGCTATATTTTTCCGTTACTATTTGTATTTGAAGCCGCTTGGATGGGAAATTCATTCTAAATAGTTTCGTCTCTTTTTAAACATGTGATTATATTATCTTTTTTTGTAAATAAATATATATTAATCGGTATTTAACATACAAATAATAACATTTTTAATCTCCCAACAGTATGATAGTGTTTTTTGTCATAATGATGCAGTATTTTGCCTAATTCCTAACTTCTAATTAAGGGCTTAAGTAAACGGCAATAGGCTTGTACCTGCTGCTCTGTGACTTCTGTTTATATCGTCCGTATATTTATATTATACTTATTTAGTCTGTAAAATATTGATTTAAAAACACTTTAGCCTAATCCTTTGAAAATACAGATACATTACTAATGATAAATAAAAGTATATGTTTGTATATGAACATCGATCGGTCAGTAACTCGACGCTTTTCTCTGAGAGCTCTCTCAAAGCTAAGTATGTGTGCGTTATCTCGTGTTACCATCACTTAGTGGACAGTTCGCCCTTCTGCCTTACACTTAAGGTGCCAGTCCAAGGATTGTCCTGGAGATAGGGAGCATTGGATGTAGAATAAAATTACATATTCGTCGGTTTCGCCACTTTCAGAGGATTGAAGATAAAAGAATCACGAAAGGAATTTATAGAGCGAATGTGAGTGTAATTGTTCGAAAAGGTAAACTATACCGACCAAATTAATGATGTTTTTAAGAAGGGCGGAGTGATAAGTACCAGGAACCGTCGAGAATGCATGCGGCGATTGATGAATGTGGAAGAAGCAAAAGAAATGTGTCTGGACCGTAGGAAGTGGAAATCTAATGTCTCTGCCTACCCCTCTGTCATATATTGTATTCATTTTAGTTCAGATATAAATTTTTTAAAGAAAATCAGTGAGCTTTGTATTACTATTATAATATTTGACATATTTACAGTAGTGATTACTTAAAACCGGCTCTAAACCTCTTCCGTGGGATGTTTTCACTTAGTTCCTACATATCATTATGTTGGTAGTGTACGGGGTAGATGTTGTAAGGATTTCTCTCGTACTTAAAATTAAATATACTTCATGGAGTGCTAAATATTGAACATAACAATGCTTTTGTTGGTTAATGAATGGCACTCTATCTCAAAAGCTATATAACCATCAATATTGTATCTTTATTAGTAGTTAGTTAGTTATTTATTGTCCTTATTCATCGGTGGCAATACAAATACATCTATCAATGTCCTCCACTACACTTCACAGACAATTTGCCAAATAAGATTGCTATCATATTTTATTCTTCGCTGTGTACTTTTACGACGGGTTTTTACGACTAACTGAAAAAATTGCCATTGCATCGCATGGTGTGGTAGTGGGTAGAACTGCACGAACCGCATAAATAGTATACCCATCTAGTAGTTTAGTAGTTTTGAGATATTCTAGAATTTAGCATCGGTTATTATTACGTTAGCTTTAATCAAATTCAAATTGCCATTGACATTATGTTTCATTTTTCAAATATCTTAACCCTAAACTGGTATTAACAGTATGTAATAAAATGATCCTCCGGCGCTAATCTGTTAATTATAAACAAAAAAAAAATGATCTAGACTCAAGAGAGCTATTATACTAAAATAAAATAGATAAGGGATACTCAGAATGTAATTTACACTGTCGATTGGCGGCACTTGATGGAACTTGTTGCAAAATATTCAAGAATCAAATTCATTTTTGCTTATTCCACTTTAATTTATTTATATTTACACCTGACAGGTTTCAAAACTCAAAATCACGAATCGGACCATAAATTACAGTAGTTCCGAAATACTGGTGTATTATATCCGCATATGTTATCTTGTAACTGAAATGGTAACGGACACGGACATAAACTTGCCTTATTATTTTTACAATAATATCCTGGGTACTCCTTTAAATTGGTTGCCCTACTTAACGATAGGTGGAGGTTTTATTTGACAGTATTGTTCGGTATAGGCAAGTATATATTGCCACCCCTCTATGGTGGGAGGGCGGATGTGCAAGAGTTTTTACTGTGGCTGTAATCACATTCGTTGTTGTGAATACGGGACCAGTACAAGTTGCTAATGAATTCGAGTCCATTTGGTTCCGTTTATATTTTTGAATATGCATTTTAGTTGATTTAAACTACCGTGGTCTTATCTTTTGATGGCTTAGTATGAAGCGTATATTAACTACTGGCCTTTAATTACAATACTCGCGATAATGACCGTTATTACGGTAAAAGGCAGCCCATGTCCTTCCTCAAGAATTAGTGTTTCCATGAAAAAATGAAATCGGTGGAGATAGACTTTTGGATTTATATATTAGTGTGGATATGGATGTTTAATTTTTTCGGAAGTATTCGCCGATATTTCGCAACTGTTGTAAGTGCCATGATCACGAATATATAAGAAGTAGTTTAGATAGTTTTAAATTCATTTTAATATCTCCATTAGAAATTTACCAGACCAAACATGTTACACTCAGCACTACGAAAATCAAAGAACACGAAAAAAAAGTGAAAATGAGTCTAGCATCTCTAGTTAGAGCTCTACAATAAATGCAGCCGAAAATGATACTGAGTTGCCTTGCCTGCCTTTAAAAAGAAACATGTACTTTAACTAAAAATAAAGTTCCACTATCACAGTAAACCACAGGTAATAAAAAAGTAAAAACTCAATTCGAATTTCGAATAGGAGTTATTTGCTCGACAACCGTCGCCCTGTTTGAACGTGTGACACGATTGTGTTCATTTAAAAGAATCTGAATTCCTGTTGAATTCAGAACTTTTACATTTGTATTCGTATCAAAACAAAAAAAGAGATTTTTACTTCTCGGAACTTTAAATAGACAATGAAATTATCCTGAGAATGGCATTCTGTTTTAAAAAATGCTTTGATATTCTAACTATCGCATGCTCCATTAATCTCTAGTCATTAGTCTCTTTAATTGTCTAGTGAAGTTTAGGGATACATCTCATGGGTAACGTAAGAGTCAATTAAAAAGCGTAGAAAAATTTAAAAACTCCAATGAATCTCCTATCTGATCAAAGTGGTATAATAAGCCAACTTCCTATTTAAAACAAGGTCAAACTAAGCCTAACACAGTAGACTATTTAAGGCTGTCAATTTATTGATTTTTAGTATGTGTTTTGCTCGGTATTTTTTTTGTGAATTTTCTTAAAATGAATCCAAGCTAGATATATCCATTGCCCCAAAACCTTGCGTACTAATTTCCATGAAAAACGTTTGAACCGTTTTGATATTCAAATTATATATATACAGGAATAGCTCATTTAAAAGAATTGGATAAATACATACTTAACACGCTTTCATGTTCTTCTTGCAGCTTCGCCTTGCAATTCGTCTTGCATCAAGTATATGTAATATTGATTAGCTCAAATCGCAAACAGCTTGTTTATATATGCGACCAATCTCATAACTTTTAACATCACAAAGTATACAAAATATTCGTTTTGTGTCCAAGTCTTTTACATAAATTTAACTTCTGTTATTCTTCAATGAGAAAACTCAAGTTTAACTTTATCTCAACATCGATAATCGTTTGGTTGGGAAGCGACATTATTCTACATTCAAAGTCAACACTCTTAACTTTAATCGTAGTCATTAATAGCAGTAGTCCTCATTCAGGACGAAGGTTGAATATTTGAGAAAGCAAAAATTCTACTGAAAGTAAAGCCGAGCTTATCAGTCAGTATTGATGCTAAATCTGTTGTAAGCACAACTTATCTAGAATTCCTCTCAAATTATTTCTATTTATAGTGAAAAATGACTGCCCAACTCTGTGTACTCTGTGTATTAGGTATTACATTAATCAAAACCCATTCTTTGTCCAGCCGTGATCAACAAGTATCTGATCTTTTATGTTCCGTTTCATTCGCTAATTCATTCATTCTTTCAGTAATGCTTTAACGCGATACAAAAATATAACAGTACGCTATTGTACTTTTTTTAAACGTAGTCACAATGAAAAATGGGGCGCTCTTTACTATGGGCTTTGTTTATCATTTTTCTTCTGTTTGAAAGTACCATTAATTTAGGTGACAAAACATTTTGGGTTTTAATTTTTAGCATCCAAAACTATTATTTATTTAAAAAACACTTCATTCAAGAGTGTTTTTATTGCATTCTGTATTAAACAGACAAGTTACTTTTTTATACAAGTTAAGATTAAACTTATCTCTCACTTACTGCGCAATGTTATATTAGTATCGTTATTGTATTAAAGAGTTTTTTTTTTTTCAAAGTTTAGTTCGAATAATTGAAATGTGGGGCAAAAATTGCTGAAAATAAAGCCGAGCTCATAAGTCAGGTATTATAGCTAAATCTGTTGTTGCTTATCTAAACTATAATTTCTCCAAAAATCATTCATTGTGTTCTTGTTATGGTGGTGCGTTGCGAAGACGTTTTGTATACGTATTTACAAAACGTCTACTTTCAGTATGACATACCAACGTACTTCTTCTTTTGATGAATGGCAATCAGCCGGATCAGCTATTTCTGCCAATGTCAAGTATTTCAAGTCTTCAATTCTAAGTCTTCGAGTCTTCAAGTCTTCGTCGTGATGGAATTAATGATAAAAAATATAAAAAATGTGGATGACATGAAATGGGGACCGTCTTTCGCAAAAACAAAAAACGATCTCCATACCAATGTAATTTTTTGTTAATCTTTGACGCTTAGAATGTCGCTTGACTTTTAGTAGAGCACCCAAATATAGAATTGAAAACACACTTATGATAGTAATAATAATTTGAGTTTAGAAGAATTTTTTCGATGTGAATTGGAAATAGAATCATTACCAAACCGACATCATACTCTTCTTGGCTATTTTTAATAATAGTCTACAATTGTATATGTACTTCTCTTAGCTCATATCCGTGTGGATTGATGGATTTATAATACGGGGTGTCACCATATCTCCTCACCTCGTGGGTGTCTGAAGAGCCGACTAAGAGAACAGACTACGTACTTGGAGTAATAGCGCTACAAACAGAAGGAAAACTTAATACAAGTCTTATTAAACCCCCGCTCTCTGGCCAGTATGGTAAAGTAGAGCAGAACCCTATTGTGGCGACTTCCACATACAGCGCCAGCATAAACATATGACAACGCCATCTACCGAAGATACACTGAACTACGGAGTAACGTATTATACGAAATAGCTAACAATCCTGGATCGCGCAATAGAAGTTCTCGCGTCGATTAACACATATACAACTTTCCAACCGTTGGGCAGTGACCCGCCAGGCATGATTACCTCGCCCGGTCGGAAGATCCTCCCTTTGTGTTGGAGGGACATGACACCCGTTTCTCTACACCTCTTATGAGGAGAGACCTATATCCAGCAGTAGGCTATAAAATTGATGATGGTTTTTACAAAAAAAAAGTAGTATATTTTACTGCGTGTTCTATCTGCCAACCCTAATGAGAAAAAGTGTGAATTTATTCATCTTGGTAAAGAGGCTGCAGGCGTTAAAAAAATCAAGAAATCAGATTAAACTGGCTTTAGACATGATGTTCTTAGGTTTTAAGTTTACATTTACAACGAGTAACAAGTTGGTAAAAGCTCTCGGGCGTCAAGATCTTCTGAGTGCCTTGTTGTAACGGCGACAGGGTTGCCACACAATCCAAGGTATTTGGGTTCTTCAGGTGAAGTGGAGGTTACATTAAAAAGGTTTGAAATGTGAATGAGTAGCGATGATTGTGATAACTGTTTTCAGTTCGACTTTAAGTGGCACTTAAAGTCAAACAATAATGGAGCACTGAAAACATTGAATTTAACTAAAAATATTGTTACGTGTTAGGATTCGTTGTATTTAAGAAATAAACCTTCTGACGTGTAGCATAAACTTTATTAAAAATACTCTTAAAAACAAAATATCACTCAGAAACACATTCTTTAATTGTCGCCCTAGTCGCTGGTTTAATCACTGATATCACTCCAACGTTCATCGGGCTGTAGCTCAAACTGAACTGGACTGCGGCCCGCGAGACGTTCTATTTATATATATTATTATTATTACTAGCGCATTCTAGAAACAGCTCGTACGCACAAGTATGAAGCGCTGGAACAATCATCGATATTCGACGCAATGCATATCGTTATAAGATTAATTATTCCGTGCCTCTGGAAATCAACGAGAACCTTCCGATATGTAAACGTCTCCAGCGTTTTTAGCGAATAATCTTTCCTTGTAACAGTATCTTTTAATATCTATCAAGAATTTGAAATACCATACGACGTTATTTAAACACATTATCATCAGCCAATAGTAGTCTACTACTGGACATAGGCCTACCCCATTACAAGTCACTCTGATAGCTTTTATGCCTCCCATATTCAGCTCTTGGCATCTCATGCATATAGAAACTTCACCTGGCCTAGGAGTCCACCGGAACACATATGATACAAATATGTACTTAGAAATGTTTTTTTAGGGTAAGCAACAACGGCGTGGTCAGGACCTGGATGGGTGACCGCTGGTGTCATGTTAACATGACCGTCACCGTTATTCGGAGGTCACGTTAAGCTTTCGGTCTCGGTTGTTATCATACGATATCATAAGAATATATATGCATAAAGGGCTTGATACACATTGGTTTGGTAGGTGTTGCTAGTTTCGTCTTAACTATGACATTGAGAATGGCAGGATAATTAATTTTTAAAAAAATCAGGGATCAGTAGCCAAATGACTTATAGTAAGCATTTTTAAATTAAATCACATAAATTTCTTCCATAAACCTTTTGGAAATAAATAAGGTTTGAAATAAACGACACAGCGATAAAATAAACCACATTAACATGGCAAAATCTAGAAAGGTAAAACGGGTAACATTTAACATCCGATAAAGGTAAAACAAAAATATGGATAATGGCGTTTGCGGAGTGCGACTGCTTACAGCTGGATTCCCCAGAGATCCGTTTAATAAATTTTATTATTTGTATTACACTACCCAAATGACTGTGATAATGAGATTTATTAGAGGCATTACGTCACTTCCTTGATTGTTGATTGAAATGGTTGGACATTTAAGACAAAGACAAATTAAGAACAAACTTCTATATATATATAAAATAGGAAAGTGACTGACCGACTAAGATAGCCCAGTAATCAAAGCACAGCCCAAAAGCTCTGAGCCTAGAATCCTGAAATTTTGCTCATAGGTTCTTTATATAATGTAAGTGAGCCCACTCAGAACGGAATTTTGGAAATGCGACCCCTAAAGGGGTTTAAATAATGGATGTAAATATATACTTCTACGCGAGCAAAAGCCGCGGGCAAAAGCTCGTCTGTTATGAAAAATGTCAAGACAATACAAAATCAAAATCATAAATACTTTATTGGCATAACATAAATTACATAGTATATCTATCTTTTGGCCTCCAAACTAAATAAAACTTGTAATATGGAAGCCAAGAAGATTTATCAATCAATTATCAAAATATAGTTTTTGGGACTAATCACCTCTACACGCCGCCATTGAAACTCCTGTACATCTTTTTTTTTGAGAGAGTTATGATACTCAGTTAAGTCCCATATACACATATAATACATATAAACATAGCCGTTAGGTACATGATTTAATAGACCCCATTGCCGGCCCACGTCCATACATACCTCTGATTGTAGTTAAGAAAAACTAAACCTTTTCATAATACCTTTATAAATATACGGAACCATTGAAAATTTAATACGGCAACTCTTATTTTTCTGCTCGTTCAAACAGACTGTGCAGTTAAAAATTTACGTGTTAAAATTTTAAACAAACAGTTATAGCTTCCAACCGGAGGCTTTTATTTATTTTTAATATTTTATCTGTACGAATTTAAAAAGTTGCGCATGATATTCGAAATTCCAAATTTAAACTGCGCTATCTTATCATTTGACTGTCGAAGTTAATAGAAGTTTTTGAATTATGGTTCTAATAGACTTCATTAAAGGTTATGGTTTCTTTATAAATACGCTTGTCTAGCTTATTGCAGTTAGTGTACAGTATGCATACATTGTAATTGATGATGCTGTGACCCGCACAATCTCGTCTGCGTGTCCTATTTCTCGTAGCGTGAAGTTATACACTGTGAGCATATTTGTTGACCATAATAAAGTTAATAGTGAGCCGAGTGAGTGTTACTTTTTCACGCTAAAACTACTGAACGGATTTATATGAAACTTTATAATGATATAGCTTATATATCGGATTACCACACTATTTACCGCGATAACCGACATGGAAACTGAGCACGGAGCCGCAGGCAAAAGCTGGTCTGATATATGTTTGTTAATGCGATACTATACTATCAATATTATAGACGCGAAAGTTTGTATGGATGCATGTTTGTTACTCTTTCACCTAAAAACCACTCAACGTATTTAGATGAAACTTTACAGTAATATAGCTGGATACATCAGAATAACACATAGGCTACTATTTACCGCGATAACCGACATGTACGCGGGCGGAGCCGCGGACATAAACTAGTAAGTGTATATGATAAGGTCAAACGAGAAAAATAAAATATCGAGTGTCAGTATTTCTTGGGTATATTTTTTATGTATGAGTCAAAAGGACTGCTCTGTCTGATGAAAAGCATAAGGAATCCAAGAAAGTCGGTCGCCATACTCCTTGCGGCCGTGTTTGACATACGTAATTAATTGTCTTTCTACCTTTTTTTGTTAGCGTTTATTGCAATTATTCCACAATAGTCTGACCTGCTGTCCTGCATAGATCTGAATGTTGGCCAATGAAGAAAACGGTTGAGAGACTCCTGCATGTAGCTGTAATGCGAATGTTGAGATGCATGTATGGTGTGACTAGAATGGATAAGGTGAAGAATGACTACATCAAAGAAAGCCTGAAAGTAGCACCAATGGATGAAAAGTTGAGAAGCAACAGATTAACCTGGTATGGACATGTGATGCGTAGAGATGGGCAAAATGTAGTTAAGAAAGTTTTAAGCATGGAAGTTGACGGATATAAGAGTAGAGGACGACCAAAGAAAAAATGGATGGACTGCGTAAAAGAGGATATGGCCAGGAACGGAGTAAACAGTGAATTGACGCTTGATAGAGGAGAATGAGGCGCTCATAGCCCAGTTGCACTCGGTTATTAGAAACAATCATCGAGGGTAAGCAACGATGGCGCGGTCAGTACCTGGATGGGTGACCGCTGGTGGCATGTTACCATGAGCGTCTCCGTGATTCGGAGGTCACGTTAAGCAGTCGGTCCCGGTTCTTATCATACGATAACAGTCGTGAAGCTTAGTTGGAGGCCTTCGGGCGGCTTAAAAACATCCAACGGCAAGATTTACGTAGCCACAACGTATTCTTGCCAGTCCCCAACCCGCACTTGGCCAGCGTGGGGACGTATGGCCTTAACCCTCTCCTGAGAGGAGACCCGAGCCCAGCAGTGGGACATTATGGGTTGTTGTTTGTTTTTTTTTTTTTTTAGAGGAGAATGGAGGAAGAAAAGTCATTGAACCGACCCCACATAAAGTTGGGAAAAGGGTAGGGAGATGATTAGTATTTTTTGTTCTAAAATTTGATTTAGTAAAGTAGCATAAGTTTGACTGCATGGATGGCGCAGTATTAGTGGCCACTTTACCTCTTCATAGTGTCCCAGGTTCTATGCCTACATGGGACAGCACTGTGTGATCTACAAATTGTCCTTCTGAGTCCGGGTGTTCTTTGTGCTATGTTTGTAAAATTCAAGACACTTGATATATCTTCCTAGTCTTAAATAGTTATATTTCACTGGATTTTAAAATATTATAATGACCGGTGTAATTTACCTCCATTACCACTTTGTAAGCTATGATGCTGTAGCTGTTGTTCTTTATTATAAATTAAACAAAACTTGTGAGAAATATATCCATGCCATTTTTTTTTCAAAATCGATTCAGCCGTCTACACGTTAAGAAGTAACACACATACAAACACAGACACTCGTTAACTATAACTTTATAATATTAGCGTAATTAGCCTTAGGCAATAAGCATTCTTCGGCTATTCAATGTAAATATTTGCTCTGAAATGTTACCAAAATAATGAGTCAAATCATAATTCTTTAAATACCATTGTTCGTAATTGTATTGAAAACTATGCAAACTAGTATTTTAATATAACAGTCATAGCAATAATTGTGTGGAATTGAGGCCACTGATAATCGTGGAATATTTCGGTCACGCAAGAAGGAATATTTCGATTGTGATATTTTTTCGTACGGTCAGGCTCGTTCGGGAATTCTGAAGTTATGTACAGTAAATTGGGGTTTTGTTAAGGTTCAATTGTTCAATGTGAGACATAAGATTATGTGTTGTTTGTGGGAGCTTTCTTTTACGATTGATCGGGGGTTTTCTTTTCGATTTGTAACAATTTTCCTCGGTACTGTCTACAAACAACAGTTTAGTAACGTAAATGTTCGACTACTGGGTATTGTTAGCGTGTTATTGTGTAATTGACTTCCGGAATATCTCGTAGTTAGACACAATTGAATATAGAATAGATATAATTAAACTGAATAACTATGCAAATCTTTCCGAAAGTCAGTAACAATTAGTATCCTAAATATATAATTCCTGTCATCTATACCATTTTCTCGATTTGACATAATTATTAAATAGAAATGTGAAAAGACTAACTTGATATCGGGCGGCCATGATGGAGGGGAAAATCCAGCTTGTCATGGCTGCCAGGGAATCAAATAGTCTTTATCGAGGAGTAAAACAGTAAAGTACTATATACCAAGAACATTAAGTGTTTTTATTTTACTAAAAGTTAAGAAGATTTTAGTATGTAGTACAGAATTTCAGTCTTTAAGTTTAAATTGAAGTTTGAATACGTAGTAGGTCTGGTTTCTTCTAGAACCAAACCACTTTTATAAATTAATTTGAAATATACTGATCAACATTTTATATATATAAAAGTACCTTTTGAAAAGGACTAGCTCCTCTCTTGAACTAGAAATATTTGTGGGTCAGAAGGTACTTTACAAACATACATGATGCGGATACAAAGAACACTATCGGAAGTACAGATCAACGGTTTATAAATCACACAATGTGCTATCCCATTTGATATTTGAACCCACAACACTTAAGGTGCCGCAGCTTTTAAGCGGCTTGGCACCGCTTAACTACTAAGACATTTGTGCAGTGTATTTATTTTACTTTAACTCAAAGGAAAACTCGAAAGAAGCTTGTTTACAGATGACAAAAGCTCACAAGACGAATATTTCTTTCAAAAGAAACAATAAAATATTAAACTCGAATAGAGAGCTTAACAGACAATATGTTTGAAGGACTTCGGAGGGCGAAGAGTGTAGTGTAGTATGTGAGAGAGAGGCGTGCCCTCTGGGAGCTTTCAACTCCATACTTGTAAAGGGTACGAAAAACCTTCATAAATTAGGTATAACATTGTTTATATTTGTAAAGATTTGTATATACACTAGCTGAGCCCCGCGGTGTAACCCGCGTTTGCTGTTATAACCTATGGCTACGCCGCGAGGCGAAGCTAGTCTAAAAAATATAGCCTAAGCTACCGTGGAAATCGATCCAGCCGTTCCAGAGCTTACTCGGAATAAACAGACAGATGGAAAAAATTAAAAAAAAAAAAGACATTTTGTATAGCAAAATATAGGGTATATACATACATATGCATTTATTAAAAATATGTTATTTTAATATTACAAACAGACTCCCATTTTATTTATTTGTATAGATATAGGTTATATGGCTCTGCCAAAGTTCTTAACTCTACTGCGCCTGGTGGAATACATAAGCAGAATCCAAAAGTAGTGGTCACCATACTCATTGCGAATGCACACAATGCAGCATGGTGACCCACACTATGGCGGCTTGTTAAGATGCCTCTGTATGATTGGGCCTCCGGTCTCTAACGGCTGCAAGTTACATGCACTCTGAATTTTGAATTTAATTTCATCCTTTCTTGTTCAGTTACTCACTTTCTTATTTAACAGTTCTGGTTTATTGATGTAGTGGCTAGTGAACTTGACTATTACGGCCGAAGTCGTAATTTCGATTCCCACCCGATACAAATTATTTTGTGATGAGCGCGATCATTTATTATATTTTTTTCTTTTTATTATGAGATAGAGAGCAAACGAGTAGACGTATCGCCTGATGGTAAGCGATTACCACCGCTCATGGACACCCGGGTGTAATATTTCTACAATATGAACATATTAAGGAATATAAAAGTATATTAGTTAAAGATCAGACTGATTCTTTTGCGATGTTTGAAATACTCAGAACAAATCGCACCGTCTCTTTCCAACGATACCGCCCGTGTCTCCCACCCCTCGTACATATAAGTGCAAAGTGACAAACACGAGATACATTCCCGAGCGCAGCCATTTCCCACAAAGTGATGCTCGAAACAAATAGCCCTTGAAGTAAGATTGTCTGCGCCTTTGTCAGGCGACCGCGTGCAGACGTGGGGCTCCGTGGGGACCAATGGGGCTCCATGGGGCCTTGTGGGGCTCCGGGGCTCCGTGTCTTTGTCGCAGTTCGGCGGCTAATGAGTGATGTTGTGTGTTCACGAAGAGTTGCGTTAAATTCGACTAATTAGATGTATTGGAAGTAGATGTTACTCCGTTAGCAATTAGCGATGGTAGCGTATCTAAGATTAGGGACATGTAATGCTTTACGCACAGCTGCAAACAAGCAAGCAATAGCATACAAGATATATTTTCTTTATTTCTATTAGTAATATGTTTTAGTTTTGATAAATTATTCTTCCTAATGTATATATAACGATATTGCTTTCACTTATATATATTTTTTTTATGATTGATTTAAAACAAATGATTATATGTATGTCGGTAGTATGATTTAGAATCGGTTGTATTTAATATATGTATGTTGCCTAAGAACTTTTTCATTAATAAAACCATTCGGAATAGTCTGTAAAAAATTATAATCGAGAAATGTAAGTGTAACTTACATTTAAAAATATAAATAAATAAATAAAATCGTTCATTTTATCACATATAACGCCATCTAGTCCCAAATTAAGCAAAACTCGTGCCATAGGTACTAGACAACTGACATAAATACATACATACTTTTTTTTGTAAATGCAAACACTTTATATATTGAAAACACCCAAACTCCGAAACAAATATTTGCAGATCATACAAACATTTGGTTCAACTCGAGAATCGAACCCGAGACCTCATTGATCAGCAGTCGCATACGCTAACCGCTAGACCAACGAGGCAGTACAGACAAGGATATGTGATATTGTTTTGCAATATAACCATTTCTAATGAAACTCTTTCAATCAACCTCATGCGTTCTTGAATGTCCAGTTCTTAACCCTTTCTCTTCGCCTGAGTTATAAAAAATAAGGCTATTAACTCGCAGCTCTGACACACAGCGCCATCTAGTCCCAAACTAGCCGGTTCAATGGGTACTAGACAACTGACATAAACACTTATATACTTTTTTATAAATGTGACAATAATATAGGCCGAGTCTCTTCAGTCGAACCAAGAATGCTACATTGTCTGACAAGTAATCGATGATCGGCCATAAAATGAGCGATGATGATATTTCGATTGCCTATTCGATTCCCATCGGAGAGATATATTGCGTGATGGGTACGGTATTTGTGTGTAGGTATGTTATGTAGTTATCTATTGCATTTAGAAATGATTCAGCACTTGTATGGTCATCACGCATTTGTGTGTTTTGTTTAGTAAGCCAGCGCCTTCTAGCTGTTAAGTCCGACTTGTAATAATAAATATAAGTTAAGAAACATTTAAACTTTTACGTTTCATGACTTAATAATTATTTGCAAGGGAATTATCGCTTATTTAAAGGTATTACAAATCACTGATTTGCCTGACGTTTCGTGGTCACGGGCTGACTCCAGTGCAAGTTCATCATCAGCCTATCGCAGTCCACTGCTGGACATAGGCCTCTCCAATTTCACGCCACTTAGTTCGATCTATGGCTTCTCGCATCCAGCTCCTGCCAGCCGTCTTGCGCAAATCATCGCTCCACCTGGCTTGTGGACGTCCTACGCTACGTTTGCCGAGACGCGGTCTCCACTCAAGAACTCGTTTACCCCAACGGTTATCGGTTCTTCGGCAAATGTGGCCAGCCCACTGCCACTTCAGCTTGCTAATCCTGTGGGCTACATCGATGACCCTGGTTCTTTGTCGGATCACCTCGTTTCTAATGCGATCCCTTAGAGAAACGCCGAGCATATACCTCTCCATTGCACGCTGAGCGACTTTAAACTTATGGACCAGTCGAACCGTAAGTGTCCACGTTTCGGCTCCGTAAGTCATTACGGGTAGGACGCACGCATTGAAGACTTTCGTCTTTAGGCACTGTGGGATCGATGATGAGAAGACCCGACGAAGTTTCCCAAACGCTGCCCAACCCAGCTGGATTCTTCTGTTCACCTCGTCCTCAAAGCTGTTTCTACCTAACTGCAAAGCCTGCCCGAGGTATACATATTTTTGAACAACTTCGAGAACGGCACCGTGTACCGCAACCGGTTCCGGTAGTACATGTTCATTGAACATGACCTTGGTCTTGTCGAAGTTCATCCGTAGGCCGATGCGCACAGACGAGTCAGCCAGGTCGTTCAGCATCTGTTGTAGGTCCTGCAACGTCTCTGCCATGATGACGATGTCATCTGCAAATCGCAAGTGAGAGATGTATTCGCCATTGATGTTGATACCGCGCCTTTTCCAGTGCAGCGTCTTAAACAGGTCCTCCATTGCATTAGTGAATAATTTCGGGGATATAACGTCCCCTTGCCTCACTCCTCGATGCAATGGTATGGGTCTTGTATGCTGATCCTGTACTTGGACGGACATAGTAGCGGCTTTGTAGAGACATCTCAACACTCGGACGTACCGCCAATCTACTTGGCAACGCTGCAGGGACTCCAGAACAGACCAGATCTCAATCGAGTCAAAGGCCTTTTCATAGTCCACAAATGCTAGACACAGGGGCTGATTATACTCTTCGGTCTTCTGTATTATCTGCCGCACTGTGTGGATGTGGTCTATGGTGCCATATCCGCTCCGAAACCCAGCCTGCTCCGGTGGCTGGTATTCATCGAGTCTTCGCGCAAGACGGTTCGTGATGACTCTTGAAAACAGCTTATAGACGTGGCTCAAGAGGGAAATGGGCCGATAGTTCCTCAACATGGTTTTATTTCCCTTTTTGAAGAACAGGACGACCACACTCCTACTCCATGCCTCTGGAGTCCTCCCTTCGAACAGGAAGTTAATTTCCGTGCAAGTTAATTTCCCAGTGCAAGTTAATTTCCGTGAAAATAATTAAATAGGTTAAGAAAACTGAAATAAAAGCTTACATGAGTCGGTTACAAATAAACGTATCATAAAGATTTACTTACAGAAAAAAGTATTAGTTTACATTAATTTATTATTAGCTGTTATCCGTGGTTCCGCCCACGTGTTTGTTGAATATTGTTCTTATTATTTTTCGGATTAATATCACAAATAATGAGCCTTTCTATTTGTAAAAAAATTTTCAAAATATTTTCAATAGATCCAGAGATAACTCCCTACAACCTCCTCTACCGATTAGTAAAGATTTACATTTAGTTTAGAATAGAACACCCGTAATTTTTCTTTTTATGGTATAAAGGGCAAACGAGTAAACGAATACCGCCGCCTGTGGACACCCGTAACACTAGAGGTGTCATAAGTGCGTTGCCGGCCTTTAGGGGATGGGGAGTGGGATAGAGGGAGGGATTGGGGTGGCCTCCGATATCCTCACTCACTCGATGAAACACAGCGTATGCGCTGTTTCACACCAGTTTTCTGTGATGCCGTGGTATCACTCCGATCGAGCCGGCCCATTCACACCGAAGCGTGGCTCTCCCACGGTAAATATGTGTGTAATAGCTATCAAGTTATATCAACTTAACTATTTTGTTTCGTCAAGCCAAGTCAATTAGTCAATTGACCTGACCTTTAAACATATAAAAATCACCGCAATCGCCGGCCAGAAAAATAATGCTTTGCTCACTCAGAGACCAAAAATCTCTAGATTATACCAATATTTCTATTCAAGTCTAACATACTGCCAATAAGCGTTATCATGGGTGACGGTTTCTAATAAAAATACATTTTACATCAAAATCTTCAAAGGATTTTCCGCTCACGTTCCGCCGCTAAAACCGTTAATTTAAGGGCTCCAAGTTGAAAGGGTTGGTGGCACTTGGCCACAAGACAGAAGGAAATATATTGAAATAGCTCGCATGTTACCAGTTACCCCTTACACAATCGGCTAAAAATATGCGCGGCAATCGTGGAGTATTGCCGTACTCTAGAGCCCTTATATGAAAAACTATATTTCGTATTATTTTGTTTGCACACATTATATGAAAACGGTACAAGAACTGTTCCCTTGAAAGGTACTTGGTATTTGTTGTTATGGTTTTTCTTTATTTTTGTAGCAAGATTCTTATGGTACGTTTATACAAGTACCACACCTCAACTACCCTTCACAAACACAAACGTGTTAACGGGGTGTTTGGCTTGGGTTGCTTGAGGTTGTGATATTTTGTGGCCGACTCGAGTCGGTGTCGGTTTTTGAATACAGATCGAAGCAAGCATGCGCGCAAGTGTTTGTAGTTTGTAAGCGACTGCCAAGTCTTCGCAGGCGTGTAAACATAGCATTAAACAGCACTAATAGTATACGTACCTACATAAAGCCAATCCACAAAAACCTTTTAGTGTTTTTCTGTATATTTTCGAGTCGCTCATATGCTTAGTTATTTATATATGCCAATTAGCTTTAACTGCCTCGGTGCTGCAGTAGCGTATGCGACTGCTGTGTTTAAGTTCTCGGGTTCGATTCCCGGGTCGAACCAAATGTTTGTATGATCTACAAATATTTCTTTCGAAGTTTTGGTGTTTTCTATTTATAACATGTATAAACAAAACGTTATGTTTTTAGTCATGTATTTACAAAAATGTAAATATGTATTTATATCACTTGTCTAGTACCATTACACAACCTCTGCTTAGCTTTGGAGCTAGATGGCGCTGTATGTTAGATCTCAGAAATACTCATATTTAAATAAAATTAGAGTTTCTTTTTCTAATATTAAAATAACCGCTTTAACCGCACAGTATATATATAAAAATATCATTATTTTTTTCAATATTTGGCTGTCTGTTAGTCTGTCTGTTTGCTCCGGCTAACCTCTGGAATGGCTTAACCGATAACGGCAGGACTTTCACTGGCAGATATATAGAATACCGCGGGGCTCAGCTAGTGCAAAATACAGTCCAAATTCTTTCATCTACCTCACATGTAAAATTTTTTTTTCAAATAATACTTGCGATTTTAATAAACGAAAGATTTTGTTTTCTACATTAACATATTCAGGTAATGTGTATAACTAGTGCGGGTACAAATATTCTGCAACTCTTGTTCCGTATAGGTCAGCAGTACACACTTATTGTTAATGGGATCTCATGAGCCCAGGTTTAATTTATTCAGTTTTCGTCTCGGGCCTCAGTTACCGTGGGAGAGCCACGCTTGAGCACGAATGGGTCGGTTCGACCGGATTGATACGACTGCCACACACAAAACTGGTGTGAAGCAGCGCTTGCGCTGTGTTTCACCGAGTGAGTGAGGATACCGGAGGCCCATACCCAAATCCCTCCCCCATCCCCCGCCCTTTCGCAACTCATTTATGACGCCTCTGGTGTTGCGGGTGTCACTGGGCTATTAATTCCTGTTGAAATCAAATATTCAAGTTTATTGTACACAACCATAATATTGGAATACTTAAACGGATAGCCATATTTTTTTTTAAACAGAGGTGATGTGGAGTAAAAAGTTTATGATGAATACTGAGATCGAAATATAATAAAAGAGATCTAATAATTATCTGATACATATTAAAATAATCAATGTTTTACATCAGTAAATATGTAAATAATTTACGTATAACGGACTAGTACTATATACGTTTGAGTAAGGGTAAAATAGTATGTGTTACCATAACTCAAGTTATACCATTGCGTGAATTAAAATAAGACATTTAAAACAGCTGAAATTCTAGCAATAAGATAAACAATCAAAACCAAAAATTTTAAAGATATAAAGAAGAAAGGAAGAAGAAAAAACAGCACTAAATATGAAGATTTTCTTTATTGTTATCCTTGACTGCCTCGATGGTGCAGTTGTAGCGTATGCGACTGCTGTGCTAGAGATCTCGGGTTTGATTCCTGAGTCGGACCAAATGTTTGTATGATCTGCAAATATTTGTTTCGGTGTTTGGGTGTTTTCTATGTATAATATGTATGTATTTTTAAATAAAAGTACATATATATTAATATCAGTTGTCTAGTACCCATAGTACAAGCTCTGCTTAGTTTGGGACTGGATGGCGATATGACTATACTAGACTATGTTAGAATGTCCAAAAATATTTATTTATTTATATTTTGTACATTAATATTGTTCATTTATATTTTGTTGCAGCCCGAAAGATTGAACGTGTTCAAAAATGATCAAGACAGCTGGGACTACACATGTAAGTGATAAATTTTATATTAGATTATACATTAATCCATTAAAAGTGTTATGAGAGCTTTGAGAGGTACTTGTACCCACTATTTACTTTGAATTTTTATTGGTTTTTGAAACCCTTACCTTTAGACGAAGAAATCACGTAAGTTATATGCGCTAAATTTTAGAGAAATTGATCAAAATAATTCAAAGAATTTAGTGTCTAAAACCATCAAATTAATCCAATCAATTGAATTAAAACTATGTTCAGTTTAGTCTTATATTGATCTCATGGTCGCATCTTATGTTAATAACATGTACAAGTACCCTGTAATAGGTATTGCTTACCTCTAAAATGTAGGCATTTGAATATGAAGAAAGAAGTAAGAACTAAAATCATTATGCCAGTCAAGTTGTTAGGTTCAAAATTAGAATAGGTCGTGGTCACATTACTGGCTATCTTAGCCATCTTTCTTACTTCTCAATCTTACTCGTTAACTTCCCCGCCGAATCTGTGAAGGTGGTTCCGCAGCGAACCAAAAAGGTTTAAAAAAAACATTTTGGCGCTTATGTCAGATGTGACAGAGGCAAACGTGTAAGAGCGAGATGGTATGTTTATGATTTATCTAGACTTATCTGTGAGTTTACTTGACTTGGCATTTTTAAACACACCATTTGCTTTAAATTTTTTTGTCTTACATTGTTGTATTTCTATTTAATACATCCTACAGAAATATAAAGCTACTTGTTGCCATAAATAAAACGCTGACAGAGAACATGTATACTTTTAAATTGTACAGAACTGAGACATTTTCCAGACCATTTATACTTTACACAATAATCTAGAAGAGCTATTGTATTAGGTATTGTACCTTATACAATATTGTATTTTATTATCTTCAATAAACATATCAAAAGGTTTAGATTTAAGGTTTATTTTTGTTCACCTAAACTATCATCTCATACGATTTTTCACGAGCGAACAAAGCAATATTATTTAACCTTTAAAATGGAAATACGGCTTTTGGAAAATATCTTAAACTACCTTATTTCTATTCTGATATAAAAATGATATAGCGTAGAACTCTTACAAAGGACGGTTTACAGTCTAGAAGACGCCCTTTCATATGCAAAGCAACCGGATAAAACCAGTTAACGCCAGTCGCAACAAGACGTGAACGTTGGCCATTTTGATATTGTTAAATTTAAAAAAGTTATTTCGTACAAAGGATGGTTGACGCTGCGATTCATTTTTGTGATAACAACGATATTCATGGTTTTTAAATTTCAATTTAGAGGTATTTTTCTTCTTTCAATTTATTACAAAAAAGAGGGAAGTTGCTTCTGTCCTTGGATTCTTATGTGAGCACTATTTAAAATGGAGAAGTAAGATACTGCCAAAAAATAAGTTCTTATTTAAGTTCGGCCTTATGTTAAAATGTGAGTCGCAAAACTCATCAAATATTGGAGCTTTACCGTAGAATACCGAAATACTGTCTGACCCATCATTAAATTGTAGTCTTGTAGTTTAAATCCATAATTTATTACGCCTATGATAACTGACATCACAAAAATTTGATAGTACAATGTACTTTTAATAAAAGTACTTCCTAACCCCTCCTGTTTAGATTTACATAGTTACTCATTTGCCACCCAATACGGCAAAAAACTAAGACACCACGAATCGACCCTAATCGACACCTTTAACCGTTTACAATGGCACCCCTATTTGTAATGGCAAACAAACTCTCAGAACAGAAATCATTAATTATATATAGCTGTCGAAACAAACACAGATTTAGACATAAACAAGGTCATAAATAGAATGCTTCTAGACGATATTGGATCCAGCATTTTTCATGATGATTCAAAGGAAATTGCATTTTGCATATGCTAATATAGAATTTAAATTTAAGAAGCTTTTTATTCGACTCGTCTAAAAGTCAAAGTGATGTTGTTCAAACCTCGTGTATTAAAGTATATACAACAAAAAACATTAACTGCATGGGAATAAGGTCTGGTGTGTATTTTACGACATAATACGTAATGGAGAGACTAACAATTATGGTAGTTACAACGGAATAAGCGATATGCTATAAAGGCAACGAGAACAAACGATGGACTTTAGGGTACAATAATTTTAACGAGACCATAATTAAAACTGATGTACTAAATAAATTACTAACACAAGGTATACCTTCTTTCAGCAATGGATGATAATAGTTTGATTATAATAATAAAATAATTTCACTTCAAGGGGTAAAAAATTAGTTTCATTTGTCATGATGGTTGTATGTGCATCTACTATTGAGTGTGTATTTAATGTAATAATAGTCTGTTGCTTGATAAAATTGTTATATTAATACCGAATCAATAATTTTCTTCAAAGTAATACACGTTAAATAAAACGAACATATATATTATTTACCAAACAATCCACAGAAGACCCATAAGAAAACAAACATCGTCTTCCTAATCTTTATTATTCCCAAGATTTATTGGGATCGGCTACTAGTTCAAACTGACATCGGACCTCCGCGACCCTGAGGGTGAACTAAATTCGAAGATTGAACTAGTTAGTTGTCAGTATATTTGAGGGCACTCACTTTCCAATTACCATTGTCGATAGGTGTTCATGACAGCAATATATGATAAAAAAACAAACATCTCAGATTAAAAGTCGCAACTTTAATCGAACAATCCGTTCCCCACCTTACATTAACTGGAAGCATGTTCTAAGGAAATTGCGATCCTCACATTAGTTAGAAAGTGGCGACCTCTGGTGCACGACCTATCTTCTGAAACGTGACACTGGGTAGTTTATCGTTGATCGTTAAGCGGTGGGAGTCGGCAGGTGTGTTTTGAACCTTAGAAAGTAAAGGGTCCTGATAATGGAACATCCAATGCGGAATAATAGTTGTTGCAATTAACTGTTAATAAGATACTTTGTTATAAACTTTTGTTTTACTCCATTCATATATTTATGCGTGAAGGTGGTTTATGCGGGTCTAATATATTGTAGCAAAGTGATTTTTTGTGACACTTTTGCCTGGTAACATGTTTTGACTTGATGAGTTCGACATTCCTTAACTAGACTACACTAATGATATCACACCCCGAGAGGAAAGAACGAAACAAACTCAAGATTATTGTCTCCGAAAGTCCATACAATTTTCTTCTAATGTGATTCATAGTCAATATAATCGGGTTAGATTTTTTTTATCAAATACTACCACATAAGCACCTGCAAGTCTAGATTTACAAATGCATTACTGTTCTTATAAATCCTTAAGGCGTCTCGCGATCAGGCGTTTTTAACTCCGGTTATTGGCGTGATTCCTTAACACCGGTTTCTTATGAATTCGTGGTAAAAAAAAACAAAAGTATTTTGTTAATTGTGTATTTTTTCTAAACTGTATTTATCGTACGAGGATGATATGGATAAAAATTTGATTAGATGTCAAATAAAAAATCCGTTAGTCAATCAACATATGATAGGCTGTAACTGGAGAGTGACATAAAAAATCTCGACCCTTATCAACACCTTTCGCCATTCATGTACCCAAAGCCTTAAATCTTGTGATTTTTCTGATAAAGATTTACAGGCTTTTGTACACGAGTGATCCAGTTTCAGATAGAAATTCCATTAATCAATGTTAAAAATGACATTACAACAGTCGCGAGTGAGATAAGTGATTTAAATTCTCGGCGAGTGAAAATGTATGCTAAATACATCAACGTATACATGTATTTGCTCAGAGTTTTTTAGGGTACCGTGGGACCGATAGTTCTTTGATATTTCAATGGATTGAGGCCCTTCTTGTAAAAAGTTGGGGGGGAAGTAGGGTCTTCGGTACCTCACTTACTCAAAAAAAACCTGTCATAAGTCCACCCCTGAACATAAGCATCTCTTTAGAAAGGTGGTTTTGGTAACTATACCACGCGTGCCAGACGCTTTGGACTATAGACTTTGTTGAAGGTTTACCTTCTCCTTGCAGTGTTGTGCTCCAGTACGGTTTGCTCTGTTAGTGGGTCTTACGACACCCACGGAATGAATAGCGATCGTGATACTCCTTATTCTTTCAACGATACCACACGAGGAAGCACCAGTGTTCGTCAACAGTTAATCACAGTTAACGGGGTAACTTCTATTCAATTGAAGTGAAAACAAATTAGGTACATTTATTTCGTGACAATTTCCCAAAAGTAGCGTTAAACCCATTTATCAAAAGTATATCCATTTAATTTGTAATAACGCAACAGTTACCCACCTTTCAAGTGACGTTTACGAGTTGCCAGAGTGATTTATATGTTCTTTTTATATCCTAAGGCGGGAATTACGATAAACTTAACTAGAACTGGTGAGCGAGAATTTTGTTTTAAACCTATTTTTCTTTTTTTATTATATTGCACTAATATGATAAGTGCCATTATAAGCAGAATGGGTACATATGTCATCGCTGCCCTTGTAATCGTATCTCGAGTACAAGATTTTACAATGTCTGTTTATATTTCGTAAGATAGAATATAATAATATAAAAATCAAGTAAACGCTGTTTTATCTTGACACAGAGATATGTAGCGATGCTAAGTTCCATAGTCGCTTTAAAGGACCCCTAAAAGAATATTTTACTACGGAACCAATTTAAAATTACTATTCAGTAGCTGTGGTTAGTTCTTTTTTGAAAAAAAGGCTTTCCGCCATAATGCAGTTTCGAGCTATTAAATTTTGAGCTATTACTGGTGATTAATAATTGCGAGCGAATACTTATGAGCAATTTCCTTATAATAGGAAACATTAAACAATTTTTCGAGAATATTTTTGTACTAGATTTTGCGCGCGACTCCGCCCGCCAGTATATCGGTTATTGCGGTAAAAGTAGCCTATGTCTTTTCTCTAGAATCAAAATTTCTCCATGCCAAATTTCATTAAAATCGATTTAGCCCTGAAAGCGTGACAAACAGACAGACAGAGTTACTCTCGAATATATGGTATTAGTATAGACTTTATAACGTTACTGTTTCCACGTACGTAAAGCATGTATCCATTGTTACACATACGGGTCGGTGCGATCGGGGCTGTACTACCCTCTCACAAAAGAGCAACCTAAAATGATAGTCTTCCTTTTCTACCCGAGCCCAGCAGTGGGACATTATTGGTTATTGATTGATATTTAAATTAAAAATTAAATAAATAAATTTACGGATGCTAAAGCAAACATATACACTTGAAACGGAAACTCGTCGCCATTTCAATTGTTTCAAGCACAATAATTAAACGTCTAACTAATCTACATAACAGATACAAGCGTGATACAAAAATGGTGTACCATTTTTGTTCCCGAGACACAGTGATTCAATTCGCGCTGGGAAGGAATTAAGTTACCCAGAATCGCATTACGATTCTCTGCATACTCTGATTGTGTTATGTTTTTACTGTGTCCTAAATTGGGGACTGTTTATTATATTGTATGAAATCTATATATCTAAATAGGAGGAAAAAGAAGAATGCCACCAGCCGTGGTTTCCGCACAGAATTTGTAAGAAACAAAAGAGAACCAACAACGCAAGACAACAGGACAACAGCACTCCAAAAAGAAGAAAAACTTGAACCACATCCAACTTGAATGAACTTGGTACCAGTTATTGTGGCCAGTGTGGTATAGTGGGCCGGCGGTATAATGGACCGGCTCGACCGGAATGACACCGCGGCTTCACAGAAAACCGGTGTGAAATATCGCTTGCGCTGTGTTTCACCAAATGGGTGATGATACCGGAGGCCCATACCACAATCCCTTCCCCTCCCCATCCCCCAAAGGCCGGTAACGCACTTGTGACGTTTTTGGTATAGCGAGTATCCGTAGGCGGCGGTATTCGGTTACCATCAAGCGATACCTCCGCTCGCTTGCCCCCTAATTCATAAAAAAATCTAAGAAGAAGCCATATTAAAAGCTCTATCTGTCTTTTACACTTTCACAGATAAACCGCTTAATTGATTTGGATGAAAACAATAAGATCCTTTGATTCCTGAGGGAAGGACATAATCTATTATATACCGCGATAACCGACGTACACTGTGTGTGTTACACACGTGCATGAGAAACTGATTTAACAGAACAGTCAATAACCGGTAAAGGGGCAAATTAGTCCTCAATTTCCTCGAAAGTCAATATCAAATGGTGTTCTATTTTGTCTGTGGGAAATTATCTATACGCGAAATTAGTAACTGACGAAGTCCTTAGATACGTTTGGAAACTTGTGCAAGTTGGTAAACGTTTCAATTGAAATGTAATTTAGAACAATTTAGTGCTCATCTAACTTAATTGGCAAACCATTTGAGCGTTATTTAATGATAACTTTGAATAACTTATACACATACGGTTATTTGATCGCAAGCTAGGCAGAACCTGCACAATGGTAACCAGACTGCGATAGAAGTATTTCTGTATTATATATAAATATATATGTATAGAAATGAATCCCTATTTCCATTTGTCACGCCATTACGCGTCAACGGTAGGACAGATTTAATCATTTTTTTTTTATCTGGAGAAGATTCTTATAGACGAAAAAATATTAAAAATTGCGGTACATTAGAAAATTTAAAAATACTTATTTAAGAATGTATCAGCGGTATATCAAATTAGTGAAATAGGCATTTAGTAAAAAACTGTTTATTTGCAATATCAAATAGACATTTTATTTATTTGCATAGATTTCAATAGTTTATTTTCATAAAAGTCAGACTTATCGAATTTAATTGTCTTGAGCAAAACCGGGTTACGAACCAAAAAACTGAATAGGATTGCACCGAGAGCGAAATGCCAAATAACTTATTTAACTTAACACAAAGCTTTTCAAATATTAGCAATAACTGTATATCTCTAGTTTCAAGTGGAATTTGCCAAGAGTTTCCACAACATAACACACCAATAAATACAAGTTGGAATTCTTCCAACCTACGCAATCGTAGTGTTATGTTTGCACATAACTGCAGATATGAGACCTATTTTGATATTGTTTTAGATAGTGCATTTGGCAGTAAGGAGCTTTAGAAGTTTATTAAACAACGTACGATGAAATCTCTGCTCTGCAAGAATAGCAGTCTACCGCTTGAAGTAGGCCTCAAATTGCAGGCCACATGATTCAATTCTCGGCTTCTGGCATCCAGTGCCTAACCATTTTGCGTAAATCATCACCATAGTCATCAGGTTATATTTAAAAATACAATCGTAACAGGCAATCTTAGTTCTGATACGTTATTATTTAAAAACGCACAATTAGAAGATTCTAGCCTTATTTACTGAAGTTACTTCCGAAACGTAACAATAATGTGTTTGGAACATTTTCCGCATTGTTTATTTACCGAATCGTTGAATTAAATGGTCTTTGTAGTGTATGTAGGTCCGGGAGTAATGATGTGATGACATACATGAATGTTCCATACCTGTCTCGGGCAAATATGACGCGCAGAAGCTATAGAGGAGTGTGTTTCTCGGTAAAAAGGTGGGAAAAACATATCAAGACTCGTACGTGTGTGTTGTCGAACCAGGGTAAAGGAATTAAATAAATAAATCACAACAGGGTACCAAAAAGTTTTCAATTAATGTTTTAACTGAAAAATATATAAGGGTTGTTTCCTATATAAAGTTACTTTTAAGACAATCTGCTCATGAAACATCTCAATGTTGTAGGACGTTGTGGGTTTGGCAAGCTCTCGTGTTTACCTAACGTAGAAAATAAGGCGTCCATAACGTAATAGGAAATGTAGGATAATTATCTATATATAAAGATTTGTTATTTTTTAGTACCATTTCCATACATCAAAATACTTTGGGGACCCGTCCTATGACTTGATCTCCGCTAACTGTGCGACTATTAGCGAACTGTCATTATCATCTGCCTTTTGCAGTTCACTGTTTTATATAAGCCTCTCCCACGCCTCTTTGGTCTATACGAGCATAATATACTTCAATTCTAGAATACTACAGTTTTTTCAGTTTTCAATACTACTTGAAAATGCCACAAAAATTAAAAAAGTATTGTGTTACGATGAACTTCTGATACATAGTTTTTTTACATCATATCAGTAGATACACAGTATGTAGGAACATGTATGTTTTTATCCCCAAAAAAGCAATATTGGGTTTTTTAAATAAACAATGTCGAGACACGTTGAACATGCACAAGTCGATAATGGTGGGAACCTGCATCGTGTTGTCCGCATTTACAACTCTTAGGACTCAATTCGAATGTACGTACCAATTGGGCGTATTTAAGAATAGGAATGGTCCAAAATAATTTGAAATGAGGGTACACCTATAGGGATATGATTCTCGATCAAAATATTTGTTCAACTCTAGGCATCGCTCGGATTTATTTTACTATTATACGTTTTATTGTTTCGTAAACACAAAGTAATATTTTCTGCTCTGGAACGCGATGTATTAAAACTGTCAGATTTAATATAGGGTAACTTTAATATTTAGAGTTACTTACTTGATATGGAATAAGTGGTTCTAAACTTCTTAACAATCGTGAGAGTATAGTTTTTCTCTTATTATGGTCACTATGGAGAAACTTAAGGGGGATCTGTGTTTAGCAATGGACGGTTTTTTGTTGAAATTATAATAATGATGATGGTGTTTGAACTTTAGAAACTAACACGAAAGAGATACAAAGCACAATTACACGTAGACCGACAATTTATAAAATAGATACAACGCTTGGCGTAATAGAAAACGGCGAGGTGACCAGTAAACCACTACGCCACCCTTTCAGTTAATAATTCGCTTTATTTTCATATTGTTCAGGCTCATTTTGTAATAACACATCTGTAACAACAGTATTAACATCAATGTTCAATAGGTTACTGGAATTCAAGGCAAGCAGTCGCTGTAGTTTCTGCTAAAACTATTTACAGAGAATCAACTACTACAACCAGTAATCAGTAAATGCATTTCCAAAGAATTTTCTGAGAACCCTGAACGGTCGAGTTTTAATACACAGTCACAATATGAGTATGTCTTGTGTATACAAAACCTTTATAACAAAACCTTCAAGTGTCTTTTACAAGACGTCGTCTGCATCGGCCTTTAACATTGCTGTGACCTTAACTTATGCCTTTATCAGGTCTGTTTACTACTGGACAAAAGCCTTTCCTTAGATAAGGGTATTGGCCTGCCGCCGGCAAACTGGGCGGCGGAGGCGCGCCTATCAGCGCCTCATGCTGCTTTGAGTGTGGCCGCGGATGGTCGGGGCGGGTTTTCCCCTCCATCCGCTTCAGAGGCCAGCCGCGAGGAGGCGACGTACAGTACACGCGGCGCTCCTCCTAAATTGAGAGTTTAAACAGCAGACGGTGCCCGCTTCAGTGAGGGCAGGCGCTGAGAGGGGTCCGGATGTCGTAAAAAAACGATTCCCGGATCCCTCCCTTCTCAGGCGCAGAGTGGCACACCGTGTGGTTTTAGTCGGTTCGATTCCGCCCCGCCGCAAACCCAGATGGGGTGAAGGCCTAAGGGGGTTTCCACACGTTAAAAAAAAGGGTTATTGCCCTGCTAAGCAACTCTGACCTGAGGGATGTGTATTTCATTCTCTTTGTACTATTATGGTCCTGCGTATTTTGTTCTCTTAGTCGGCTCTTATGCCACCCATGGGATAAATAAGGACAGTGACGATCCATATTAATAAATACATCGCTACATATTTACATGTAACGAAACAATTACATAAATGCGAATGCTCGGATTATATACATGTTGAGGAGAGGTCGGATGTCTCATTCACTAATAGGACGTACCCGCCAAATTCTGCGGAATGGTTCGTGTATTAAATAATGGACCTTTTGGTTATTTTCTTTGCGGTTCCCAAAACGGTAATGCGAAATCAATATCGTACCTATTTACTTTGAATCACGAAACACGATTTGGTACCACTCGGTACCAAGCTGATATGACATAACCATCATGCAGCTTTTTATTTTAATTTTGCTTTCGTAAACATGTAGTAGGTTTGTTCAATTTGATTATCTATACCTAATTGGCCTTTGGGGGGTCGGGGGAAGGGATAGGATATGGGCCTCTCATTCGCGCGGTGAAACACAGCACTGTTTAACACCAGTTTTCTGTGAGGCCATAGTATCACTCGGCCCATTCATCCCGAAGTGTGGTTCTCCCACGTGGCTTCTCACGTCCACCCTCTGCTGGTCATCTTACATGAAAACAAAGTGGATCAAAACACCTAATATCTTAAGTAGACAAAAGGAACTAAATCTTTATGCATGTAGGTTTCTCCCATTCCAATATTTATCTAAACAAAATCTAATCAATACCTACTATAAATAAGAAAGCATACAAATTGCACATAATACTGTTTATTTATTACCAACAATAACAGTTCCCTAAATATTAGATTCGATAAATTTTGGATTACCAGATTAGATGACATTTTTGCTTACTATTCCGTCTCTATTGGCAGTAGCGCGATGTTTAATAGGTTATAGTACTCTTGATAGACTAATGTCAAAATAAATCATCAAATCGGTCGCATGGATTTGAGTCTATCGTAGAAAAGCAAGGATTTAATTTTATTATATGCAATATAATTTTTCACGAGAAGGTAGCTCTTTCATATAAGGGTAATTTTCTATCTCCTAGGAACAACATTATTTTCTGGATAAAAGGTACATACCCGATGTGTCTGCAAATAATTCTGACGAAATTCGAACATCCAAACTCTCATAATGATAAATTTGGGTATAAAATAAATAAATTTAGTTTCGTAACACCCGAGTTAACTCAGTCTACCGTTAGTGTGAAATTAAAGACCTCATACCTCTAATTGTTTATAAGAGCATTACAGATTTATGTCTAAGGAAATGGTGATCCGATTAACAAAAATAATACAGCGCTTGGAATTTCAAGTAGAGATTTAGACGTGTTTTAAATAACGTTCGACTTTGAGATATGTTTTTGTGACTTGATAATGGTTATCGTAAAATTATATTTAACAAGCAGGCTATAAAGACAATTAATCTGTAGCTGTCTGGTACACAAAGAACAATTAGATAGAAAAAAAATCACGTCATATATTCAAATATTTACCCTAGCTATATTTGAAATGGGGCATATATGTACCTTCCCCTCCCATTGTGGGAATGCATGTACTAAGGGTTAAATGGACTCGGATAAAACGCTTACACTATCTACGCGTAATAGTTGCAAATACAATCACGGACACACGGTCGTATTCAACGGATTACTTGTTGAGAGAATTTAAAATTAAAAGAAAAACAAGTATATAATCACTTTGTAAGAACTACTTACTGCTTGACGGATATGTTTGAAATGAACAGAGCTGTTGAAACACACTAAAAAGGACTATTTAATAATTGTTTTTAAGTATACAATAAATACCGAACACAGTTTTGTCACATTTTTAGCATAAATGTGTTTTGGGTTTAACAAAAATAACTCCATTGCATATCCGTGTTAGCGTGTTCTGTAATGGAGACCGCATCTTGGCAAACGTAGTGCGGAGATCTCTCTGGCCAAATGGCAGGGCAACTTGTGTAAGAAAGCCACGTGCAGCTGGATGCCGTGGTGTGCCTTGGCAGAGGCCTATGTCCATCACTAAACTGCAGCAGGCTGTTGATGATAACGACATGAACCATTTTTTTGATGTTTTTTTTTTATGAAAATGGCTCATGGTAAGAATAAGCAGAATCCAAAAGTGGTGGTCACCATACTCATTGCGAATGCAGACAATCCAACAATGCAGCACAGTGACACTACACCGTGGCGCCCTAGTGATGCTTCTGCATCCGTGGGGCCTCTGGTCTCGCACTCAGCAACGAAACACGACAGCACGGATGCTGTCATTTTACATTGATTACATTTTACGTAAAACTTGACATGTCGCACAAATTACGTACTCTGTAGCCGAAGGTTCCAAGAAAAACCAAAGTTACTTAAAATTAATATAATAAAAAGGAATTACAACTAATTTACAACTAAGTGAATCCTGTTCGAAGTATGAACAAGGACTACTCTAAAGTCAAAAAGTATTGTAATTTATTAGATCAAATAGTGCTGCGTCGGCGCCTCGTGCCCGTCGTTGTCCTCGTTTCTGGTCGGTTCGGTTGCACGGAGACTGCAGCGTCGGCATATTGGACGAACGCGCTACTTATTGGTAATATGCTGCACTGGCGATACCCTTTGGGGTTCCGTATGTAACACACATAACTTAGACGTTGTCTAAATACATGCCGACTAAATTACTTACATAATTATTATAACTTTTACATTTAAAGTTAAGTTTAGTTTTTTTTACTTATATACAAGAGTAAGAGTATACCTCTGATCAATTTTTATTTAGTACAGTGAAAGCTATTCACTATATTTATTTCAATACCAAAGATGTGAGATATCGAAAAACGGACTATGAGTAAATGGGGTTATGCTTTATAATCCTACAACAAATTATAGTGAATTTTCAATTTGTGGTGTCAACAACACAATTAGCACTATCAACGGTATATACAATAAACAAGATACTAATGGCTGATGTAATTGTGTTCATAAATACTTTTACTTTTGTACAAATACAAAACAACAACATAACGATCTTCTGACTTCTGCAACTTTTACACACGTTTTTGTTGCATAGCGGAAATTTATTTAAAAGGTTTCAATACCTTCTCTATCACCAAGTTTCGAAAGGGTTATACCGCTTATAGTCGCGGGTAGACTATCCCTTACGTACGTAGGTACATAGACTACCCACGTATAATAGAATAATTTAATCCCGAGCAAGTCCCTCTAAACAATAACAACATAACTATATAGTTCATAGTTAGGACTACAAATTGGATCTTCTCATGTAATTGAACGTCATTTTCATTCAAATTCTGTGCTTAAGAGACATCTAAATTACAATAATAACGATATTTCCTGATTGCTTGCATTTTTTTTACTATATTGGAGTACAGCCAAAATTATTTACAAGCTCTACAAAATTACATAGAAGGTTATGTGTGTAAGTATAGCCAAAAATGGTACACGTCATCGCGTCGTCATGGGAGGAGTTGTACAGGATAATACTAAGAAAATGTACAGTATCTGCTAACTGCGAAGAATGTAGAAATAAATATATTGGTATTTTAAATTGATTTTCAATGGAGTACCGTGGTTTTTCCTATATATGTTCGCAAAGGGCATGTCTATTGGTTTCATACAACTAAAATGCAACAGATAAAAAGTGTTGAAAATGTTTTTGTTATATTGTTATGACACGATAAAAAACTGAATACCTGATTGATACATGTATTGTCTTGTTAGAGAGCAACACGGTTGGGAATTCGCAGGCTTTTCTCTCTGTTATGGTATAATAGTATAAGTCCTAATGAGCCTACGCCTTATTCTTTTTTTTGTTTTACGTGCGGAATTCCCCTCGGGCCTTCACCCCACCGGGGTTTGCGGCGGGGCGGTGTGTCGGAATCGAACTGACTAATACCACACGGTGAGCCACTCTGCGCCTGAGACGGGAGAGATCCGGAAACCACTTTCTTATACCATCCGGACCAGCCTACGCCTTATCCTGTTTACGTAGAATGGATTGATATGTGCGTGAAATTGTGATTTTTTTTTGTTTTAATTGTTATTTGTGAATTGGTAGGGACAGTTGTAAAGGTAAAAATTTCTCTTCTTAAGATAACAGTCTGTTTTTTATCGATAAAATACTGTATTGCTACTAACCTCTAGTCTGCGCACCTGTGTGCTCTATGAGCGCTATTAGATGAAAAATTTTGACTTAAATATATTCCGAACGAAGTTCTGAAACATGTAGACTCTAAAAACATTTTATATATTGTCACAAACGCTTTACTCTACCAATGTTGTAAATAGAAATAAGGGTATGTATATTGGCTGTCTCTTGTATTCGTCCGTGTGTTCGCACTTAGTATTCATAGCACGAACTTCTAAGGTCGATATTGACTCCCACAACCCGCTATATTTTATTCAATTATATGTAAAAACTCGTGCTCCGGTATTGTTTTCTGTAGAGAGGGTGCGCTAATACTCGATCTAGATGAGTATTACATGCCATTTGGGCTGGTATTGCTCCTTAAATGTGGAAACGACTTTACATGAAATTCTAGTTAGGGATTTGGGGTTTACCTATGTTAAGCTGTTAAGTTTTGATCAGATAACGATCAGTCGCAAACAGCGTAGTGAACGATGTCGATTTTTACAACAGTACCTGGATGACCAAACTTAACTCGGTAATTTGCTTCTTTTTTTATGGATTAGGGGGGCAAATGAGAAGACGTATCGCTTGACGGTAAGCGATTACCGCTGCCCATGGACACCCGTAACACCAGAGGCATCACAAGCTCAGGCGCTGTTTCACACCGGTTTTCTGTGAGGCCGTGGTATCACTCCGGTTGAGCCGGCCCATGCATGCCGAAGCGTGGCTCTTCCACGGTATTCTTGCTTCTTGCTACTTGCTAAAAATAAATTCTAGCTAGATATAGTTATCGCTCCCGAAACCCCCTGTATACTAAATTCCATGCAAATCGTTGAAGGCGTTTCCGAGCAGACGGGACGGCATATATTTATCTCTTGAGGTTGGTTAGCTATAACCGTTTTTAGGGAAACCAATTTTTTCACGATTTATGTTGTTATAAACGCCACTCAACATGCCCAAATACTCGCTCCTGTTTACCTAAACAACAACAGTATAAAGAATTAAATAAATGTATATTTCATAGTCTCAGCCCAAACCAATTGTCTCGAAACCCCCGTTTGCCAATACGGATGATATGTGAACACGCTTGAAATAGATGCGAGTAGAACATCGGTGTCGAGATAAGGAACTGCAAGGCAGTTTCAGCTCAGAAATACCCTGAGCGCACCTGTAGTAATACAACTTTATTCGCTATGTTGATTTGTTACATATCATTGAAGCCGATGACCGCCAGACTTTTGACAGATAAGACTTTATTCTCACGTTCAAATAACCTATTCTATATCCTATAAATAAAATTATGAACTGTTATAAATGTTCCTGATTCTAAAAATCAAGCGTACCCAAATTTTATTATTCGTTAAAAAGTGAAGTGCGGTGGACACTGTAAGACGTCGTTAATATCTTGAGCAAACTTTTGAATAACACTTTTATACGTCCTTGGCGGTCAATGGGCTCAAGTTGTATTTAATCATCTTCCAAGCCTTTATTATTCCCAAGACTTGGGGTCGGCTACTAGTTCAACCGGCTTAACCTCATTATCAGTTTTTAAACGGAGCGACTGTCATCGGACCTCCGCAACTCTGAGGGTGAACTGAATTCGAAGGTTGAATTAGTTGTCAGTACATTTGAGGGCACTGACTTCCCAATTACGATTGACATAGATTTTCATGACAACCGGGACCGTCGGCTTAACGTGCCTTCCGAGGCACGGGCGGGAAACGCCATCATCTGCCATACTCAGGGCTGCTATTAAGAATTACTTATAAGCAAAACCCAACAGCAGTCTGACCCGGGACCCTACCTCTTTTAAAATTAACCACTTGTTTTGTCATAACAACACGGTAAGGAGTAACCATATGCAAGCGTTACTCTTTGTCAAAGTATAAGCTCAAATGAGTCCACGCATCACACTGTTATGGCACAAAATGTGTTTATGTGTGTTTGTGAAATTGTGAATATTTCCTTATAATTATTGTGTGAGTTCGTAATGACAGGCGATTGTTTTTGTATGTGAGTGTAAAATGTGTGTATATGAGGCTTTCCCCCCGCAAAAAATGGCAGGCGGTTTTGGAACGTGAAAAGTTGTTATAGCATCCTGACACCTTGACTGACCATTCCTGATTAAAATGGGCTGTCATATTATAATTGTCAAAAAAAATGTTGCGATGCGACTAACAGTTTTAATAAAGGATACAGATGATAATTACCGACTACATAACTTTTTTAATGAAAATGTACATAATAAATGGCTAACAAGGGGTTGCCGACCCTTCCATACAAAATTAAAAATGAGTGAAGATAATTGCAGTCTCCCCATTCGGTAGCTGTTGGTTTTAAGCTGTTTTGGCGCTTAATATTTCCATAATAATGATGAATATTGAAACATACTTACCAAAACTAAAATACTACGTGGTATAGATAATTAAATCACTAGGTATTTTTTTCAACGCTCGCAAATACATCCTGTGTCACGGGAAACTTTATAAACGTACATGGAACGGACACAATGGACACCCAGACCCAGAACAAAAATTTTGGATTACATAAAATGAAGTCCCATATGGGATTAGACCCCACAACACTAAGCGCAGTAGAAAACGGCGTGACGACCTTTTAAAACACTAAACCAACCGTGAAATTGTATAACCATAATATAAAAGGCTTTAGACTATTACAAGAAACCGCAAACACTTAAAAAGGTATTGTTATTCACGATGCGTATTCCCCTGAAAAGAGTTTGCACAACATAACGTGAACTATAATACCCCAGTAATAACGGTCATCGAGGGTTCCGCAGAAACTTGTGTCTGTCGAAGTACCACATATAGTTCGCCTAATCTCGGGAATCGATGCGAGATAAGATTTTGCCGTCTTCTTAGTTCTTTTGCAATAGAAAGTTGTCTAAGTACGTCACAGACATGTGCTCATATTATATCAGTCATAATAATGTTTTACGTATAACTTGTATGTATTTACAAATATATGACACACGCAAACAAACAAATACACGTTATCGATAGGTAATACATAGTATTTCTAACGCTGTACTCAAGAGCATCACAATGATATTCAGATCAACCAATCGCCGTACACTGCTGAACGAAGGTCTCCTCCAATGAGAGCCAGCCATTCCGGTCTTGAGCAGTCCGCAATCCAGGCTGCCAGCCCCTTTTCACAAATTTTCAGTCCACCCCGTACCGCAGGGCGCCCTAACTACGTTTGCTGATCGCGGTCTCCAATCAAGCGTATTTCTGCTCTACCAGAACTTTTGGTTCGTTTTTTTTATGGAATAGGGTGCAAACGAGCAGTTGGATCGCCTGATGGTAAGCGATTACCACCGCCCATGGATACCCGCAACTCCAGAAGCGTCACAAGTGCGTTGCCAGCCTTTGGCGGAAGGGGTTGGTGGTTGGGTCTCCGGTATCCTTACTGATTTGGTGAAACACAATGCAAGCGCTGTTTCACAACGGGTTTCTGTGAGGCCGTGGCTTTCCCACGGTCTCCCACTTCTAAAGATTCAAAATTTCAACTTCAGCGCACTGATTCACTGTCCAATGTCGGTTACTCTAGTTCTCTGTCGAATAACGTCATATGGTGGGAATGGTATCTTAGTACAGGGTAAGAGATTTTTTTATTCCATTTAATAAAATACTACTCCTGCGACGATTATTCAGATATCATGAAACAACACAAAAACAGCCAAAGTGAGTACAAAATTTTGTAGACCATACAGCGTTGTCCCATTTGGAGATCTAAGTCATAACACTCTATGCAGTAGTGAACGCTTAAATCACTCTGCTACCCATCTTATCAAGGACAACTATCAGGCCAGAGTCTCAGCATCCTCTTAACATTACATTCAAATGTACAAATGTTCTACTTTAACTCTCCTAAACAGCCGAGTTTTTCGCCGTAATGAACAGCGGCTGCCTTGTTAAAAGTTATAATTAAACAGAAATTTATATTGAGGTATACTAAGTGAATGAAATGATAAAAATAAATTGTCAAATATTTGGTAATTTGGGCGGTGCTTTGCGTCTATAATTAACCTGTTTACTGGACTTATGTTTTTACTGGACTTACAGATCCTAATAATTCTTGTTATAGGATTTGAAACATTACCCAATATAAATATTGTCTTTGGATATACATGTGTTGGCATACATGGATTATGCTGGACTGGGATGATACCACCACAGCAAAGCTGTGAAAACTTCACCAAAAGAATGAGGATACCAGAGGTCCTCAAGGCACGAACATATAATTCAATTGAAGACTCCATGGACGGCTCTGATAAATTATTACCAGAAGATCGATCTGATACATACTTCACATACTTTCACATTCATGGTAAAGTCTGGCGACTTTCACCCACAGCGCTACAGGAATATACTACAGCGCCATCTACCAAAGGTACACCGAACTACAGAGTAACAAAATACAAAGTAATTACTAATTCTGTATCGCGATATAGAATCCGTGGGAGAGCCACGCTTCGGCATGAATGGGCCGGCTCGACCGGAGTGATACCACGGCCTCACAGAAAACCGGTGTGAAACAGCGCTTACGCTGTGTTTCATCGAGTGAGTGAGGATACCGGAGGCCCATACCCCAATCCAATGCCCCCTATCCCCCTCACCATCCCCCTTCCCCCCAGGCCGCCATAGTGTGGGTCACCATGCTGCATTATTCTTTTTCGCATTGAGGATGGTGGCCACCACTCTTGAATTCAGCTCATGCTTTCCATCAGGCAGGGCAGAGTCATTTTGGCAGGGTAAATATAAAAAAAAAAAAAATATAGAAGTTATCGCCCCTATTAGCATATGTATCAACCATTGGGCCATGGCCCGCCAGGCATGAGCACCTCGCCAGGTCGGATGATCCTCCCTCTGTATTAGAGGAACATGACACCTGTTCCTCCACAATACCATTAAAATATATCAAATGAATATGAAGCTATTTCTTATGAAAAGAAATAAGAAAACAAAACTAAAACATAATTTCCCTACGTTTATAGACGTTTATTTGTCGTTATGTTCAGATTACCGCAAAAAAACTTGCCAATCGGTTTTTCTCAAATGCTTCATTAACTTTTTACCTTTCTGCGAGTTCGGTAGAGAAGGACTTTTCGCCACCCTGGACGCAATTTATATTCATCAATTTGGACTTACCTCCCGGGTGCGTTTCCTCATTTCCTAATGGCTATATTTATTTGGGGTCGCTCTGTCCCTTCGGCGACACAATGTCCTTTGTCACGTGTAGGGTTAAAAAATATAGATCATTGTTTTCTTTTTTTTGGTATTCCATTGACCCTATTTCGAGTGCTGACGCCTTAAAAGTCAATTACTTATTACTTCTTTTACCCGCTTTCAAAACGAGCAGGTTTTCAATGCTTTTGTTTTAGAAAGTTTCAGTTTAAAAACACTTTCATTTTATGCACTGAATTTAAAAAAATCGTTTTAACCCTGTCATGCGTTTACTTTTAAACACATCTCAAATGGTAAATTAAGTACTATATATATATTTTGGAGAATACGTAACAAATACCTTTGATAATAATTATCAACTCAAAATTCTTGAGTTATCTTTTTTCAAGTAAACGTTGGAATAGTATAAATTTCAAATGAACTGGTGTACAAAAAGCCATTAATATTTATGTACAGTAAAGGTTTCTCTTACTATACTAATATAGTTACAACTAAAAATAATTACATTACAATACTTTTAGCGTATTACCTTGTGATAAAAATCTTCATGGAAAACTTTACTAACGCTAGTAATATTTTGGTTGAACTATCTATAATCATCGTTTATTTTCCACTTTTTATGTATTATTCCCTACATCTAACTCATTTAGACGTCATCCCTTAAAAGTATTTCCCGACGAACGTCGACACACGTCATGCTTGCAAATTAAAACACTTTTTACTTAACACGTGCCGCCTTGAGATGTTGCGACGTCTCTTTTCGTAGCTACCTCTTTGTATATTACGTGACACGTATTTAGGGGATACTTCTTATGGTTGGGTAAATATAAGGTGTAATGTGTTTAAAGGATCCGCTGTTTATTTCTTATAAGGAATTGTTGATATTTAGGGTGTTTAGTATTCAGTACCTCGAAAGGATAGGAAGCCTTATATGATCACTTTGTTGTCCGTTTGTCTGTCAAGTTATCAAGTTAAAAGTTATATCAAAGACTAAAGTCTACTCTCCCTTGGAAATGTGAAAAAATCAAACTTCAAAGCCAACGCAATCAAAAGATACAGCCACTTATGCTGCAAATTTTCGACTCTCGCAAGGGGAGCTTCTCGTGAACTCAGAATCTTAAGATTCTGCTATGAACCACCTATAGAGGAAAAATTTCTAAAAGCCTAAATTTTTAGTGACATCATATAATATATACCTGCAGGTTTGTACAAAAATGTTGATGCGCAAGTACGACTTACACTTAACCGGTTTTTTTATAATATTGACATAATGAATTAATTGGTCGCCACGCCGCTTTCCACTGCGCCAAGTGACAACACTGTGGGGTCCGCAAAATTGTTGTTCTGGGTCTGGGTGTATTGTGGCCAGCTCATGTATATTTGTAAAGTCTTCCGCGACACAGGATGTCTATTTTAAATGCGGGGCTTGTCTTTAAAAAATCGATTACTTTTCGTTTTCTGAAAGGTCATAGAGTCATTGCGGTCTAGCCAAAACGGATTTACGGCCATGCATCACTGTAGGCGCGTGACGTCATATTTCATGTGAATCTGATAAAAAAGTTTGTAACTCAATACATACATCTTATATCTCCCGATATAATAATCTAGATACGAAAAGAATATAATATGTCTATGATCGATGTTTGGTGTCGACTGGGCTTCTTTCATTTAGGGTCAGCAAAAACTTTTGGGCACAATTAATTGTTTTAGTTTGCGTTACCTTAAATTTTTGTAACGCTCAAGTAGGAATTCTTTAAAAAACAATTTTCGTCCTACGTATATGTAAATCGTGTATTGTCGCAAGATACAGCTACAACCGCGTAAAACACTAGAAGGATGCAGTTAATATATGTGTTGCTTTTGCTGACGGTACATATTTGATTAACGGTATTACTCTGTATAGGGTTACAATTACGGCTATACGTCATCAAACAAGATTAGAGGAAAAATGTATAGGTATCGTATCATTTGTTTTATATGTTATTCTTTTCGGATACCAGAATATAAAGAGAGGATCTATTTATTAGTGACAGTTTGCTCAATAACTGTATTTAGACAATACCTTTAGATGATGTATTAATTTTTCAAGAAGTACGGGGTTCACAACTCGATTGTTGTCGTGTGTACTCAGAGGTAAAATGTTCTTTTGTGTTCTTTATCATAGGAAAGGGGGCAAATGGGCGAACGCCGTGGAATGGAAATTGTAACTCCAAAACCACAAATGCATCGCCGCATTTTGAGAACTTTTCTTAGAATAAGGGCTTTGGTAATGTCTCACTCAATTGTTATAATAAGGTACCTAACGAAATAATTACTTCACTCCGCTTCGTGTGAGGCCTCGACATCACTCCTATCGAACTACGAATACAAAGGCTTACACATATCCCATCATAAGCCCGTTGCAGTCCACTACTGAACATAGACCTCACCCATGGAAGACCACTGAGCCTGGTCTGTTGCTTTTTGCATTCGGTCGCTACCAGCCCTCCTATGCAAGTCGTCCCGCCACCTGGCCGTAGGACGTCCCACACTACGCTTGCCAAGACAAGGTCTCCACTCCAGAACGCGCTCACTCCAGCGGTTGTCAGTTCTGCGATATATGTGACCAACCCGATGCTACTTCAGAACTATGTCGGTCACCACACACATTCCTATTTAATGATAACCTAATACTATCTACCACTATATTCGATAGAACAATCGTCTAATGAATCGATTACCCACCACTACTCGTAAAAGCAACTGCAATATTGCTATCTTAGTTGTAGTTTCTGTCTATCGTCATTCATATTTCGCAATCTCGATTATAACATCGATACGGGCTCAACAGACCGATTTACGATGTTATCTCAACCGTTTGATAGTCCAATCGAAGGGTTACAAATAGCCCCGTGTTTACTAAAGCGGGTGTCGGAATGCCGCAGCGGGCGACGGGTTAAGTGCTTACGTTGAGATCTAGGAATAAAGCGGTGAATGTGTTTTCGTTGCACAGTTTAGGCGTAAATACATAGGTATTTTTGCTGGCTGGCTGTTTAAATACGGTGATCATAAATATCGTTTCATATATGTTTGTGAATATCCCTGCGACACATGATCTATATTCCTAATGCGCGAGTTGTCTTTCTAAAAACAAAACCTGGACACTTCATTTACTGTTTTGTATGCTTTTGTATAAGTACGTGATAAGTAGCTCTTAAACACTTACATAATTATTTATTTCCAAAATTACATTAAACATCTATAAATATATAAAAATCAAAGTGGTACTTATTTCGTTCAAGCATTATATGTTATTTTTTACATCATGTGGATATATTATTTTAGATTATACAATATATGCATCACTATACTTACTTTTAAATATACTTTTAACATCAAACATATGTACTTACACTTTATAAAAAAAGTTGACCGTTACTTTTTGTAACTTAGATTGACTACAAGAAATCGGCCGACTAAAAGTTGCATCCAAAGTTCATTTGGACCTTGCCACTTATTGTGTAACATTTATATTTTTAAGTTCAATTGCAGATCATGTTATATTCCTGTTATTTGTATTATAGTGTTTTACACATACATAGAGTAATAATAATCTGCTATTGATCTTTTAATAAATGATACATAAAGGCGAACATAACATTTTTACAGAGTCGCGCGTTGCAGACTAGCGAGCGCACACAAAAACCGTGCGACAAAATGTCGTCGGTGTGCTACTAGCGGTCAGCCTCAGTGTCTACTGTACTTACAATATTTAATATTAATGTTATTTTATTAATAATCTTCCATGCACATATAAAACTAATGACAAACACACTCTTGAGAAAAAATATTTTTAATAAATTTTACATATTGTATATCGATTTGAAATTCGTTCACTGAACAAGCAAACAGACAAAAAATCAAAAAACACAGACACATTTGTCTCTATAAACACGATATACAAATCGATGTATCAAATTTTTAAAGAAAAAATCTATTTTCTGTTATTTTTATAGCGTTTTAATGAAATTGGCATGCACCTATACGCGTGGTGACGATAGTTTTTTTATTAAGTTTTAAAAGAAACAAAATAAAGAGTGTGTTTCGTCTTTATATGTGCAGGGAAGTGAGGTGTGTGGGTCGCGAACGGCGACTGCGGACGCCAAGCGAGCGTGGTGAGTGCTAGCATTATAACTTTCGTACGCCATCTATGATAGCAATTTTTAGCATAGCATTTAATCAAAAACTAGTCTTGACTTGCGTATTCGGCTACTAAAAGTTGCTAGTCTGTGGTGGCACTTAGCTATAAGTTAAGTTTTACTTTAAAATTAAGAAGTTTATTCCTAATCTAGATTTATCTGGTTAATAGCGAATTTATTTATAGTCTCAGCCTTCTAGACCGACCTAAGTTTAGTGCGAAGCTCTAAACATTCAGAACTTTTCTTTTCTTTTACTTTTGATTTTATTTTCCAAAGTTATATAGTTCTTTAAATAAAAGACTAGCTTTAAATTCTGTACATTTCTTTATGTACCCTCCATAAACGGCTGAAATGTCTCCCTATGACTGGACCGTAGAGTCAAAATTATTAAGGTTTTTAAGAAATGCCCTTTTTAAGAAGTTCGATTCAGTTAAATACATGTCACAATACATGATAATTATTGTGTGCCAAACCGAAGAATTTAAAACCTTTATGCACTACGCATATCTAACTAGTCATTGCAGAATGTTGTGGAAATTAAATTAGATTATTCGTTGACTATAAATACAGAGCGTCACCATCCGCATTCATCCCTTGGGTGTCGTAAGAGCCTGCAAAACTACACAGAACAACTTCACGGTGAAGGGTAAACAAAACCAGAAGCTTTCTGCCTCGCACAACAAAACTGTGGAATGAACTGTCGCCTGCGGTATTTTCGGACCAATATGACCTTCAAACCTTCAATAAAAGAGCGAACTCCTTCTCAAAAGGCCTGCACTTGTGTCGCATCTGCTGTTGCGGGTGTCTATGGGTGGCAGTAATCGACCCATTAAAAAAAACAAAGCCTTTTTTTTTTTTTTTTTTT
>PKRV01002605.1:6492359-6520216 GCA_003709505.1 Hyphantria cunea
CTCCGCCCGGAATTCAGCCACCCGTCGATAAACTTCGGCGAGCACTTCCGCCTCCAAATCCCACGGGGGTGTACCGGCCAAGGCGCACGCCGCCTCGGTCGACACCGTGCGGTATCCGCGTATGGCTCTGACCGCCAATACCCTCTGAGGGCGCCAGAGGCGCGCCTTATTCTGGGCGGTCAGAGCCGACGCCCACACCGGTGCGCCGTACAGCGCCATCGACCGGACGACCCCCGTGAAGAGGCTGCGCGTTGCGACACTGGCTCCACCCAGATTGGGCAAAAGTCGCCCTAGGGCGGAGGCAGTGTCGACCAGCTTGGGAGCAAGCTGTCGGAAGTGCTCGTCGAAGAGCCACCTACCGTCGAGGATCAGGCCCAGATACTTCATCTGGGCCCGAAAAACAAAGCCTATACTAACCTGTCTGGCTGGCGTAGTTTAGTAATAAAACCAAAGGAAACGTCTGTTCTCAACTGTGGACAGTTTATGATCTGTTACGATGAAGTGGACTTGCCTGGTAGTTAATGATCCTGACTGCTGAGCTAGGAATACTATTTTCACTGATGACAAATTATTGCGTAATCCTGTGTCTTGGTGTAATTAACTTATAGTATAATATGTTTTTGTGTGTATAGGCGCCCATAGTCCAGTTGCACTCAGTGATTATAAACAATCACCGAGGTTTACGCAACGACGGCGCCGTTAGTACTTGGATTGGTAACCGCTAGTGGCTTGATACTATGAGCGTCTCCGTGATTCGGAGGTCACGTCAAGCTGTCGGTCCCGGATCTTATTATGGGATAACAGTCGTGAAGCTTAGTTTAAGGCCTTAAACAAACATCCAACGACAAAATTACGTAGCCACAACTTTATCATACCAGTCCCCAACCCGCACTTTGCCAGCGTGGGGTCGTATGGCCTTAATCCGCCTCTGAGACTCGAGCCCAGCGGTGACATGATCTGTTGTTGATGAATGATTGAATATGTATTTAAAAATAATTAAGTATGTTTAGCAGCAGCCTGGTTGCTGTAGTACAGGCCTTCCTTAATTGAAATGCATCAAGTTATATTATGGACGCTCTATGGGAGTCCAGGAATTACCTATATAGCCAACTCTCCAATCACAATATGGGCGTACCACTTGATAACATATTAATAATTCCCCAATCAAAAAAAAACTACGTTTTTTCCTAATTCCGATAACGTCTTCCTTTGTTCCATCATAAAAAGATTTCATTCCGGAGAAAAGACGGTGCTTTAGTCAGACGGACGGCAATAAAAGGAATCGGCCATCGCCATTTGCAGTATTACATATTGCGCTGACCTTAAATAAAAATGGAAAAAGGCGAGATGATGATGGAACCTAAACAATTGTTTTAGAAGATACGTCACACCTTATATTTGTTCTTTTCATTAAAAAAAAAATTGAAGGGGTTTAATGTATGGATCTGTTATCCGAAGATAGCAGCGACAAAAAACATGAATGATTCTTCTGTAGAAATTTTTCAAAAACATATAGTAATTAGTTGAAGTGGAGCAGCACGCGAAAGTACATATTCAGTAAATAACATATAATACGGTATCTACGAACATTGTACACGAAACTATTGTACCTTGCATCGAAGGTCGTTTCCAATCATAGCTCGATCGATAGACCTGAATTAATTATGTCCATAGAATGAAGTAGTGGCGTTAAGGACAAGCTGACGAGCGTATACCATGTAATACAACAGCATTAAGTGGGTACCTACGGCTTGCAAGGTTATTTGGAAGGTACAAAGATCTAAAGTTGTTTGTTGTGTATTTTTTGGGAAGGGAGCTCAAATATCGTATTGATAAATTGAAAAGTTTCGAAAGTACCTTGTCTTAGTCTACTTATATCTACATAGAGAAGACTAACCCGGTTAAGAAGAACTTGACTCGTGGTTTAATGTGATTGTCGCTGCTTTTCTATTACGAGTGGAATGGTTTTTGCTGGGGGAAACGGAGGACGTAACTGAGAACTGATCTAGCGACTTAATACCGCGAAGCAGTACCTCGGAAGTTTGGAAGAGCTCCAGGAGCGTGTCCTATGAGTCCTACCTCAGTCGTAGGATACATTCCGGAATAACACTACCGCATCTCATACTTCCTCTCCTCCTTCCTCTAAGCATAGTAGGAGGTCAACCAGCTTTTCACCAAGAAAAGGATGCATTGATGGTCTTGGGTTCTATTTAATTCTTTTATTTCTTTGTCTACAGTGCTGGAAGAAGTACAGCCTGTCCAGAGGAGTGCACCGCTCCTACAGTCGCCGCAGTATACCGGTGGGAGACCACAGCCTTACAGTAAGTAGTAGCTCTTAAAAATACCACTGCCATTCAAACATACACAAAATTTTCATACATTTCATGCCAGTTCTGTCTATACATGTATCCTGTAAAATAAGATATAAGCGTGAAGTACTTAAGAGAATTGCAACACATACCATCCAAATGAGATTAATCGTTTTTGGATCTTTAAGTAATATTTTATTTAATAACACATTATATATAAAAAAAAATACATGAAAAAAAAAATTATTTAATTTTTACCCGACTGCGAAAGAAAGAGTATTATGTTTTCCAATGAAAGAATCAAAAGAGGAGTATGTATATTACTTTGGCACGCCCTAGAGCTTAAAAGGCTTATCCTATTTTTATAATGAAATGAATGAAATGGTGTCAATAGATTCGTCTTAGTCGTGAGTGTAACACTGGGTTCATCAAATTAAAAAAAAACAAAATTAAGGATTTTCGGAGCCAAAAAGAAATCTCAAAAAAATATGTTTTCAAAATACATTCAGTGAGGTATCAAAATAAATAATTTTTAACGGTGATTATGAAAATATATATATATAACTTATACGTTTTATATACGATGTTGAGGCAGTCGGATTTAATTTTTTTATAATTTATTACTTGTTTTTAGTTACATGTAAACATTAACTATTGTAAATAATATGTTCGAATAGATTCTAATATAACTTAATGATCCTTGATCTCTGAATATTAAAACAAACAAAGTATATTTATCAATTCCATTCATGTATTATCATTTCAGATACACGAAATCTTAATTTACAAATTTAAAAGTAAGGCGATTTCACAATTTAATCAAATATTATATTATCCAAATGACAAAATAAACCTATACATAGGTACTTATCTGTATAAAGAGAAATTGAAAATATTTATGCTATAGGAACTGGTGTTCCTCAATGCGGCAAGTTTTAAATCGTGCCATCTTTTTTAACAACACTGTCATAGTTCGCGACAGTTTTTGAACTCGATTTCAGACAAGTTAAAATATAAACGTGCCTGTCGGGTTTAATTTTGAACATCTATATATATTTTGTTCTTGGTGAAGTAGCATTTTTCGCTTAATTGCTATGCGAATTTATTGGCAAGGTTTATTTCGTTTTCACTGTCTATTTTGTTCTCGACTTTTACGCACAGCGTATGTCGGTTATCTAAATGGTCTCATACAGGATTTTAATCAGTTTTTTTACGATATCTCTTTACATAACTCACTAAACCTTGCCCCAGCCCTTGCCCAATTGTTTTATATTGTTGTTTCTTATTTGTAATCTCATCTCAGAACACAGAATCAATTTACATTCTTTTATTTGGGGTCTTCAAATCAATTTCAAACCAAAAGATTCAGTCAGTATTAATATCAAAATACGACTTTTTGTTTGGAATATTAGTTATTCTTTTTTTTACACAAATATGGAGCCTGCCTTATAAAGACCTAAACAGAATCTTAGAGTAATGGTCACCATACTCATTGCGAATGCAGACAATATAACAAAGCAACATGGTAACCTATACTATGGCAACCGGGGATGGTTACCGTGGGAGAGCCACGCTTCGGCATGAATGGGCCGGCTTGACCGGAGTGATACCACGGCCTCACAGAAAACCGGTGTGAAACAGCGCTTACGCTGCGTTTCATCGAATGAGTGTGGATACCGGAGGCCCATACCTCAATCCAACGCCCCCTATCTCCCTCACCATCCCCCATCCCCCAAAGACCAGCAACGCACTTGTGACACCTCTGGTGTTACGGGTGTCCATGGGCGGCGGTAATCACTTACCATCAGGCGATACGTCTGCTCGTTTGCCCCTAAAAAAAAAAATTGTGATATTTTTATGTCATCGGGATCGAGTAATGTCGTCGGTATTTCGCAATGACTAGATTAACTAAAGGTCTAGTCTTGTTCGCGTGTTGAAAGTGCTCAAGGTCTCTGTTGCTTTTATAAAATAACTGTTTTTCTAACTGCAATCATGAATTCTCTCCAATTGGACCGACTGTATTCATATCACTCTTAATACGGAAGGCTCATAGTAATCCCTCAGCTGTCTCCATTTGAACGAGCACAAAGCGTGCAGAGCACGTCACGCTGCGCTTTTGCCATTTCAAACAATACAACCTCTTTGTTATAAGATATATTGAATTTGTATTTGATAGCGACTGAAGCTCACGTCGCATTGATTTATACAAGAAATTTATACTTCGTATGTTATTTGAAATGTTTTTATCATTGCTTCTTTGGTGTGAGACTGATTCTGACAACACCGCCACCATTGTAACTCTAGTACCCCAGTATCAACAGTAGTGAACCACGAAAATATAAGTTATAATACTCGGGAAGTCCCGGGAAAGCTTAAACTGTCTTTGTTCTCTTGGAACTTATATTTTAAAAATAATAAGATATATGCGAGCTGGTAGTGTTATGCAGATAGCATATTAGAGAATGCCAGTGTTTAGTATTGTTTTCCCACGGTATCCTTGGAGAGCCACGGTTAGACACGAATGGGCCAGCTCGACCGGAGTGATACAGCCTCACAGAATACCGGTGTGAAGCAGCGCCTGCGCTGTGTTTCACCGAGTGAATGAGGATGCCGGAAGCACATACCTTAACCCCTTCTTATCCCTCAAATGTCGCCAACGAACTTGTGACGCCTCTAGTACTGCGGATGTCCATGAGGGGTGGTAATCGCTAACCATCAGGCGATACGTCTGCTCGTTTGTCCCCCATTCCATTAAAAAAATGGTCTATTGCTGTGGTAGGTCAGTTATGTCTAAGAGCTCCCCCTGTGCCCGCGGGGGGGAGCGAAGTGCGTAAAGGCATTCCACCACATACAGTTCTGTCTATAATGATGATTAGTGCTTCCCCCGCCTAGTGCACTGACTTGATAAAAAAACCTTAGGATAACCTCGGGTTAGGTAAAAATTGACTTCGCCTTCTACGCGATTTCATTGTACATTACCCGACTATGGCAAAGCCAAAAGGAAGTGTTATAGATTTGGCAAGCTATGTATGTTTTTTATGTTCCATCGTTGCTTATAAACTAGCTGAATTGAGGAATGCAGAATGCTAACAACAAAAGAAAATATTTTATAAAATTAATTATGGTCTAATTTCGATTATTGGGCGACCTCTAGTACAACTAGTCTATTATATGTATCTATATAAAATATATATGTATAATAAAAAATATATATCTATAATATGTCTAGTTGAACTTGTGTTCCTAATGTGCACGGCAAATTCTTCTCACATATTAATATAACATATTAAACGTATATTTCTTTTTATAATTCTACGTTCTAGTATTTTGCTAGAACATTCTGCATTCATATATTGCCTAACTCTCCTGATTAATCCTAGAAAATATAAAGCAAAACAATATACAAGTTTTACGTACAGAATTCAGTGTTTAACGACGAACGACGTACGAGCAAGGCTTCCAACCTCCCCAGAGGAGATAGATAGGGATGGAGATATTTGTGCTAGTAGCATAATAGTTCAGAAAGTGCCCCTAAGCCTTTGCGGTAGGTAGCACGTTTGTAGTTAGGAACACTTCTAATACGCAGCGTGGTCTCTAGCAAATGTCGGACGGATTTCGTTTCAGCTGTAACTTTCTAAACGTTTGTTTCTAATAAAATTTAACTTTACACAGATTTCCTCCGTACTCTTGAAGTTCTGAGGTTTATTTAACTTATACATGGTGTGCAATTAATCTCATGAAACATACTGTGTTGTGAAGGCAAGTCAAAGAGGATGATTTTGGTAAATCCACACACATATATATGTACATTTTAAAACTAGCAACTTCTTTGACTACATATGATCTGGGTGTCATCATTATTCATCATCATCATCAGCCTATCCCATTCCACTACTGGACGGACCTTAGTGTGCCAATAAAAAATCTTTTGAGTAGTTGTTCATACAGTCGATGACCTGGACTGGTGGTAAAATAATTCGAAATTATTAAGTCTTAGGCAGGCCTAAGTTTTAAGGCATACTACTATACTCTATGTATAGTAGTATTCTTTTATCAGATGAGTCGTATTATCTTTGCCTTAAAACCATAAACAAATCTAATCTAAACAAAATAGGAGTGCCACATAAAAAAACTTTACTGTGTCCTTATTACATACTAAAACATTTTATATTCTTGAATCTTTTAGTGTTCTGTACAATAGGTTAGCCAGAAAATTTATTAATAAAAAGACATAAAAAAGAACACCTCGTTCGCATGTCCCGTCAAATTAAACAATTCACGAATTACTATACAAAAAAAAGCATCACATAAACCTGGTTTTGAGGGTAGTCGTAAAAATTTGCACAGAATTGAAAATTTCATGCATAAAAGATGGCAGGTCACACGTTGCCAAATGAGGCATTCAGTTTGAATAAAAGCGAAATTTGTTTTAAACGATTCCAAGCGGGGCCGATTCAGAGGAAATTGGATTCAAAAGCGTATTTTTTAGATTAAAAATGTAGACTCTGGCCAAATTGAGCCATCAATTTAATATACGTCGAATATTTCAATTCGGTATTGAACTAGAAGACACTAAAATTTTACCATTGAAAATAGTTAGCAGGCCATTTTCCCGTGAGACGTAAATTTGACTACATTTTCGAGGATAACTGAGAGATTGGGATCCTAGGGGTATTAAAAATTGCAGAATTTGTCGTGACACCTATATTCGTTGTAAAATCGATTAGTACTTTTTTTTAATTGAATAAAAGTCTGAAGAAATGAGGATTTTTAGTTTTTTTTACAAAACACGTAATATCTTCTAAAATATTTGAGGTATCAAAGCTTGGCCAAAAACGCGTCTTAAGAATTAAATTGTCTAACGACCGGTGAACACATTTTGAAAATCTATTTTAAGAAATAGGTGGGCCCTAAAAATTTTCAAATTTCAATAGACTTTTTTATGGATATGGACGTGGTATAATATCTGGCAATTTATATTTGCTGAGTTGTCAACAAACGTCATTATCACTCGTACTACAACTTGCAGGAGAATTGCAGAAATAAATGCAATAACATTATTAATACGTATATATTAATGACATATTTCTGTAATATCTTCTGTATACAAAAAAATATTTAATGTAAAACTCTGTTAGGCTAAAATCCAACCTTCCTCTGAACTACGAAATAAGATAAAAAAATAATTTTTAAATGTTTCTTTTACGTGGCTGTTAATGACGAACACTGCAGAAAGCTTTGAAACAAGTCCCTCCATTCTTCGACTTGCACTAAAAACTAAAATAGGATACCATACAACGAACGCATAAAAAGTGGGTCGCGTTTAAAAGCGTGGGAGTGAAAAGCGTGCGCTCTCGTTGAAATCCGGCGACGGAATGAGAGATACGAGCTGCTACCCCTGGGAATTGCAATAACGTGTAAGGGATGCCACGCTATAAAATTTCAATGCCGCATCTCGCCTTCAATAGTGATTGCAATAATAGCAACTGTAAATTGTTGCATAATTTTGCTTTAAACTTACTTGAATCTAGTCGCTGTTAAATACTGAACTCTGAAATTTACTCGAAATTCTTAATATTAGATTTAAGCCAAGTAGGGTAAAGTCTTCTAAATATTACCTTTACGGACAGTATTGTACCTACTCTTGTGTGAATCACTTTGTTCTGACAATCCCTCAAAGGCCTCATTAAAGTATATAGTAGGTATAGTATTTTTATTTTCAGATGTCTAGTCTTCTTTCTTAAGTTCTAAAGTTAAATAAAGAAATACGTGTTTGGGAATTGAAAGATTTTAAACTGCAAAATTGTTTCTAAGACTGACAGCCCTGGCTGATAGTGACATGCCCACACCGGTGTTGCCAGATGTAAATAATTCATAAACTCGAGCGAGGTTGGTACATGCGAGCACCTTGTATCTCCGTGTACTTAGAATTTGAATGATTTCTGTAATCTGTAATGTTTGTTCGTTTTAGGAGTTTTTGAATATATGAGAAGTAATTATTTTGGGAATCATTACATACATAAAGTTTCTTCCCAATTTGATCTTAAAAAACCTTAATTAATTTTAAACGGTATATTGTATTGTATATGCACATTATGTACAAAAGTCAATGTTAATACATTATGTACTTAATACAAAAGTAAATTGTGAATAATTTCATGTAGATACGATTTCAGTTGGCGAAGTCTATTACGGCCAAAACACGAGTAATTAATATCGCATTTTTTTTTAAATAAATGATTCACGATTAAAATACGTCAAAATATAAAAAAAGCAGATTTAAAAATAATATTTGGTTTATATATTACAAGAATGCTGTACTGAAATATTTCGGATCCTAATGAAATATTCATTTCTTTATCTCGTTCAGCCGTATCGCTGACATAGGGACGAATTCGTTGATTCGCCCGTACCTGCGTACCTCGGGAACCCTAATAAAATAGCTGTACTGTATGCGTCGTTTTCACTGGCACCTGCTTGTTTGTGCTTTAAAAATGTATGAATATTACCACCCTAGGTTTTTTACCAACTGCGTAGCGAACTGGAGTGTACTTAGGGCAGATACGGATGAACGATTTGTCATACGATGCTTGGAAGGTTAAAATTATAAATCATTCATTTTATTGATAGGCGAGTGTTTTTTTACGATAAATCCGTTTCGTTGGAGAGCGACTACGAACACTATGATCTTATATGTTTTTTTTAATATAAATGAAATAGAGTACTTATAACCCTCTATGTAAATATGTAGACGAGCTTTTGCCAGCGGTTCCCCGCGTGTATGGCGGTTATCACAGTTAAAGAGTAGCCTATATCCTTCCTCGAGAGTCAAAGAATCTTCATTATAAATTTCATCCAAATTGGTTCAGCGGGGTAACAAACAGTTACTTTCTGATTAAGTTCCTTATCAAAAAATAAATCGTGACGTCTGAATACAACCTTATTTTAACAGATACAGAAATACTCACTACACGGTTGCGCTGATATTGGAAAATATAATGCATGAAAAAGTATATTGTATTTCTATTTTATATCTCCTATCATTTTCTTATTTAATGCATTCCACTCCGACTTGTAACGCCTCAGGTATTTGTATGGCAAATGTTAATACATTTTTAAGACTATATAATATTTTTTATTTACTTATGAGGACTAGTTTAGCCATCGAATTCAGTTCGTCTACAGGGTTGCGGAGGACTAGACGCTAGGAAAAAGTAAAATAGTGAGACTTAACTGTGCCCTTTTTGTACGAGACATCTTTACATTTTATTAGTGGAGATTTAATTTTATTGCCGTGGAATTTGACGTCTACTGGTGAAAGTCCTGTTGAAATCGGTGATCTTACTTCGGTTTTACCTGAATGTCAGTTTATCCACGTCGCGACTGGCATCGGTCCTCCGCAACCCTGACTTCTCAATAACGATTGCCATAGATATTCATGACAACCGGGATCGATAGCTTAAAGTGCTCTTTGAGACTCGGACGTGAAACACTGCCAACTTCCATACTCCGATCGGAGTCTGTTATTCATTTCTTGTAAAAACTCAATACACGAAATCGAACCCAAATAATCGAATCCAATACCTCTTCATTGGAAGTCATATACGCCAACGCTACATCGCAGTATCACCTACAAGCATGTTATTCAATTAGCCATCAGAAATGTATACGAAGGTATCGCGAACGAGACGCTTTTAAACAATTTGCTCAATATAATGGCGCACGTATATTGTTTACTGATACAATGAGGTCATTAAGGCCTGCTCCTCATTAGGCTAACTGCTAACAGCTGATAGGTTGTCCTTCTTTATGATCAGCCGATCGCAGTCCACTGCTGGAAATAGGCCTCTCCAATAACACGCTCATGGGTTAAATTATCCTTGAATAGTGTTAAAAAGCAATTAAATCTACATTTTGTTTTCTCTTAAAAAAAAAGATAACTCCCGCAATAAGAATATACGTCTTGTTTCGCAAGGGACTTTTCAAACATACATGAAATGGACACAAAGAACCCAGACTCAGTACAACAATTTTTGAGACAACGTTTCAGTATAACACTTTATCTGATAAAGTGTTGTCCCTTGTTAGGTTTGAACCCATAGCACTCACTAGGCCAAACGTGCGGTCAATTATTCTTTTTGTCCGTTGTTTCAGTAATTATAAACCCCTAAGGTCCAGGATTACCAGTTCCTGACAAAGGTTGAGATAGTTATCTGTCATGTACCACAATATAACAGATAATAGGTGCTAATGAATATCTGTGTATTTAACATACATGCATATATATTATGTTACTATCCAAGACTTGTGGAACCGAAGTAGTTATTTGACGCATAGATTGACATTAGCCTAGGAGATCGTTTTTTGTTTTTTCAAAAGAGGTCCCCATTTCATCTCATCCACATTTGTTATAGTTTTTATTATTATTTTCATCACGACTAAGACATGAAGACTCGAACGAAGTCTTGACATTTAAATACTTTAAACACTTGACATTGGCAGAAATAGCTGATTAACTGGTTGCCATTCCATCAAAAGTAGAAGAAGACTACATTAGTCTGTCAGGGACTTATCTGCCTCTGTTTTCGGTTTAATTCCCGTGTCGGACCAAATGTTTGTATGATCTGTAAATATTTGTATGGAGTTTGCTAATGATCTATGCGTTATAAAATTGTATGTTATATTAATTATCTAGTACCCACAGTACAAGCTCTCCTTAGTTTGGGACTTGAAGGCGTTGTGTGTTATATGTCTGAAAATATTAATTTATTTATGTGTTAAAACTGGCCTTAAGTATAAAAAAACACTAGGAATTTTAAAATAACGTATTGCTTGTGATTAGCTGAATAACAAACCGCTACAAACGATACGCTAAATCAGAATACTATTTACGTATGAAAGCGTAAAACCCATAAAAAAGGAATTGGAATTATGAAATATGACTACATTCGTTTAATGGCGAACGGAAGATGGTCTTACGTACAGATGAGATTCTGCTCCATAAATATATATATATATATATATATATATATATATACGCTTGTTATGTTTATGTTAATATGATAGCATATATGAGTACTTCAATTTACATCGCTTAAAATATATTCATAGTTCTTTATTACAATTACCATAATAATAAAATTATATTAAAATAATTGGAAATAATAATAAAAAAAATACCAAAAATTCCACCGCATCATCGCCTACTTGTAGCGTTTCCAAAAGGCTGGCAGCATTGCACGTATAATGGCAATACCAATTCTCATTGCTAGAAGAGGTCCGGCCTTCTGGTCACGAGAAACGTCAATTTGTTGCTTAGCCAGTTGTTTAAACATGGCGTGAGCACTCGTACTCCATGAACCTAGCGTCTCAACCCCAAACTTTTCAGAAATGTGATCGCCTATTAGTTTTTAGATTACTTTTTAGAAATGTAGTACAGATATATTTATAATTTTCTTGTAGAAGAATTTGAACACTTCAGTCTTGATACACTTACTTGCGACTAAATACGCAGAATTATGTTGTTATGGTGCTTGCTATGCCTACATAATCAGGCCTACATAGGCCTACTTACATAATTAGACATACGCCATAGTGTGGGTCACCTGCTTCATTGTCATTATTCGCGTCGAAGATGGTGATCACCATCTCTTGGATTCTGCTTATGCTTTCTATCAGGCAGGGTAGTCATTTTGGCAGCTAAAACATTAAAAACATACCTAAAGGCTTTCTAGGCAACCTAGCCATACGGAAATAGGCAATTACAATTTGCTCACTTGCTCCTTTATCCCAACAACATGTATCGCATTTATAAAAACCGCATTACATAAAAATACAAAAAAAAAGAATAATAACAGTGAAACACCAAATCTATAAATAAATAAAAAATGTATATGAAAATCACATTTGATTCGCGGATGATCAACAGATGCGTCCACAACTCCTCAAGCTTCCACCAGGTCTTGCAGCGAAGACTCATGCAGCCAGCATAGCCAACACTCCTGCGAGCATACGCAGAATGGTCTGTATAGAAACTACGAGACTATATATAACCAACACACTCCATGTCACTTTGCTGATGACCTGAAGTCATATCACATTATCTAGTATTTAAATGTCATGTTGTCTCACAACTTTACGCAAAAGACACATAATTCTCTTCTAATTAAGAACCTTGGGCTTGTTTAAATACTTTCCTACAGAAGACAGAGTTTCACTAAGCAGCCAAACTCAAAATAAATTCATTTCAAGAAGGCACTTTCAAATGAAGGTCATGAACCGGTATTTAAAGTGCCGGTTCAAATGTCATTACCGTGGAAGAGAACTCTTTCTAGTGTCAACATATGTAGATTGCCACAGTTCCTTGGGTAGAATATTCTCTATTGCTCTATTCTCTGCTCGTTATTGTCAAATATTTACCAGCTAAACGAATCCTCTTATTCTTCCAGTCTACTATCTATCTATGTTAAGTTTAAAGAGTTTCTCAATCTATATCCAGACCTCTATGACCCCTTTAGTTAAAATTTAAGTAGTTTGTTACTTCAAATTGAAGTTGCTATAAACTATGAAATCCTAAAATAATTAAAGTGTAACACTTTTTTTACACATCTCTCTACGTAGCTGAGACGACATAACATTTTTTTCTCGATAAACATAATTTGTTAAGCAAATGAACATTACTTAGGTAAGCAGACAATAAGTTATACTTTTTACTTATTTCATTGATCTCGTTAACATTGACAGCAGAAAGTTAAAAGCAAACTTAAAATTCGTCTTTTTAACATTTAAAAAACCACACATTGTTTGCTTAACTGAGTAACTACACAAAAATATCTAGATTAGAATGATCTTGTTGTAATTACTAAAATGTATTAGAAAAACCTGCTAAGATATTATATATGTTGCTTTCTTTACTAAAGACCTAAACCCTGTATCATATAACCTTTATTTTAAAATACGAAACAGCTTTAGCAGTTAAACGTATATACTACAGTCGATGTCAGTTACTGCGAGTTTAATCTTAGTTCTTGCTAAAGTTTCTTCAAACTCAGCTTAAGTAAAGAAAGCAAAGCTAGTGTATTTACATAAGAGTTACAAATCGCATGAAGTTTGTATGGAATGAATAACAACCTTCATCTAAATTACGTTAGATCTATATAACGGTATTGGGTTGATTAAAGTTACGATGTAATTATAATTTGTGTTCGTGCTTGTGTGTCTACTAACTTATTAGTAACTTGTGTGTCCTGTATTGTCGTAATCACTTACACACACACAACATTTTTAAGATACTAAACATACTCATTTCAGTAGTTGGAACAAAAGTTAGCATATTGCTAACTAAATTAAAACAAATATTGAAAACGTTACTAAAATTTGTGCGATATTGTCTAAAAGATTCTTTTGAGTATGTTTCTGTATCCACACACTGAATCATAACAAAATTATTATTTAACTTAAATATACGAGTATACCTTAAGTTCTTTGAATACCGTTTTGTTAAGGGATTAATAATTTTTATTTATTAACACAACGAAACATATTGTTGATTTAGATACTATAAATTAATACGGTATGTATATCACTGAATAATAATAATAATAACGTGTGTTTTCGTATAGAAACCCTTTTTAATATGATTATTTATTGCATTGTCTGCATTCGCTGACGCGGTCGGTGACCGTTACTCTCGAAGTCTGATCATACTTTCCTTTAGGCATTTTGACAGGTTCATAGAATTGAATTTTCTTTAACCTCACGTAAATTATTCTTTTTAGTTATTAATATTTACTGTAATCTAACGTTGAAATTAACTAGAATCTTTACAATACAGAATCACTTAATGACTCCAAAATTAGGCGCTGTAATAAACCGTCAACAACTGGTATAGAGCGAGACAACCCTTCTCGATTTTCGGACATCGACGGGGCGTGTTATGTCATTAATTTAATTACTTAACGCCGCTGTATAATTTGTTGAGTTAAATTGATTACAAATTTAGCTAATTGTAAATTTTGGCAATTAATGCGTGCATTAACAACACTGATTAATATATATATTTATCATTTGCTGCCTAAACTTGACAATAATGTCCCACAAGCATTGTATTGTTAGTTTTAAAAACACACATTATACCTACTTGTAAATTTAATACTTAGTGACATTATTATATTATACAATAGAATTACTCATGCAACAATGTTAAATTTATACATATTAATAAAATTTAGTAATTAGTAAACTCTCAATATTCTTTGAAACTCATTTCAGGGTCACAATAACGTTAGGTACGTTAAAATGGAAACTATATATATTATATATAAGTATATGCCAAGTACTATTACATTAAAACAATCGATTATTAAAATTATTTCTAATCTTATAGACACCTGTGTAGATACCGGAAACATAAAGAAAATTTGGGCTTGTTACTAAAATAGTTTTGAGAATCTTTGGGATTAACGAGTGTGAGTCTGCAAATATAGACTTAAACAGCTTAGTTTTAGGTTACTTGATTGGCGAAACTCTAAATTGCATAAATAATGATCGTTAATTTTCATTTATTACGTTAAAACACATAGTTATAGCACAATATATACTTACTTACGTCTAAATCATATAGTATACATCATGTCTCATACAAAATTGTAAACATACTGGTTATAAACAATAAATACATATATACCTACACGGACTTTCATTTTAAGACCTGCATATCCCTGCATGTATATAATGATAGCACTATTTGTGATGGGGGAATGACAGAGCATCGTGATAGCACCATAATTGTGTGTTTTTTCTTAGAAATAAGTCCATTAAAAAGCGTTCCTCAAAGTTTGTAACTGAGAACCCATCGTATACCGAGAAACATCTATTTAAAAAATACTTTTCATATTTCTATTGTTTAATTGCTTTTTGTAAGCCGACTTAAAAAAATATGTTGTCAGACATGAGTCTTTTGTGAACCCAGTCAGCAAACTTTGCAACCCATTGAGGGCCATGCTAAGAAGCCTAATTAAACTATTTTCCGACTGCTCTCATAAAATTAAAACATTAAATTTCTATAACTACTTCTTTTAAATAAATTTTAATGTTAACCACTAAGAAAACATAACCCAAGGTATGGTAATTAATCCTTAACTTATTTATCCTCAGATATGGACTACGGAAGCGGCGGGCCTCCGCCACCGGGCATGATGAAGGATCGACATGGACCACCGCCGCCACATCATCCGGTAAACTTTATTTATTAATCAAAAGGATTATTCCAGCTCGACTAACCATTTTGGTAGAGGGGTCATTTACCTATCGAATAATGCTGGTACTACGATCCAAAAAAAATTTGGAATACTGCTATCGTCAGACATTCTTTAATTGTTCAGTACTGATGTTAAAGTTATTTCCGATCTTGACTGTTAAGCCCGAGTGTGTGGTTGTCATATTCCATTCCACAGGCTCTCTAACCTTCGAGGGTAATGTTGTTAGTATGTGTTGGACATTGTCGATACATGCAGATTATAATGGAGAAAATCCGAGATTTTCATAGAACTCCGTGCGAAGCCAGGACGCGAAGCTAGTTGTTAATAATTGCAGTTTTAAATCATTTGAAATACAATTTGTATTGAGTGAGATGAGCACAGCAATAAAATTAATTGATTGTTTCGAGTCATCATATTTCCGAATTAAATTGCATGTAATTAATTCAGCGCAAGAGAGTTGAGTTATCGAATTAAGTCCTGATGAAATTATTTTTTATTGGAAACGTTCAACTTTCAATTTATTAGAATAATTCACTGTAGCGTCGAAACTACTGATCCAATTTAATGAATGAGGTGTCAATGGAATCGTAATAATGCCATGGGTGATATAGGCTCAATATTTTTTTGATATGGAATAATGAGTAAACGAACAGACAAATCGCCTGATGGTAAGCGGTTGCCATCGCTCATAGACACCCGCAACCCCAGGGGCGTCAAAAGTGTGTCGCCGGTCTTTGGGAGATTAGTAGGTGGATAGGGGGATGGATATGGGCCTCCGGTATCACTCACCCACTTTTTATTGTTTGAATTGTTTTTCGTTGTGATCACTCTTTGCACATTCATCCATTAAGTTGCATCTTCTGGAATCTGATCAAGAATGAATGGAGACCATAATCGACGAGAGGAGTACTTATAAGAGATATTTATTTTTTTAAAAACTTTATGCACTACATTTGTACATCGACGGACTTCATGCCTAGGGCATTCTTTTCTGGCCAGCCTTCGGGTGGTGTAGATATTTTGTAAGGTACAGAGGTTACATACCCATGAGACGTATACAGTTCATAATACATTTAAAGGTATACATACATATATAAATATATAGCTTCAAATGTATAATAGATTAACACATACATAATTACTATATTTGTTTATACACTATAAAACCCTGTAACGTGAGGTATGTTATGGATATGATTGTACATTTACTTTGTTATTGAACGTCCTACTTCATGAATATGTACTATTTTGACGTACCTCATTTCTAAGCTGAGACCCAAGTCTCGAAGATGATTATCAAAGTCTATTAATGATAATTCATTTTGTCTAATTACAGCGAGATGGCCGCGGCTACGGCCCAGAGGGGTACGGTGGTGAGGGCTTCGTACCTCCCCCTCCGATGCACCACCCCAATATGCCGCCACAGAACCAGGTAATTGAAGAGGTAAAATTGTCTTTACCCAATCCCTAGTAGCTAATACGAGTAGATAAAATTAAAATATGGTAGATGATTGTTTAGCCAAATAAGTAGGTTTCAGTAAACGTTTAAACGATTCAGTCAGAAAAACGGGACATTAGTCATGTCGTCGTTTTGCCTTTATCGATTAGTATAAGACTTTAATGATTATATGCAGTGTAGAATTAAACTCACTTGTTTTTTTTCCATTATTTTAATTAACTTTAATCCTGACCGGTTTCGCCCTATGGCATTATCAAAGCTTACTGATTAAACAATAATGGCATAGGACGAAGCCGGCCAGGTTTAAGGTTAATTTAAATAATGGGATGAGTACAGGTGAGTTTAATTTTGGTATGTATTTCAATAAGGGCCATCAAGTGTCGATAATCGGGTATAAATTGACGGTTATTAATTAAAAATGAAAATGGATCTGGACTAAAAATTTCGATCATGACAACTACTCAAATTATTGTCATCTACCTTCAGTATCGATGTTAGCTAGAGTATTCAATATCTGTAGTAATTTGTCTTTTAATACAAAAAACTGATAGCACTACATACAGAATAATCACTCCAGTTAACTTTAAACTCCCGCACTTGAAAAATATTGTTTTGTTTCACGGGGGACCTCATATTCATGAATACACAGACACCGAACACCAATGTATTATCCCGTGTAGGAATAAAACCCACAACACTTTCGAGCGGCGAAGTGAAAAACTATAACCACTGCGCCATTCGTGCATTCTATTCTGTCTATTTCATTTCATTTTAAACTTTAAAATGGGTTTTTATGCGACTATGAAACTCTTAACCTGCTATTTCGCAGGGTGGACCTCCGCAGCAAGGTGCTGTTATGATGGTGTACGGGTTGGACCCACAGACGGTGAACGCTGATCGACTCTTCAACTTGTGCTGCTTGTACGGAAATGTTGTCAGAGTGAGTATATATTAATGTAAATAAAAATGGCAAATCGACAAAGATATGCTATTACGCAAATGTGAAAAATTGCTACACGATTTGCCTGCTGCAATGTCTAATTACCATTCACATATATCGTGTTTACCTGTTTTTTGGATGTCGAGTGTTAAAATTTTCCAATACATAAAAAAATAAGTTTGGCGGGGTTTTACACCACCACGGTTGTCATTAAAATGTATGACAATCGTTATTAGCAAATCAATGCCCTTAGAAATACTGAAAACTAGTTCAACCTTCGAATTCAGTTCACTCTCAGGGTTGCGGATGTACGACGCTAGTCGCTCTAATAACTATCTAAAATAACCGATTTTCAGATAAAACCGGTTAAACTTGTAGCCAACCCATATAGTCTTGGGAATAGTAAATTCTAGGCAGAACGAGGCATTGGAAAATTAGTTTTAAAAAGTAAAAAAGTATAAATTTAAAAAAAAAAAGTTGTGGGATTCCTGACTTGGACTTTGCCGACCGGATATGACGGTTCATCTTGATCAATAGGTGCAACGGCTTTTGTCAGCACCTTTCAGTTTTGGGTTTACAGAAACGTATGTATGGTCGCATAACATTTATAAACTTTCATATTCTAATACTATTTGTACTTCGATTGTGTATCCAGTTTCCAATGTGATATTTGTCACAACACTATCCAGTATCATAGCGATAAAAGAATTAGCAACCAAAACAGTAATTTGTTTTTTATCGTCCACGGCTGTATATAGGCTTCTTCTTAGACATACTGTGGAGGAAAGGGTGTCATGTCCCACCAACTCAAAGGTAGGATCCTCCGACCAGGCGCGGTAATCATGCCTGGCGGCCCACTGCCCAACGGTTGACGTTGGGAAGTTGTATATATGTTGATTGGCGCGAGGACTTCTATTGTGCGATGCAGAATTGGTAGCTTCTTCGTATACTTCAGTGTATCTTCGGTAGATGGCGTTGTCATATGTGGAAATCGCCACAAAACTATACCACGCAGACAAGAAGGTTTGGCATAGGAGTTTTTCTTTTATCTCTGTCAAGGTTTTCTTCTCTTCGCAGCGCTGTTGTCTTTCTTAGTTTGCTCCCTTAGTCGGCTATCACGCCACTCACGGGATCAATAGGGTGACACACCGTATCCTTCTCCAAAGAAAAATACAGTCATTATTTTGCAGATAAAATTCTTGAAGACAAAAGAAGGAACGGCGATGGTGCAGATGGGTGATGTTGTGTCCGTGGAGCGATGTGTGCAGAACTTGAACAACGTCACTGTAGGCGACTACACTTTGACGCTGGCGTGAGTACACACCTAATATTTATATTTACCAAAAATAGTGAGGAATGGAGTTATTGCGCTGGATGTAATTCGTTTAGGCCTATGCTATTGTTATAAACAATACTAGACTGAGAAAAGTGGGACTTTATAACGGGTCACCCATGTACTATGAAACCTGTTGTAACGTTGCTTAGCTTGAGATAAACTGTTAACTTCGTCTTCTGCGTGTTTGTCATATTTGTGATGTAAAAACGATGGTGAACAGTGGTTCCTTGTTAAAAATGCGTTCAAAACCAAAAAAACTGAAGGAAAGTATTCAATAAAAATCGTCTTAAAGTCTATAAAAATAAAGATCTTATTGAAAAAACTTTACTGTAACGCTAATGAAAGCTCTTTCGGAAGTGACGTTTTGGGACGGAAGTTACATTACGTGAAGTAGAATAGGGTAGCCCATTTACGTCATTTCCGTCTAGTTAATAGTCCTTTTTTGACTTAATTCAATAGTAAGTCAAATTACAAAGGTATGTTTGGGACTAATTTGTTATTCGGTATTTATTATGTCGATCGAAAGTTGCAGTCGATATTATTTATGAGGAAAGAAATCAATGACAAAATATGGAAAATTAATTTCATCTTAATGCACTAATTTTCTGTAAAAAAAATATAGTTTCATAATTTTTTTTGTTTTAAATTAGGTTTATAATTAATTTAATTTAGGTGTTATTTATTTGTTAACAATAAATAATGTTTAGATTTATTTATTTTTTGTGTTGATACGTGAAGCAAAAACTTTATACCCCTAGTTAAGATGGGATAACTCAACCAACCGCACCATGCAATGCATCACATTTCACCCATTCCGACAAAAACAGCCTCTGTAATATTAAAGAAATAAACTTAGTTCTTTCTATCCGACTGCCAAAGAAGGAAGGTTATGTTTTTCGAATGTCTGTACGTATTTATATTACTTTGGCGCGCCCTAGAGCCTTAACGGCTTGTCCTATTTTTATGTGAGTGATATCAATAGATTCGTCTTAGTCGTGAAAGTGACACTGGATTCGTCAAAATTAAAATAAAACAAAATTCAGGATTTTTTGAGCCACAAAATAATCTCAAAAAAATGTTTCAAAATACATCGAGTGTGGTATCAAAATAAAGAATTTAAATATGTTTTTTATACGATATTGACGCAGTCGGGTTTTATTTTTTAATGATTTATTACTTGTTTTATGGAATAGGTGGCAAACGAGCAGACGTATCGCCACGTGGTAAGCGATTACCGCCGCCCATGGACACCAGAGACGTTACGAGTGCGTTGTCAGCCTTTGGGAGATGGGGAGCGGGATAATGGGAGATGTTAGGGTAATGGGCTGCCAGTATCTTCACTCACTCAGTGAAACGTTTTCTATGAGACCTTGGTATCACTCTAGTCGAGCCGGCCCATGCATGCCGAATCGTGGCTCTCCCACGTAGTACTGTTCTGAACGTCACAGCGGGCATTAGTTATGCGTTTTATTGTTTAAAATACCTTTTGCCGGATCCCGTAACTTATGACCCTTATACGAAAACTATGCTTACAGAGAAGTACAAAATTTGAAACAGTTATTGTTAAAATAAAATGCAGAGAACCAGTGCTGTGGGGAGCTATAGGGGAGGCCCATTTCCAACAGTGAATGTCTTTCGGCTGAGATGATGATGAAGAAATAATGTTTAAATGTTTGTAATTTCCAGTTTCTCAAAACAAGCTTACCTATCCGAGGTAATGAACCCGTACCCGCTGCCGGACAAGAGCCCTTCGTTCAAGGACTACGACGGAAACAAGAACAACCGCTTCTTAACTCCCGCCTCCATACACAAGAATAGAATACAGCCGCCTTCCAAGGTTTGTGGTCACTGTTTTGCCATTTAGTGAAGTGGGCTCGATACCCGCCCCGGACAAATCATTTTCTGATGAGCACAATCAGTATTAATGTAATTGATATATAACTAGTAACCCGCCGAGACTTCGCACGGTCTCTTTACGGATATTATAATATGGCTTATGTAACCCTGAAGAGACATGCGGTTTAATTTTTTGCAACGTCTATATTATATTTTAGCCAATAGACTCAAGAATTTACTAAACTACCACTACCACTCTCTCTATCACTCTATCAATAGATAGCATTTTCACCATTCTTCTTCTTCTCCGTGTGCCTCTTCAATCCTGAAGGTTGGCCGTCTTTCTGTACTCCTCCTTGTCATTGGCCAGGCGGAACAGTTTCTCAAAGGAGGTGACACCGGTCCACTCCCGGATTAATAATATATATATATGGATATCACCTCCGGAAAAAATCCTCCACCCGGAAAAAATCGTGGCTACGTAATCGTAATTTTTTCCTTCGTCCAGCGCGTCTCTTCCCTTCCCCCTTGCCCATCATTATTAATTGAAGCAGCAGATCTCTTTCGTGCCTAAGCACATATCCGATTTACTCAATTTTGCGCTTTTTTATTTTCACTATTACCAATAGGTAAAAACCGCATCAAAATCCGTGCAGTAACTTTTCAGTCTATCACGAACAGACAGCCGCGGCGGAGGGCTTTGTTTTATATTATGTAGTCATAGTGACTAACTGAACCTCGCAACTTTGTCTGTGTCTTTCGAAAGATTAACATGTTTTTACAGTTTTAAAGGATTTTAATAATATTTTTTATTGAGACTCTGCTCCTATTGGTCGTAACAGAAGGTTTTATAGCCTTTAATCTTCTATAATAAGCAATCTAACACTGAGAGAATTGTTGAAATTAGTCCAGCTGTTCACGTGTGATGTCGTTACTAAAGGAAATACGGATTCATCCATAATTATATTATTGAATTCGAAAGTAATTATGTCAGTTTGTCTGTTTGTTACTCTTTCAAGACTAAACCTCTCCACTGATAAAATGAAATACTTTGATCTTATTCAAAGACTACTATTAAGCGCAAAAACCCACAAACACCAGGGCGTAGCCATTGGCAAAAATTGATATTATATGAAAATGTGGTTGTCTGAAAGAGATCGCCGTGAGCGATAAGACCGCCAGTAGTTGTAGTAATCCTTTTTGTCACTCATTTTATTTAGTATTTTGTAATATGTACGCAATGGAAGATAAATAAATATAGTGTATATCTTCTGCTTTCTTCTGAAGCCCACTGGCGTGTACCTAAATGTATTTTATATTCAAATATCTTTCCAGGTGCTCCATTTCTTCAACACTCCCCCGGACGTGTCCGATGACCAGCTGCTGCAGGTGTTCCAAGACTACGGGGTCACACCACCCCAGATCATCTCCAAGTTTCCTTTGAAGAGTGAGAGGTGAGACGAAAAGACTTGTCTTTTAACTACAGTTGATTGCACGGAGGGCGCAGTGATTCGAGTGGTCGCCACGCTGAATATTGTGGGCTTAAACCCTGCATGGGACCCCACTTTGTATTATCCACACGACTTGCCTCAGAGAGCATATTAAGTCCTCAGTCCCAGTTGTCATGAACAACCACAGAAATCGTTGTTGGGAAATCAGAGCCTTCAAATATACTGACAACTAGTTTAACCTTCGAATTCAGTTCACCCTCAGGGATTCGGCGGTCTGATACCAGTCGCTACGTGTTTTTAGTTTTTTTAGTGACTGTACTCTACTCTATGGGAAGCATGAGCATACTCCAAGAGTAACCATACCCATTGCTCGTGCAGACAATATAATAATGCAACATGGTGATCCACACCATGGCGGCCTAGTGATGCTTCTGCATCATTTGGCCTCAGGTCTCGCACTCATCAACGATACACACCAGCACAAACGCTGTCACTTTAGGGTTATCTTCAGTACGAGGGTAGTACCTGCCCGGTCGAGCCGGCCCAACCGCGCTCACAACAGCGTAGCTCTACCAGCTTTAAAACTGATGTGAATAAACAAAATATTTCATGTGTTAAATACTCAACGCCAACTGACTTAAAACTAGGGATCCTTATATACTTTTTTTGTATTATACATAGGAAATACCTAAACTCCGAAACGAATATATATAGATCACACAAACAGGGGTTCAGGCAAAATCGTTTGAACTTTTAGCCGACCTCATATAATCTTCGAAATAAAAAAAGGCTAGTAAGATGACACCACTATCTTTGACATTCCAGATCGTCGTCTGGTCTGATGGAGTTCCAGAACATTTCGCAGTCGGTGATGGCCATAATGGCGTGCAACCACGCGACCATACAGCATCCAGGTATTACCAACGTTTCCATATATTTTACTAGTAACCATCCCTTAATCATCAAAGCATACCATTCCCACTGACGTCACTAATAGCCTAGTATGAGTTTATTTCGTATCAATTTAATAGTACTATATGTACGTACGTTTACGATCACGTGTTAGTAATTTTAATCTTCTTTGAATATTTAATTATTATTAATGAGCCTTCCAAAGTAATTCTACTCTGCCTGATGGAAAGCATAGGCAGAATCCTATCATATGGTGGTCATCATACTCATTGCGAGTGACGGCAATGCAACAATGGAGCATGGTAGTCCACACTATGACTGCCTATTGTAATTCTGCACTCCTGTTCATCCCGTAAGAAGTGACTTAGGGAGCAAACAGCAGACAACAGCACTGCAAGGAGAAGGAGATTTTGAAACAAACCCTGCACTTCACCATCCGGTCTGGCCAACATAGTATAATAATAATAATATAATAATAATATGGTTTATTTCTCAAAAACAAAGACAGAAATACACAAAATCAAAAGCACATGGCACATATCAAAAGTAATTATGATGAACTCTGGTACCCAGTATAAGATTTAACTTGTGTTTAGGGTACCAGTGTCCTCGCGTACAATACATACATATGTTTGAAGTAACTGGAAAAACAAACAGCATTTATTAAAAAATAAATAAAAATAAGCATAATAAGTATAAAAGGTCAATTGACACCAAAGCCTCCTCTCCAAGGAGATGTCTATGTCCATAAGTGGGAGCCAGGGCCACTGTTACAGGGCTGTTGAAGACGGTGAAAAATGTTAGAGATAATGTTTTTTTTATTAGCGGTCGATGTTCAAAGAACCATAATCTTCTCACAAGACTAAGCCCTTTGAAAATGGACTTTTGAATGACTACGACTCCTGTGTTTGTTGTGTTGATAAATATATTTTTATTTAAAGGTGTCTAAATAATTTTTGAGATATCTTTAGTTCAGTAATCTAGAAAGTTCGCCAGGATTTTCGTAATTGGTCATTTATAGATTTGGATACGAATTTCAACTTCCTTGTATTTTTGCTGCTCAGAAATTTGCACATTGGAAAAAACCTGGTTTATAATAGTTTCTTGGCGGATACCTCCATTTCCACTCATTCTACGATTCAAAATAATATTGTGAATTCGAAGGTAACTCTGCTTGTCCGCTACGCTATCACGGCTCAACCACTGAACCGATTTGGAAAAAAAAAACAGTATAGAAATAAATTAAACCTTGGAGACGGACATAGGTTACGTTTTGTCTCGATAGCCGACATACACGTAAAAATGCTTGACGTCCTGATTTCGCACCACACGACTGTACTGCTTATGGAACGAAGATATTTAATATTATTATTTTGTAAATTTTCTAGAAATAAGTACTGATGTAAATTTTATTCAAATCGTTCACCAAATATTTTCAGGAGCCAAATTCCCGTTCGTTATGAAGCTGTGCTTCTCATCGTCACGACAAATCGTCCAGGGGAAGGGGCAGAACCCTAACAAAAACCAAAACCAGGATCAAAACAACCAGAGACAAGGCCAAAATAACGGCATGTCGGAACACGAATACTAGTAAGATATATTCATATTAAATGTATAAAAAAAATATCGAGACCATCGTGAGGTTAAAAAAAGACATGTACAATTTCTTTTTAGCGGTGACGGACCAATGTTAAGTCGGATCGATATTTTAATTGGCAACATTGCCATGTTTGTGCATAATTTTCGTTGTTGGCAAGCCAAAGATTTAGTGTTACCATATATTAAAAAAAAGTATTTGTTAAGTTCTGTTGTTTAGTATATAGTTGTGCTAAATAATTTGTCTGCACAAACGTAGTTAGGGGCAAATTTTAGTCAATGTTGATAGAATTGTCTCATGGACTCCTGCCATTTTTTTTTCTTTTTTATTTGTTTCCTGAAGGTTTATATCAATACTTATATTTATTGTATTTCGGCCTAATATTTAGATAGAGGCTCTTGTGTTTGACTGTTGCCTTTCCTCATCCTAGAGAGCCCTATCGCATGTTGCAGACTGACCGATGTTAACAAAACTTTCTATCGAAATGTCAATATTTGTTGACCTTCGATAGTAGGGGACCATAGATTTTAACTTAATATTTCCTTGAAATTCAATTAAATGCGTGTTCAGATGAATATAAAGATGAATAGTTAAGTCAATTATTTTAAAACTCCATTAGTTTACCAGATCGGCATTAATTCACTTTGTTAAAGCTTTTTAATCTTTATTCAATAAATATTCTTAAAATTCATTTATTTCTTGTTACGAATATTATACTGTCTTTAAGAGATTTTTTTGTACGATAAGTCGAATAGCATTTTGAGTGTGCTGTGTTTTATTACTTCGTCCAATATAATTTGAGCTATCGTTATATGAATTTTCATAACATAGACAGCTCAAAATATATCCTTGACCATGGGCGTACCGAGGGGCGGGGGGGGCAGGGAAGGTCAGTTGCACGCCCCCTGAGTTTGGTTACATCCCTACTAAATATCTTCTTTCATGGTTAAAGTTAAGAAAAAGTACTTTATGCCATTTGGAGTACATTATACATGTTGTAAATCGTGAGTCGCGCCCTTTCTGCCAACACACGCTAGCAGCGCTGCAAGCAAAAATGCTGCGCTTGGAACCTCAACCGATGGCCGCCTCGGGCCGCGCACTCCACTCCACTATTATAAAAACCAGTTTAACCCCCCCCCTACTCTGACCCAGGACCTGGGAACGCCCATGTCCTTGACCCTTCAACTTTATGTAGATAGAAAATATTGTGTGAAAGTAACACGTTTTTTTTTACCGTGGGAGAGCCACACAGAAAACCGGTGTGAAACAGCGCTTACGCTGTGTTTCATCGAGTGAGTGAGGATACCGGAGGCCCATACCCCAATCCAACGCCCCCTATCCCCCTCACCATCCCCCTTCACCCCATGCCGCCATATTGTGCGTCACCATGCTGCATTGTTCTTTTTCGCATTGAGGATGGTGACCACCACTCTTGGATTCTGCTCATGCTTTCCATCAGGCAGGGCAGAGTCATTTTGGCAGCTTAAATATAAAAAAAAAAAAAACGTCATTTTTACTTTATAATGAAAGAAGTAAGCATTTTTCCTAACGCATTAAATGCCAAAGGTAATTTGTTACGGCCATAAAATGTATTACTACGTGTGTCTTGTTGGTTAACGTTTGTTATAAACTAAAAATTTTTATCAGTAAGCTTTCTATTTAACTGAACACGCACACACATTTTGATATGCTTAAAAATTCTTTAAACAAAGATAAACCGTCTTTGAATGTTAACAGAAAATACATCAATATCTGTTTTTGTAACTGTTTTGATATCTGTCTTATAACGGATCAGAGTATAGCTTAAGTGTAGGTTTAGGTAATTAAGACACTAAGGGACATTTATGAACGTTAAATTGAAGCTACAGATAAAAATCATAGATTGAAACAAAAAAACGCCACAGATGTACAGCATTGTCAAAGTGAATTGAGTGATAACACCTAAATCTACTACCTGCTTGTTTCAATCTATAACTTTCAGTTTCCAAATTGCGTAGAGCCTTATAAGAAGAATACTAGCAAAGAAAATCATGCCCACTCTTTTTAAAAGTCGGATAATTAAGTACAATAGATTATATTATAAAGATATATTACAGAATATACAACATTATAAAAATGTAACACATTGGTTTGAATACAACACCTATAATTAAAAAAAAAGCGTACTGCTTCTAAAAGGCCGGCAACGCACTTGTGACCTCTCTGGTGTTGCGGGAGTTCATGGGCGGCGGTAATCGCTTACCATCAGACGATACGTCTGCTCGTTTGCCTCCTATCATAAAAAAATGAGAAGTTTTAAATATTATTTTCATTTGTTTTTACTTAATTACTTGACCATATTTAACGTGACCGGAACATAAGCGGCCTTAAGGGCTCAGATTCATAGGCGGACTCACAATCTCTGGTACATAGACAGACTTAATAATTGTGATTAAACGGACTTAATATGACCAGTCAAAGTGACTCTACTCTGTATGTATGTATGTACTGCTGGACATAGGCCTCTCCAATTTCACGCCACTTAGTTCGATCTATGGCTTCTCGCATCCAGCTCCTGCCAGCCGTCTTGCGCAAATCATCGCTCCACCTGGCTTGTGGACGTCCTACACTACGTTTGCCGAGACGCGGTCGCCACTTAAGAACTCGTTTACCCCAACGGTTATCGGTTCTTCGGCAAATGTGGCCAGCCCACTGCCACTTCAGCTTGCTAATCCTGTGGGCTACGTCGATGACCCTGGTTCTTTGTCGGATCACTTCT
>PKRV01002605.1:6520728-6550439 GCA_003709505.1 Hyphantria cunea
ACACACACACACACACACACACACACACACACATATATATATATATATATATATATATGTATGTTTCTTTGGTTTTATATAACAGAGTTAGTACTTATAGGCGATAGGCTGATGATCTTGATTATAATTATATGCTTATACTCTGATCCCTGAATTATTTTGATGAAAATATTATCTATTCTTCTAGTGAGAAATCTACACGTACTTTCCTAAAAAAATGATTTTATCGATTTTATTATTAAAAAAAACTTTCTACATAACATAAAAAAATATGACATGAACATGTTGCTATCTCTTTCTTTTTCAAATATGGCGTGCTTTCTGTCCTTTGACTTATCCTAAGCCAAATATTAAGCCAAAGTCTTTGTGAATGAAAGTTAGATCATAAATAAACATATGTATAGAAAATATACTATTGTATGTACATATGAATGCTGTTATACATATTTTGCATCGGTCCACTGCTGGGCATAATTTTTTGGGGAAAACCTATCGAATCTTGTAAACTTAGCCCCCCACGAAATTAGCCCAACAATTATTGGTTAAAAAGTACAATCAAGTACTAAAGTGTCATGTTCACGTAAATAATAAATAAATTAAAAATGGCAGTGTTAAATGTTTAAGTAAATTTCAATAAGTTTTATTTCAATTTTATTACGTTTGTGCGAGATTCATAACTTTTAATATTTCGTTAATATAATGATAACTATGAAAGTTGTCTAACATTTATTAAAAACCATTTCTATAAATACTAAGTGACTAATCTTTCTGATATATGTACGTATAAAACACGAAAATAGCGCTTGCTTAGTTTATTTAAGATGAGTAAAATAAACAAGCGCATTTAGATTACGAGTGTGAATCCCGCACAGGCGCGTAGTAAATAGTTTATAATATATCTGTCGAGAGGAATGACATATCTTTTGTGAATAATGGCGTAACTGTGTGCTATGTCAATTTATTAACAGCTATATATTTAGATATGAAATAAGTGTAAAACTAGTGTACATTCGCGCACAGTGGATCTTGTATTTTCGTGTGGCGATACAGCGCTTTTAAGCTTAATAAATTTAAATTTGTACTTTAAAAAAAAAATACACTGATTTAGAATTGTAGTGTAAAATATTGAGATATAATAAGATTAAGTGTTGTGCGCGATTGTACCGACGCTTGTCCGATTTGAAGTGTCAATTTCGAGTTGCGTCTAGTGTACGTCCGTATGTTAAATATGTTTAAAACTTACATATCACGTTGACAAATAATTGGAAACTATGTAAAAAGGAGACACAATTACTTACATGTCTTTTTCGCCGACGATCTAACAGTGTTTGCTCAAATTCCGTTTTTTTTTTTCCTTTTTCATTTCTTTTTTTTTTTTTACTCATTTTTAAAACAGTACATACAGTTAGGTATCAAACGATTAAGTTATAGCCTTAAAATGGTTTTACTGAATCCATTTTATATGTAAGGTTATACCTATTTTTATCTAACTACTTTTTTGATACCAAGTGTTTGGTATATAATCTCAATCATGTATAAAGGCCCACCAATATTTGGTCAACACTTTTATACATCAATACATTCATAACTCACCTAATACTATTTGCTTCTAGCTAACGGCGTTGAGGTGGAGCACACAATCACACACATATCAAGAACGGACGGCACACAGACACACACAGCCACAACACCACGAGTGAGGGGGGAACGGGGTATCCGTTGATAAATATTTATTGAAAAATTTACCCGCTTGCTATTTGGCTATTAGTTATAAACTATTTTTGATTTTTAAATGTCTTTAATTAGTAGAAATTTAATTTTATTGGCAACTCGAAGTAGCACGTGTCGCCAGTGTCGAAAAAAATGTTACCATTGAAAAACTGAAGTGGGTAAATTTTTCACAACGGCATTATTATAAAATAATTCCTTATTTTTACAATTTGTGATCTAGATCACTCTTATAAAGACATTAACAGTTAGTTTTCTTAATATAATTTTAGACACAGTAACATGAGGTTTTCATATTATTACACATTTATTACATTTCCATTTTTTCTTTTGTTTGTTTTTTTTTTTAGTGTGGAGCATCGCTCCGTTGAATGCATCTGCATTTTGTTTATGACTTAGCGGTTTAGGTATCGATTAAGTAATATTCCCATTTAATTTGATTAATTAGAATTTAGTTACTTATTATTTTGCCTTTTCGTGCCGTTTTCAAAATGTTACCCCGACTTAGACAAAATTTCGATGAGTTTTGAAGACGGCACCCTTATCCGTTTTAGTGATGTTTTTTTAGTAAAAAACGTACGATATTAGTTCGTGAGTAATGTTGAAAGTACTTAGTTTTCATTTTCTTATTTCCTCCTATACATGCGGACACACAAGAGAATGTCCAATACACGTGTAATATCTCTATAACTATAAGTTATACTTGTTTGTTTTGTAAAACGTGACAGTTTTGAAAATGTACAAGAAATAAACAAACTGAGGTATAATATAGTGAAAGAAAAAACAGTTTTATTTTTCGTTTTCTGTAGACCACGCTTTTGTGCTTGTTTCTTATTTTTGCACGAGTTTCGTTTCGTAGGCGATCTGTCGACCATTTTTTAATGTTTTAAGAACCAAAAATATCTAAATGTAAGTAATAGTTTAGCACTCTTTAGGTTAGTAGTAAGTGTCATTGCAATGTCAATTATATTCGATTAGTGGAAAAATGGAACCGTAAAGATTTTCTAAAAAGATTTCTTAAAAAATATAGCGATGATTCGATTTAAATTTTGATTAATAAGCCTTGCACAAGGATTTAGTATAAGACAGATGACGAAGACACCATTATGCGCTGTTTTGACAGATATATTTTGTTTTCGTATAGAATAGATGTTTGTATGGTGTGACCTTGTGTAGTTTGTCTATATAACTGTTTATGGATAGCAATACTTAGATTACCTTACAGTGAGTACTCGGCTAATTCTAATATAGTAACAATAACTACGATGTCAAATTACATAAACAGTGTTATATTGAACTAGCCGTAATAATAGCTGAATTAATAAATGTTATCAGGTAAATAGATGCATATCTTTTTCTCTAGAAATATTTTCGAAAAGGAAAAAAAAACTAAATGTTTTAGAGATAGGACTTGATGTCGTGTTAGCTTACTTCTCTTTGTGTTGATTGTACAGAAGATATATATCGATTGTTTTATCCTCTGTAATATATTATGTTGTTGCTGACAAATGACACTAATCTACTCAGATGACGCTATTACACATGTTTAGACACTAAAATTGACGAACAGACATATTTACTGCAGTTAAAAGCTTGTTTTTATGTCAATTTCACTGTCTTTATATACATATAGTGATGCTAAACGATGCTTTACAAGACACAAGAGACAGCACATTGGCACTTTTAATGAATAATGTAATTTTTCGTTGTTATCCTACATTTTATTGGAACTAGGTCTTGTAGTTACATGATAAACATTAAAATACATGTCAACACAACCAATTCTTTCATTTTTTCTCACACCACTACAGACATGGCAACACAAGTTTTTTGAACGATTTAAAAATTTATTTAAATGATTCGTAACACTTGTGTTGGCGACTGTACATCCTGACTAATCTTCACATATATTACCTTCTTATTAACAATACCTTTAAAATAAATAAATAAAGGTATTAATGGCATTTGAACTTATGTATACATTTAATTTAATTAATTTTAATTGTTTACCTCTTAAATCATACTGCCTCCCTTTTTTTGAAATCCTAAACTTATATTTTTTTCTCCTTGCAATTTTTGTGCATATACATGAAAAAAAAGTCTCAAATTTCGTCTCTAAACTTAACTATCACTGAATAGTGACTCAATTCTGTACTATTATTTCCTAATTATAATTTATTAAATGAGAGTGAAAGAGGCAATACTCTTCAAAGCTAAAACACTTTGGGACTGCAGTGTTTTTTTAATAATAAACAAAAAAGTTTACCCTCAGAGTGTCCAAAAATCGAACTAATTAAAGTAAAATAAATGTATCTTTTCCCAAAAACTAATGATTATTTTCCCAAACTTTCCAATATAGTTCCGAAATAAATAAAGCACAAGATTTTGCTCATAGCTTTAAATGGCCATCAAAGCCAGTCGCCTTTATATCTTTGCCTTTTATCTGAATAAATATCTGGTTTTACATATAACGCAAAAAACAAACTTAGCTTACGCTACGACACGTAGAAAACTTATACAGCTGCATCAGTTTTAATGCACAATATTTATAATGAACGAAAAAATTGAGACGAGGATTGACGATTGAGGTAACATAGACGCTGCTACAAATTGCGACACCAATTATGAAAAACTGTATAAATGAAGTTTGCTATTTTGTAAGTATTTCCATTTATAATATTAATGATTTCCTATTTTTAGAGATATTTCTTGACATCAAATGTATAAATATATTATAATATACTATTGCACACACGTGGCTTAAAATTTTCATAACAATTGGCAGTTTCATAATAAAATTATTCTAATAATATTCGAGCGGAACATGTACTTCTTACGAATAAGATTATATTATATATCTATTATACAGGACATATATACTATTTATTTATTATTCTCAGATCCCCATTCGAGTTTTCTACTAGGCATAATTCATTTCTAATAGACATAATTCTTATATGTCCTTCGAAAAAGCTTTATAAAAGCCTTAAAAAACAAGTAACGCTATACTTGCCCAAGTGCGCTTGTCAAATTCTTATATATTGTTTATGTGAGATTGAGTAAGCGGTTAAGAGAGTTATTATAATAATAAAATATCAAGTTTTTGAATTAAAACTGATGCAGACCACAGAACATAAGCTAAATATGTCACGAATGCGTTTCAAATTTTGCACAACACATATGAATAATTAATTAATGTATAAATATTTTAAAATTATGGCGAAGAAAGTATATTGATATGTAAATAGTAAGTACACTGTTTTAATTCTCAGAAATTGTGTTATTATTGTACATTATAGAGTTATCATGTGAGTATTATAGAGAACTGCACTCGAGACGCAAAGTAATGTAAAGTTGTATAGAAAAAATAAATAATGTTTTTTTGAATAATGAGTTATTTTCTTTTTGATTGTAAAAATGGTATTACGAAGCTAGTGACAGAACTCCTTACACAGACAGCGCTCGTTAGACTCGGTCAGTTCCTTAAACTGATTATCAACGAATCCTCTTGAAACTTTTCCATTAAATTGGGCGGCAAAAAGTGCTGGCAATTATAAAGAGAAAAAATTCTGAATGTATTCCATATACTCATATGTATTCATATTATAGTACAGGGTTCAAAACCCTTTGAACCATGTACTGTGATTTTAAAATATTATAGTCGAGTCCAGTGTACAGAAGCGTGCGTTCGGAAATACGCGCACACGCAAAACGAAACAAAAGTCGTCTCACGAAAGAAGTCCCACGGCGATTTATAGAACTAATGTGACAGGTCGGTCATATTTGTTGTTGTCAAATATTGTAGGCAAGTTCATTGACGGAGATCGTTTTTTGTTTTTTCAAAGTCTATCCCCATTTTGTCTCATCCACATTTTTTTAAGTTTTTATAGTTATTTTCATCACGACTAAGACTCGAAGTGATTTTAAACACTTAACATTGGCAGAAATCGATAATTAGCTGTTTGCCATTTCATCATAAGAAGAAGAAGTTCATTGGCATTGCGTTTTTAGTCGTTTCTCCTATTTATAATGCATAAAGTTGAAAAAATTCTGGTTGACCAGTTTTTATAATTTTAATATTGAAATGAAATATAAGACAAGTAGCTAAAGTTAATCGATACTATTGAAATTCAAAATTACCTACAGTGCTTTTGAAAACTGGAATACGACAGTGGTTGTGTGAAAAATGTAGAATTTATATATTATAAACTAAGCTGGTCAAGAGCCATTATTTGAACTAATTACACTATATACAGATCGGGAAACAATTTCAAGGTTAACAGAAATGCATTTTTAACCATGAATTCAGAATATTAGTTTGTTCAGTCAGTCCAGCATGAAAAAGGTTTAAAATAATGATCTGGAACAAAGAGTAACACGACAGGGTAGTAGCAACAGTAAGTATAAGCCAAAATGAGCTATGGCTTTTCCCCTCCGGAATTAATCTAAAAACTCAATCAATGTCAGTTTTATTATGAAGTACCTGGATAACCGAACTTTGCTCAATAATTAAGTGTGTAATAAATGTTCTAAAAATCAATCCTATCTAGATCCATTTATCGCCCCCGAAATCGCCTACATGTTAAATTTCATGAAAATCGTTGGAGCCTTGTTGAGATTCAGATTAAATCAACACAAGAATTACTCGTTTCAAGGTATTAGATGAAAATAAATTTGATATCTCTCGCCCTCTCTTCTCAGAATTTGTTTTATATTCAACATAAAAAAAAACGCACAACAATAAGAGCGAAATTTTTTATCCAAGAGTAAAGGCTGGCAACATTCCATAGTATGAATGCAGCGCCACGTCTCCGGTACTTCTTTCATGAGATGGGTATAAAGCATATTTCTTTTCTAATCGACAATAAACAAATATACAATATGACCTTCAAAGCTTCAAGAACTCTCTTCGGAATTTTTATACTCCTTCTTAAAAAGCCAGCAACGCACTTGTGACGCCTCTAAAGTTGTGGGTATCCATGAGAGGCGGTAATCTCTATCGCCAGGCGTTCCGTCTACGCATTTGCCCCCAATCACCCAACCCAAATAAATATATTTAAAACTAGTTATATTAGGATGGACATTTACCTTGAAGAGGCGGCCATTATTCATTCTTGGCTGCTCGCTTTCGTGATGCGATAATGCTGATATGCAATGCGGCCATGCTCCGCCTACTGTGTCATGGGCCTCTATGGAAGGAGGTCTAGTGGTGTTCCTAGGAGTTGGTAGACCTCCGTGCAACCTGTACTCGTGCCACCTTTATGAGGAATACCGAGAGGCTCGGAAAACTATGGCCATTAGCCGTGCAAATGATGACAAGAAAAGGAGATGCTGGAGAGTCTCGATCGTGGCCCCTGGGGTCGCCCTTATCGGGCAGTGCGAGAAAAGCTCCGCATTCACGCGTCACAAACTTCAGCGGCGGTGCATCGGGTTACAGGGTGCGGTCACCAGCACCTCCTGCCGCCCTAAGTGTAGTCGTGGATGGACGGGACGGTTTGTATGCCGTACCTCGTCTAATCAGTGAGTTCATCAGCAGACGGTGTCTACTTCAGTGCGGTCAGGTGCTGTGAAGGGTCCAGATGTTTTACAAACAGCAGTTCCCAGATCCTCAGTTCTCAGACGCAGAGACACACCGTATGGGTTTAGTCGGTCCGATTCCGACACACCACTCTGCCGCAAACCCGGTGTGGTGACGGACTAAGAGGGTTCTCACACTTAAAAAAAGCATGGACTTTAACTTCACACATGTATAAAAGATTTACTAATAAAGCATAAGAAATTATAATGTAGCACTTTCATATTAACATACATAAAAGTATAATACTGTAATCGATTAGTAGAAAAAAGGAAATGATACCGACCACGAGCGTAGCCAGGTTTAAGGTTCATGGGGTTTCAATATAATAAAATGACTACATCTGTTTAACGAAACATTTACATGAAAAAACAATAGAGGTGTAAAAAATATCAATGGTGTGGAAACATTTCGGGTTTTAGTTTGAAGCTTGCTTCCACGGCTAGGTCTCTGAAGTAGAGTTGCCTAACGATAGTCAACTATCGCTAAACTATCGATAATAGACGTCATATCAATAGTATCGATACTCTCTATGTTTTCGATAGTATCGATGTTTTCTATTGAATCAATGTTTTCGATAGTATCGATACTATCGCTGTGCGATACAGGCTATAGTACTGATATATAAAAATAGTATCGATAGTATTGAATTTATTAGCTACGAAAGAATTGATACTATCGACAGTTTCGATACCATTGAAGACCAGCATATGCTTAAGAGTAATGCTATCGATAGTATTGCCTTCCAATAAACATTTACAAAGCTAGTATTTATCTCAAAAAAATATTGAATTTATGTAACATATTAGTCCTGAAGTGTATCCGAATACGGTACTTAACACTATTTATTTATTAGGCTATAATTGGAAAATTATAGTATGGTCGGTTATTAAACTATCGATAGCGTAATACTATCAATAGTTTTACAAACTATATATAGTATTGATAGTCTTTGCTTTTTCCCAAAAAAAATATATATAATAATATTAGTTAATAAATATCAATACTATCGATACTGTTTATAGTGTTATCATGTAATAGTATCGATCCTATTGCTACCAATCAATTGTATTAGTCATTTTGTGGTATCGATAAAATCGATAGCATCGACAGCACTACCGATATTGTAACTAGTTTTCGAGGTCAACTATCGATAGCAAAACTATCTTGGGCAACTCTGCTTTGAAGTTAATCCCACTTTCCTTTTCGCTACAAGACACTTGTAGGTAAGGAGAGGTTGGGACGAATTTAAAGAAATTTGTTAATTAAACTATGCTACTAGGGGATCGTTACCGTTTTAGATTAAATAAACAGCAAATTTAAAGAACTTTAGAACATATTAATTTCAAACATAATAAAATAAAAATTTATGGAAAACATTGAGTAACCAAGAACTTACTAAACGGAAACAGTTCGTCAGCGCCAATCGCGGTGAAAACCGGAACATCATTAAAAACGTAATGGTGGCTGCCTGCGCCCGGTCCATTGCTGACAACATATTTGTGCCACCCAAACCGAGTGAAAACCTTCAGAAAGTAATATTTTCTGGAGATATTTTGTTAATCGGCCAGGTATGTGTACCTAAACGTTTAATTATCGATTTTTCAACATAGATCTGTTGATTAAATTATAAGCTATGTCAAAATGGCTGCCTGAAACATGTTTAATAGCCCTGGACACTAATTTTTATGTTAGAAAAAGTTGAATATTATAGGCATATCATCGTTGTTACTATGAGGCTGTTGAAGATGTAAATATTGGCTGATAAGAATGTAAATATTGACTAAAATTAAAAGAAATACCACATTAAGTGCCGCTTAATTACATAAGCTAGTAGAATCTGCGTTTACAATCTTCATAACTAATTTTTTGATGTACCTTTAATATAATCTTTTCTAGATTTGAAACAGGAATACAATTTTTTTTATAGCTAACAATATATGTATCTTTATCTATAAGTTATTTATTTCATTTAAAGTAACCATATGCACTGCTAGCAGTTTATTATTGATTTTAAACATTCATATAAACTTTTTAAAGAAAATAAAGTCGCTATAAAGGCAGAATAAATGTAATAAGATGCAGTCCCTATTTAAATATATGCTTTATTTTTAATTTGTAAGATCTAATTATAAGCAGTCATGTGGTGACATATTTAGAATATGTAGTTGTTAATGATAAAATCATGCGCAGAATGTACCTGGACTACTAAAGCCTATCATTCATCATATTAGAAAACACCCCTGGTCTTTAATATATAATAAATGTTTTAATGGCCGACATGAATGATACTTTATCATACTCAAAAAGAATTGAAGAAAACTAATTTAAATAACTATTTTTGTCTTTTTGCTTGAGTTGTTCTCACCAGGCTTGGCCATGTAGAAACAAGCTGGCCTTATCTAAGGAATGGACTATATATTTCTTTATCCATTTGTAACTGACTTCAATGAGCCCGTTTGTAAACAAATGTTTTTTTATTATTTATTTTCAGCATGGCCTGTTGCCTAATATGTAACAACAGAGTTATCACATCGCTAAGGAATGTTTACAATATATTTGAGGAAAATGCAGTTTCATTCCTCAAAGATGAAGTGCTTGCTCCGGTAAGTTGTATATGTAAATAACAAACTTGTAGTAAGGTATTTAAAAGTCGAGATCTAGATATAAATAGTAATAATAATTCGGACATGTAACACGCAACGCTATCTAGTCCCAAACCAAGCAGAGCTTGTACTATGGGTACTAGATAACAAATATCTATATATATATATAAAAGTAAGGTGAGTGACTGACTAAGATAACTAGAGGTCAAAGGAGTTTTTCTTGTAAATTCTTAATAAAAGCCTCGGAATATGGAAGTTTATCTGTGTTTCACACCCGTGTCTTTAAAAGCCTGTTAATCTGTACATCCTGGTTGTCATAAATGTAGTATGACAGTAATTATTGTTACAATGGTAACTTTTTTTTTCTTTATGTGTGGAAACCCCTTCGGGCCCCTTCACCAGAGCGGTGTGTCGGAATCGAACCGATTAAAACCACATGCCACTCCGCGCCTGAGACGGGAGAGATCGAGAAACCGCTTTCTTATGCCATCCGGACCCCTCCCAGATGGCAATGCTAACTTTTTTTTTTTACTTTTGGAAACCCCCTTGGTCCTTCACCCCACTGGGGTCCTCGGCGGGGCGGGTTGTCGGAATCGAACCGACTAAAACCACACGGTGTGCCACTCTGCGCCTGAGACAGGAGACATCCGCCATCTGGAAAGTAGATGACAATGCTACCTAGTCCAACCTTTGAATTCAGTTAGCCCTCAAGGTTACTGAAGTCTGATACCAGTTGCTATGTGAAAGATTGATATTCAGATAAACTACTAGCTTACCTACTGAACTAGTAGCCAACCCTAAGTAATCTTGTTATATAAATATATATGTATAACATCTCATATTAACATTGGTCTGTTATATTCTGGTTTCCATTCTTACTACTTACTTAGTTTAGGAACAATTAACAATCTTATATTTTTTTTAAATATTTTACATTTTTTATTTGTGAACTTTCAGACCTCTCTGCAGTCTGGTAAGAAGTTGTCAGAAGTTGTAAGCGACATTGTTGGTATACCTCTAGAAGAAAACAAAGTTCACTCTAAAATAATATGCAAGAACTGCCACACATCATGCTTGGAATATGATAGGATACATACTAGGTAAGGTTTATGTATTATTTTTATTTATATATTATATTTATTTAACAGCTTTATGAAATGACCATAGCACAGAATGTACTATGGCGGCATTAAGATCACAGGCAATCTCTATAAGCTACCGTCGCGTGGTTTGAAAATGAATGAGAACATGCACTACACTTTGGTTAGGAATTCTAAAATAGACATTAAAAACCTTAAATTCCGAGCGTCATAACTCGATATGTTCGTGGGTTTACTGCGGTTGGTCTTGGTGTCTGTACACCAACAGTGGTGGGTGTGGGTGGGATTAGTCCCATACTGAGTAATAGTACTTTAATACTTAGTGTGCTTCGTTAGATATTCAGTTAATGTTAGGCTTGCTAAAACACTGGTGTTAGAGACACTGTATACTGCTGATAATACTGACCTGGTTGGTTTTAAACATCAAATTACGAATACGGAATTTCACCCCTATTTATACCATGGGTTGATAATACTGACCTGGTCGGTTTTAAACATCAAATTACGAATACGGAATTTCACCCCTATTTATACCACGGGTTTAGTAATAATTAACTAATGGAGCTAAGTATGCTGAACAACAGCACTGTTAACGGAGGAATTACTGGTATAGTAACGCTTGCTAAGGACAGGCCATTTTTTTATTTATGTGTCTGGCAAAAATGACTCTACCCGATGAAAACTATAAGCAGAATCCAAGAGTTGTGGTCACAATGGACAATGCAGCATGATGGCCTACACTATGGCGGCCTAGTGATGTTTCTGTGTGACTAGAAGTTTACTATTTAATGTTTTTGAAGATGCTGAGTAAATCCAAAAGACAAGAGAGTGATCCAATGTTGTTTCTGTTGACCCTTGATAGAGTAAAGTCTTAAATTTATTCATTAATTAATCACAATTCCAGGTTAACAAAGTTAAAAAGTGAAATTCTGGGCCAATTCAAAAATTCTCTGAGTAGTAATAATTTAGACTATGACAATTACCAAAATTCTGTCATCTCGAAGAACAGCATCCCGGCTGCTTCAATACAAAAGCAACCGGTTGTCCTAGGAAAGAAATTAGTATTGCCAGCTTCAAAGTTGCAGCCTATACCACCAGATTTGTTGTTGAAAGTGGGGAAGTTACCAGCATTCTCGAAGGGTAATATAGTTTTACCACAAATTCAGGTTGGTATTATTTAAATTTTTAATTATTTACATTCTTGATAATATCGAGGATTTTTGTAAATGACAATTTAATTGATATCAGTTCCACAATAAATAAAATATATATTATATTGAGTGGCCTGTGACAAGCCTGTTCTGTGGGGAAATATTCTATTTTAATCTGTATTACATTTTCAGACTTCAAATGCTTCAACCCTCAATCTTAAAATAACAGTTGGGACCTCCGTTCTCACTCAAACTATTAAGACGACAACGACCTCGAACGCTGCAATAAAACAGTCCACAAACTTACTCACAACCCTGACGAATGACATTGAACAATTGGTCACCTCACAAAGTCACTCGTCACCAAAAACTTCTATATTAAATTTCAACGTGAACTCTTTACCGAACAACTTCTTGTCCGAGGCAGTCTTGAGGACCGATGATGAGGATAATAGCGGAGATGGTAAAAGTCATGATGATAGAGAACTTGATGGCCAGCCGATGGAGATTGATGGAGGTAAGCTATAACTATCATCCGCACTTGAAAATTATAAGAAAAACTATCTTATCAAAGCCTTAGGCTTATAGACCGTGATTGCTAGACGGTTGAAATGTACACTGATAATATATTTCTGTTTCTGCTATAACAGCAAATACCAAAAATAGATAAGAATATTTAAGTTCCATATAACAAATATTTTACTGGTTTTGCTTGATATCAATAAACGTAGGCAGGTGCTTTTAAATGTATTGATAATGGTACGGAATCATTCGTGTGCCCAAATCCTTTCGTGAAAGTGGACGAGTGCGAGTCAGACTAACTTGACTACATCTACAAGTTTCTCAAGTTTCTGTTTTTTTTTTTTAAAGACAACTCCCGCATTAGGTAGGAATATAAATTCCTGTGTCGCGGGGGACTTTACAAACATACATGGAAACGAACACAAACTACTCCCAGACTCGGAACTACAATTTATGGATCACACAAAGTGTTGTCCCATGTAGGATTTGAACCCACAACACTTGGCGCAGTAGCAAGCGGTGTGGCGACTTAAACCACTAGGCCAACCGTGTAGTCATATGATATATGATACTGATGCGGTTTATGTTATTCTTTTCTCTAAGTTTGTTTTTTAAAAACAGTTTCAGATTATGCAATCTCCCTGGTCCCAGTGTCGGCTGCTGATAGCAATAACTTGGTGCTGGAAGTCGAAGGTGTTAAGGTATTTGCTATTCTTACTTGTCACTAGCAGAAGCCCGCGGCGGTACTTTCATTGTTTTGTAATTCTACAAAAACAACCGCGGGATAAAGCTAGTCTAATACAAGCTAACATTAAAAATTCAAAAAACCCGTTATACGTTATAAAATCGAATAATCATACGCCAAAAATATTTTACATCATTTTGGAAAAAAAAAACTGATACTATTACACTGCTGGACCGATATTTCCCCAACAAAGCTAAGAACCGCATCGAATTTGGTCCATCTGTGTCAAACTTATAACACCTTTTTTCTTTTCGCTCTGGCGGTTAAAAAGTAGTCAAAGTTACAAGGAGTAACTTCATCAGCTGTCAGTTAAAAACAGACATTTTAATTTTATAAATTTTAAATGCGCTCATAGCCCAGTTACACTCAGTGATTAGAAACAATCAACGAGGGCAAGCAACGACGGCGCGGCTAGTACCTGGATGGGTGACCGCTAGTGGCATGTTACCATGAGCGTCTCCGTGATTCGGAGGTCACGTTAAGCAGTCGGTCCCGGTTGTTATCATACGATAACAGTCGTGAAGCTTAGTTGGAGGCCTTCGGGCGGCTTAAAAACATCCAACGGCAAGATTTACGTAGCCACAACGTATTCTTGCCAGTCCCCAACCCGCACTTGGCCAGCGTGGGGACGTATGGCCTTAACCCTCTCCTGAGAGGAGACCCGAGCCCAGCAGTGGGACATTATGGGTTGTTGTTTGTTTGTTTGTTTAATTTTATTTATTTGTATAGAACCAATATTATGGTGGAGAATTTGAGAACTTCTCACCCGTGCGAAGTTCGGGTACAGACAGTAAACTAATCATTCTGCATATCACACAATCATTTGTCTGATTTAAAAGTGGAACCACGAATTCTGATTAGAAGTAAAGTTCACCAACCAATCATTAATCAATCCATACTATAATATTATAAATTGGAGAAGAGATAGGCCTTGGAACATGGGCTGCTTTTTATCGCGATAACTGACATGCGAACGGGCTGAGCTTAGGGAAAAAGCTAGTTTAAAATATAAATTTTTGTACTCTTTTCAGTCTAGTTCCAAAGTCTCATCTGAAGTTGCAGAATTCCTGAACGTAGAAGATTTACAGTCCTTGGACCCTACGAATGAAGAACATAAATACATACTCGGTAAACTAGAGATACTGAATGGGGGAGAAGATGAGATGGATGAGGATGAAGAGGCACGTAAGTAATTTTTATTTTTTATTTTAATGCTTGCCTAAGTCCCTGATGGAAATCATGAGTGATGGTCAGCATTATTTTGTTTTACCGGGCCATTTTCGCATTTAGCCTCTTGATTGGGTTGTTGAACGTGAGTTTGTCATCTTCCTTCTCCAACCATCCTAGCTCGTCCCAGCTCAGCAGCCTTTTCAGGTCACTACATGCTTCCAGGAGTGATGTTGTTTGGAGAATGTCCGCCAGTTGATCCGCAACACTTCTATATGACAGCATATTACATACAAACACCGCAAGTTATGTCAGATTATCACGAGCTGCGGCGTTTCTTCTGCCTCCATGCATCCACTGCTGGTCTCCATTCTGCAGACAAAGCAACAATGCAGCGTGGTGACCTACACTATAGTGGCCTATTGAGATGCTTTAATAACTTATTATAGCACTACATGAAAGGGTATTTTTAACCATGGTTAGATGAATAAATATAAATTTTTCGGACATTTTACACACAACGGTATCTAGGTTCAAAATAAGCAGAGCTTGTATTATGATAGCTAAGTACACTTATGGACTGTGATATATTTTGGTTTGTTTTTTGTAAATACATACATACACAGAAAACACCCAAACTCTGAAACAAATATTTGTAGATCATACAAACATTTAGTCCGATCTGGGAATCGAAGCCGAGACCTCATTCGATAAATACGTTAAATTTTAAATAAGAATATACACACTCACTGACTCCAAACATGCTACATCCAGATACTCTTGATTCATGTATTTATCATTCATCTCTATTCCCCATATTACAAAGTATTCACTGTTACCCCGTAGCAAAATGGGTATGATTGTATAAATAAAGATTAGAGTACTACGATTAATATGTATTTGAAAAACAATACTGACATTACAGGGAGAGAACCGCTACAAGAGTAATAATAACATTCAATCAATAATATTAACTCAACATACCCTCTTTCTTATAACTTATATAATTTATCAATCAAACAACATCCCATAATGTCCCACTGCTGGGCTCGGGTCTCCTCTCAGGAGAGGGTTAAGGCCATACGTCCCCACGCTGGCCAAGTGCGGGTTGGGGACTGGCAAGACAACGTTGTGGCTACGTAATCTTACCGTTGGACGTTTTTAAGCCGCCCGAAGGCCTCCAACTAAGCTTCACGACTGTTATCCTATGATAACAACCGGGACCGACTGCTTAACGTGACCTCCGAATCACGGAGACGCTCATGGTAACATGCCACCAGCGGTCACCCATCCAGGTACTGACCGCGCCGTCGTTGCTTGCCCTCGCTGATTGTTTCTAATCACCGAGTGCAACTGGGCTATGAGCGCCTATTTATATAATTTATAAGATAATTTCTCAATAAAGTTTATATCTGTTGTAGATACGATAGTGGTGGACGGTGAGAACGGCTCAATACTCCGCATGGTATCCGGTCAGAAGTTTATGTATGAAGGTGGAGAAATATCGCTGGTGATGACCGAGGATGACCAGCAGCAAGATGAAGCCAATGAGCTTAATGAAGAGCAGGCTGACGGTGAGTTACAATTGTTTCATTGATTATGTTGTCCTGACTGACTGACCAATGCAGAGCAGAGCTTTAAACGCTACAGACTTGAAGTTCAAAATCAATAACAGTTTATTCCAAGTAGACTTTTTCAGGCTTTGGCATGAATGGGCCGGTTCAACCGGAGTGATACCACTGCCTCATTAAAAAACCGGTGTGTAACAGAGCTTGTGCTGTGTGTGATATCGGAACAACATACATATACAGAGGATACACTAACCCCAAACGAAAGCCGGCAACGCACTCGTGACGCCTCTGGTGTTGCGGGTGTCCATGGGCGGCGGTAATCGCTTACCATCAGGCGAAACGTCTGCTCATTTGCGTGCGATGCCTATTAATTCTTGTATTTCCTCTACTATAATATTAATGTATTACTTATATAAACCTTTCTCTTAGTTACTGCATTTATTTTTGAGAATCGCATTGCAGTGGTTTAAAAAATTAAAGCAAATAGACAGCGGAAAGGTAACTTCATTCTATAGATTTCTTTGTGAAACCAGGCGAGTTCACTGGTTTATTAATCTTTTCTTTTTTTTTTAATTAAGACAACTCACGCATTAGGTTTATACATTCCTGTGTCACGGGGATCTTTACAAACATGCATGAAACGGACACAAAGTACACCCAAAGTTAGTACAACAGTTTATGGATCACACAAAGTGTTGTCCCATGTAGGATTTGAACACACAACACTTAGCGCAGTAGGAAGTGGTGTGGCGACCACTGAAACCACTAGGCCAACCGTGTAGTCAAATAAACAACAACCCATAATGTCCCACTGCTGGGCTCGGGTCTCCTCTCAGGAGAGGGTTAAGGCCATACGTCCCCACGCTGGCTAAGTGCGGGTTGGGGACTGGCAACACAACGTTGTGGCTACGTAAATCTTGCCGTTGGATGTTTTTAAGCCGCTCGAAGGCCTCCAACTAAGCTTCACGACTGTTATCGTATGATAACAACCGGGACCGACTGCTTAACGTGACCTCCGAATCACGGAGACGCTCATGGTAACATGCCACCAGCGGTCACCCATCCAGGTACTGACCGCGCCGTCGTTACTTACCCTCGATGATTGTTTCTAATCACCGAGTGCAACTGGGCTATGAGCGCCTATGAGAGTAGTCAAATAATAATTCAAATTAATTTTTAACTTATTATGGTTGTATGTTATTACAGATTCGAATGACGAGACAGCCATAGAACTCCAGATGGCCGGAGATGAAGAAACTGCCAATGCCATTTTAGCTGCTGCACAGGAACAAGGTATGCTCTCGTATGTTAATTAAATCGTCTGTACATTTTTTTTTCTCCTTTTTCTGCTCTATGGCAATCTGTTTAAAAAAAAAAAACAATAAGCCACTCTTTTGGCTGGAACCATATATCCTGATATTTTACTTTCATCGAGAGCCAATCAGTTGCTGAATTTTCCAGCAAGCCCTCCTCCTGACTCAGTCAACAAATCTTTGGGTGAGACTGGGAATGCCTACTCTGTACATTAACAATAATTAGTTGGAATTCAAGTACATCTTTGATTTAATAACAAAAGTACCTGGATGACTAAACTTTGTTTCGTATTTTTTATTATATTAAATTTTCAAAAAATGATTTCTAAATAAATCAATTTCTCCATATGACTTTGCTAGCTCTTTTTGAGATTCAGATTGTATAAATACAAAAATAAACTACTACTAAATAAGCACATACCGCACGATTTGAATTAAAATAATAATGATGTTATACAATATATCAACTAACTAACCTACACTACTTCGTCTGATTGTCTGTAGAACATTCTTCGGCTCCTATTCGTCTAAGCGTGATATTAACTATCCTATCTTAGGCACGCCAGCAAAACATACACAAAAAAAATTTACAACATCGCTTAGATAGTTTTGGAGTACATCGTAAACAACAAGATATGTTCAGGAATCTATAACGTAACAGAAACAAAGAAATGCCGCACTGTAGTAGTAGTGTAGCGTATGTGACTGCTGTGTGTGAGGTTTCGGGTTCGATTCCTGGATGGTCCAAATTAGTTACCTTAGTTTAGGACTAGATGGCGTTGTGTATCAGATGTCAGAAATGTGTAATATCCGGTATGTACGTGTCAGGCGGAGCGCTGATCAAGGTGGAGGGAGGCGAGATGTACCGCGTGCACAGCGTGGAGCCCAGGCCTCCGCCCCAACAGCCCTCCCACCACCAGCTCGTCTCCAGCCATGGGGACGGCTTCCAGTGCCTGCTGTGTCTAGCCAAGAACGGTACCTACTGATTTTTGTCCTATGTCACAAAGACAATTGCTAGTTTTTATTAATTTTACCGCATTATTTTTGACTAATAATAAAATATGAATTAGGATGTTTCTTTTAACACTGTGGCGTCTTCCACATACAACGTAAAACAGAACAAATAACTACAGCGCCATCTACCGGAGATACGTCGAACTACGGAGTAACGAAAGAAACGAAGCCGTTCATACCGTGGGAGAGCCACGCTTCGGCATGAATGGGCCGGCTCGACCGGAGTGATACCACGGCCTCACAGAAAACCGGTGTGAAACAGCGCTTACGCTGTGTTTCATCGAGTGAGTGAGGATACCGGAGGCCCATACCCCAATCCAACGCCCCCTATCCCCCTCACCATCCCCTTTCCCCCCAGGCCGCCATAGTGTGGGTCACCATGCTGCATTGTTCTTTTTCGCATTGAGGATGGTGACCACCACTCTTGGATTCTGCTCATGCTTTCCATCAGGCAAGGCAGAGTCATTTTGGCAGCTTAAATATAAAAAAAACGAAGGAATTACTAATCCTGAATCGTGTTATAGAGGTTCTCGCGCCGATTAATATATATACAACTTAACATCGTCAACTGATGGGCCGTGGCCCGTCAGGCATGGTCTCCTCGCCTGGCTGGAGGACCCACTTTTTGCGTTGGAGGGACATTAATGCCAGTTCCTCCACAACACTTACGTACACCTACAGATATTATGGAGTGCGTTAGAGTAAAGGATTTGTCAGTCAGTTATAGTTTTTAAAATAATTAGCACGTATAACTTTGAGTGTTCTTTCCTGTGATATTAAGGGTGACAAACCCTTAATTAATATCACAGGGTCAGGGTTCGGCCTTTTTTTTTTGTTTTTTTTTATTTTTTCTTTTGTTTATTCTATAGTATTATTATTATTTCATATCATTATTTATTAAATTTGTAATATAATTTGTTTTTTTTGTTATATACGTAAAAACTTTTTTTTTTCTTCTCATTCTTAAATACCCTGCACCAGCTTTGAATGAAACCTGTCCATCCAAAGGTTGCCTGGAAGAAATTGCAATGAGTAATAAGGCCGCCCTTTGTACATCACATTTTCATTTTTATCTTTTTTTTTATAATTTATAGAATTGTATATTGTGTGTAAACCTTGGTGTACAAATAAAGTATTATCTATCTATCTATATTGCAGTATGTAACCACACATACACGATTATTATACTGTACTAAGGGTATTGGCTGATTACTTATAATCTATAAAACATATTTTGTATTTCCTTTTTGAATATATTTTTTACAATGATAATCAAAAATCAATACCTAATTATCAATTACACAATAAATTAGTAATAAAGCGCAACATCGCATAAAATTCTTTGAAATCCTAAACTTCCCTCTACAATAAGTATTTGGTATATTTGAACCTTCTTGAGTCACTCTCTCTATCGCTGAAAAGTGCATCAAAATCTGTTGTTTTAAAGAACTAAGCGAACAAACAGCGGGATCGTCTTCATTTTATACTATGTAATGATATTATGGAAGCAATCAACTATTGATTTTTATTGTTCCCTTAGAACTACTCTATGATAATACCATAAACACATACAGATTTTTTTTGTTGAAAATATATTGATACTTATGTAAAGTATATAATGGATTTCGTAGAAGGCGACAAGCCCCAGGTGTGCGGGTCTGCGGAGTCGATGATGCGTCACCTGAAGCGGTTCCACGACGCCAGGGTCTACATCTGCCAGTTCTGCTCCGCCATCATGCGGAAGAAGGTCGACTACACCGCGCACATCGGTCAGTACAACACTACTGCTTGATCTACACATCACTAGTGGATCATACTTACAAAGAGCTGTTAAAATTCATACTAATACCCTATTATAGATCCGACTTCGCACGAAAGTCTTTGAAATTCTCGGATTTTCCCTTCTGTAATATGAATGTATTACACATAAAACCTTGCTTTTAAATCACTATCTATTGCTGAAAATATCATTAAAATTCTTTGAGTAGTTTTAAATATCTAAGCACATAGACAGCAGAAGCGGGATTTTATTATATTACGTAACATGTACTTAAGTGGATAAAATGAAATTTATCTCCAATTCAGGCCTTCTAGGGCAAATTATCGTCTGTAGTACTATATTTAAAATATGATAAAGTTCCGGGTTAGCGACTGGTGTTGTTCCCACAGATTATGTTTAATGGTCGTGGTCATTAGTACTTTCTCACTTCTACGAAGTTAAATACAAACATTGGATGTGCGTCCTTCTCTTATTAACCAATCAACATCGAAGAACACGCTTTTTTTTGACATTGGTTTTGAATTATGAACTTAGTTGAGGGTAGATTTGAAAGATCCATGGGGACGCCCTTACCACATGGTTAGCCGTTGAACCGTTTTCATCAGCCAGATCTGCTTGAGGGGGTCGTCGGCACCCTGTTTTCATCACACACACGCACAGATGGCTCCGCCTGTGACGCCTGAGGCATCTAACGTGGCTGGTGACGACGTGCCTGAAGTCACTTGGGTAGAACAGGCGCTGGCGGTGCAACGGCTCAAAGCCAAGAACACCGCCCCAGGACCCGATGGTATCCCAAGCCGAGCGTGGGTCCTGGCTCTAAATGATGAGGCGCCGGCTCTCGAGCCTCGGCTAAGAGGTTTCTTCAGCGCACGCCTCGAGCAGGGCCAGTTTCCGAAATTGGGGAAGACGGGGAAACTGGTTCTGATTCGAAAGGAGCCATCCGCCTACCGGCTTATAGTGTTGCTTGACGAGGTATGTAAACTCTTTGAAAGATTGATTTCATGGCGCCTCGCCAAGCATCTCTTCAATGTAAGGCTGGATCTGGCGGATAACCAGTACGGTTTCCATCAGGGGCGCTCCACTGTGGATGCGATCATGCGCGTGAGGGCACTGGCGGAGGAAGCAGTTTCCCTGGGCGAAGTGGTATTGGCGGTGTCTTTAGACATCGCCACCGCGTTCAACACTTTGCCCTGGAGTTGCATCAGGGAGGCACTAATGTACTCAATAGACGTAAAATCTTGTGCGGTGTCCCGCAGGGTTCGGTCTTAAGGCCACTCCTGTGGAACATTGGCTACCATTGGGTGCTTCGTGGTGCATTCTTAGACGGTGTCGTCATCACGTTTTATGCGGATGACACGCTTGTGACGTCATGTGGCAGGACGCACCGTGAGGCAACCCTTAGAGCCACGGCCAGGGTTGCCCAAGTTGTCGAATGAATCCGGCGGCTGGGTTTTGAGGTGGCTCTGCACAAATCCGAGGCTTTATTCTTTCATGGGCCTCGTTGTCAAACATGAGGGGGCCCAATGACTCCTGCAGGAGACTCTACGAGGAGGTCGTACGGTCCATGGCCCTTTATGGGTCCCCGGTATGGGCGAAGGTCCTGAGGAGCAGCAATATCGCGCTATTGCGACGACCACAACGAGTGCTGGCCATCAGGATCATAAGAGGATACCGCACGGTCTCCTTTGAGGTGGCAAGTCTCCTGGCTGGAACTCCACCATGGGACCTGGAGGCGAGAGCCCTTGCGGCTCTTTACCAGTGGCGCGGGAGTTGGCAAGGAGTCCTGAGACTCGAGAAATCGATGATCAGAAATCCCAACTCCGCTAGATCCTGGTAGAGGAATGAAACGAACGGCTTGGACAAACGAGCGCTGGGCACGCCGTTATTGCGGCGGTAAGACCCGTTATGGAGGATTGGCTCGAGAGATGTCACGGGACCTTCTCATACCGGCTGACGCAGGTGAGGATGGATGCTTTGGAGCTCACCTGTGTCTGATCCGCAAGATGCCAACGCCTGAGTGGCACCATTGCGATGGCCAGACCGTAGACACGGCGTTCCACACGCTGGTAGAATGTCCGGCGCGGGAGGAGCCGAGGCGTGATCTCGTGGTGATCATCGGTGTGGGGGTTCTCTCGTTCGGTAACATGATTGCGGCCTTGTTGCGGAGCGAGTCCGCGTGGAACTCCGCCGTTTCTTTCAGCGAGCAAGTTATGCTTGCCAAGGAGACGGCGGAGCGGGACCAGGAGAAGTTTAGAACTCTCCCGGTCCGCCAGGTCCGAGATCGGGCCAGGTACCGCAGACGACTCGGGCGCCGGAGATCACAAAATGGTCTCCGGCCTCCATAAGTGCAAGTCTGAGAGTAACAGATGTGGCCATCTGTTGCCCTCGCAGAAGCAGGCCCGGGTGGAGGATGCGCGCGCTTCGCAGCTCTCGCGCCCCACTTTTGAGGCAGCAACGGAAACATCTGGGTTCCACACAGGAGGGGGCCATCTAGAAACCGTAGGTGGCCCGAGGTACGTTGGGGTTCCAGGGTTTACCTTCCTAGGGTGTACCTGGTTCCCCGGCTCCTAGTGCCCGCAATGCCGTGCGGTTTTAGTCGGTTCAAGTTCGACATGCCACCAGGAGGCGGTATCAGAGGGGATATCGGCATGAGATAAAAAGAGTAGATTTGATAAAATGAGTGTGCTGACTGTTATCAATATTTAGACTGTTTGGGTGGAGGATTTTCGGATCTTTGTATGGATGTATAACCATTTCTTAATACACAGTAATGGTCATTCATTCAGGTAGTGATCTGAGTATTATTTCTTAACTTTTTAATTTGTTATTATATACAAGATTATTCTTATCGAGTACAAAAGCCAAAATCCCTAAATATGTATATTAATATAAGGATAATTGTTAGCTAATTAAGTTAATGTTGAACTCCTGTCCTAATAATATTTACTAGAGGGCTTGTTAAATAACAAAAACACCACTGTAATCTGATCTAGCTGGTTTATTGGTCTCATTTTTACCAATTTTACTTACTACTAAATACAATTGCTGTGTATAAAACAATATCGCGATGTAAGGCGACGCGCACGCCATCTATCGAGGTACAAAATTTGATTGATGTAAACAATAATAAATAAAAAAAATTTGAGTTATTTCGTCGATGTGTCATTTCGCCGATGTGTCGTTTCGCTTCTTCGCCCGCTGCCTACCAATATTGACATATTTTAACAAATTTCGAAGTATATTTAAAGCCCGTTCAACGCATTCAAAAATAAACTTTATCAACAGATATTAGCGGATATTTCACAGCTGTGAATGCGTTGTGCGGGCGATATGTTACAATGTTGCACTATGAATTTGTCTTTGTAGGAACGCACTATCTACCTTCTAAAGTGACGACGAATAATTAAAAATGTTTAGTTTAGTTATTTTTCTCATGTAAGTGATTTATGTTGATCTTAATGAGAAATAAATGTCTTAAACCTTAAACCATATTTGTGTTTGCGTTGTGTTCTGTGCGTCGGAGTAGAGATGGGGTTGAAGAGGCCGCGTCTAATGAGGGATCGGCTATAACAGTACTAGTTAGATACGTAACATACTCGTATGTATAACGTGAAGTGTGTTGGTCCGCAGCGGAGCACGCGAGCTGTCCGGGGGGCGGCGCGTCGCGGGCGCTGCTGGCGCCGGGCGGCGCTCGTCCGCACGCCTGCGCCACCTGCCACAAGACCTTCGCCAACAAGTACACCTACCAGGCGCACGTCAAGACGCACGCGGTACGTACGCTACACTACACACTCGCACACACTACACTGCACACTACACACTACACACCTGCCGCAACAAATACACCTACCAGGCCCAAGTCGAGACCCACGCGGTACGTACACTGCACACTGCACACTACACACATGCCGCAACAAATACACCTACCAGGCCCACGTCGAGACGCACGCGGTCCGTACACTGCACACTATACACTACACACCTGCCACAACAAATACACCTATTACGCGCTAAATGTATAAAAAATTATTTAAAATCAATTTTAAATCAAAACCAGAAATAAAATATGTCTATTGTATTTTTAGATTCGTCCTCGTCCACACAAATGCAATCAGTGTGGCAAAGCATTCCTGGCGCCACAACATCTCATTCAACATGAAAAAACTCACTCGGGGGTTAAGGATTTCATCTGTAATATATGTAGTAAGTTGATTTGATCATTCTATTTTTACCAGATGATAGCAAAGCCAATAGAGCCAATAGTTTTGACAGTCTCCGTTTATATGTTCCACTGTAACACCTCACCTGCTAGAACGATATTCCGAAAATTTCTTTTAGGAACACGGTTGGAGTTGAAACACGCCCGTATTTATACAATAGTCAGTGATTTCGTAATATCTTCATTCAGGAATTGAGACACTACGCGATACTAATTTACATTATTTATATTAAACACTACTAAACTGATTTAATGGATGAGGTGTTTATATATTCGTAATAATTACCCGGGCGACATATACTATGTGAAGGAACAGGTGTGATGTCTCTCCAACATAAAGGGAGGTTCCTTCGACCAGGCGAGGTAATCATGACTGACGGTCCACGGCCCAATGGTTGAAGATGGAGTGTTGTATATATGCTAATTGGCACGAGAACTTCTATTGCGCGATACATAATTGGTCGCTTCTTCGTGTAGTACATTGCTCCGTAGTTCACTGCGGTAGATGGCGCTGTTATGTTGTGCTGTATGTGAAAGTCGCCACAGGCTGTATAAGTTTTATTTATCGTGTCGGGTTGGCCTGTTATCAACAGCCTGAACTAGATCAACACTGGAAAGAGTTACAAAAGAGGTGAATAAGTATTCCCTCAGTCAATCCAGATTACATAGTATAGCTCTGCTTGGTTTTAGGCTAGATGAAGTTATATAGGGTGTTCACAATGTACATGTATGTATAAACATAGTATAAGATTATAGAAAGTAGAAGATTTTTTTTTTATAATAAGTATCGTACATAATTAATTAAAATTTATTGTATTAATGACCAGTAAGAGACACAGTTTTGAAAGTTAGTAGGTTGAAAATCCAATGGGTTGCTCACGTATGTCTTGGCAAATATACTGTGAGACGTCCTCTGGCCCGATGACGACTTTGTTAAGAAGGTTAGCATCAACTTGATGAAAAAGCAACAGACCAGGCTCAATGGTGTTCCTTGGTAGAACGCGACGGATTGATGATGATGATTGACTTACACACTTAACCAATTACCGTTTCTCCCCAGACAAGGCTTTCAGCACACAGCACAACCTGGAGGTGCATGGGGTGGTACACTCAGGCAACAAGGCCTTCGTCTGCAGCGTCTGCTCCAAGGCCTTCGCGCGCAGGGCCGAGCTAAGGGACCACATGCGTACTCACACCGGTACGCACACACTCTATTACGGCATAAAGGGCTCGATGGCTTTGAGAAATAAACCTTCAGACTTGTATAAGAGACTTTATTAAAAACACTCTTGTAATAACAATATTAGTTAGGGTAACAGTTATTAATTATCGCTGAGGTCGCTTGGTTAATCAGTGATGTCACTGAGATACATATCACATTGTAGCTTAAAATGAACTCGACTGCAGACCTCCTTTTTATACCGTGGGAGAGCCACGCTTCGGCATGAATGGGCCGGCTCGACCGGAGTGATACCACGGCCTCACAGAAAACCGGTGTGAAACAGCGCTTACGCTGTGTTTCATCGAGTGAGTGAGGATACCGGAGTCCCATACCCCAATACAACGCCCCCTATCCCCCTCACCATCCCCTTTCCCCCCAGGCCGCCATAGTGTGGGTCACCATGCTGCATTGTTCTTTTTCGCATTGAGGATGGTGACCACCACTCTTGGATTCTGCTCATGCTTTCCATCAGGCAAGGCAGAGTCATTTTGGCAGCTTAAATATAAAAAAAAAAAAACATGTCATTATTACTACTGCACTTTAGTCCACAGTCGAAATACAAGGTCGTTGACCGGTATCAAGGATGCGAACGACGGTGAATGCGGTCGAAACAACAGCGCAACAATCAATCTATATTCGACGCTATATATATCGATGTAAAGTTCGTTATTCTGTGTCTAAGAAATCGACGAGAACTTTCCGATGTTTAGGCGTCTCGAGCGTTGTTCTGAAATAATCTTTCTTCGTAAAAATATTGTACGTAGAGTCCTTAACGTGTCAAGTGGTTAAATTTAGGTATAGGTTGAACGATTATATTATACATATTATAGACATTTTTAAATCTATTTTGTCTATCAAATTTAAAAAGAGTCTCAGTTACAGTCAGTCCTTACATCATTAAGTATCTGCCACTATAAAGTCCGGTCAAAGTTAGTCCAGCCGTTCCAGAGATTAACTAGAAGAAGATAAACAAACAAATTTGAATTACGAACGCTACTAGTATATTACTCCGTATCATGTGAATTTATTGCAAAGAACTCGGCTAAATATTTCTGTATGGACTAATCGCAACCTTGATTGCTGTTACGTGATTGGACGATCGATTTGACTGGATTTAAACCTACCCTAGTCTATCGGGTCCTCTATTCTGACACTTGCTGATGTTCCTCCTCCCTCACCAGGCGAGCGTCCGTTCGGGTGCGAGATCTGCGGAGCCCGCTTTACTCAGCGCTCCAACCTGCACTCGCACCGACGAGCCACGCACATGGACGACAAGCGGTACTCCTGCACGCTCTGCCCCAAGAGGTTCAAGCGGAGGAGGTAACAACCCCTGAACTACTCTTCACTTCTACTTGTATGCGAGACACTCGGACCTAATCTAACAGATTGGTTTTGATAACCCTTAGAAAGTTGTAGAGAAACGGGTCACATGTCCCTCCAACACAAAGGGAGGATCCTCCGGCCAGGCGAGGTGATCATGCCTGGCGGGCTACGGCCCAACGGTTGATATTGGGAAGTTGTATATATGTTAATCGGCGCAAGAACTTCTATTGCGCGATGCAGGATTGGTAGCTAATTCGTGCACTATGTTACTCCGTAGTTAGTGCATCTTCGGTAGATGGCGTTGTTATATGTTTTTATTGCCGCTGTATGTGTAAGTTGCCACAAAGTCTACCACCAGACATAGAACGCAAATACCTAATATTAAACCCCCACATACATTTGTCTGAACGGATAATATAGTGATTTTAACGACCCCTATTTACTACTGAGTCGTTTGTTGTTAATTCAATCCCCGCATTTAGCAATACTTTGTGTCATACACAAATTTTGGTTATGTCTGAATTGTTCTTTGTATCCATTTCATGTTTGTCTTAATTCCGCCACGACACAGGAACAGGATATATGCCCAGTGCGAATGTTATCTTTTTAAAAAACAAAAGTACAACAATAGATAACTGCAGTGCCATCTACCAAAGTCACACTGAACTACAAAGTAACTTGTTATCCTGTGTCGCGGTATAAAAAATATCACGCCAAGTAACAGAATTTTTCCCTGTGATTTATATTTACCGTGGGAGAGCCACGCTTCGGCATGAATGGGCCGGCTCGACCGGAGTGATACCACGGCCTCACAGAAAACCGGTGTGAAACAGCGCTTACGCTGTGTTTCATCGAGTGAGTGAGGATACCGGAGGCCCATACCCCAATCCAACGCCCCCTATCCCCCCTCACCATCCCCTTTCCCCCCAGGCCGCCATAGTGTGGGTCACCATGCTGCATTGTTCTTTTTCGCATTGAGGATGGTGACCACCACTCTTGGATTCTGCTCATGCTTTCCATCAGGCAAGGCAGAGTCATTTTGGCAGCTTAAATATAAAAAAAAAAAAAAATAATAATTATCGCAATACATCAAGTAATGTGTTCTTATTGTGTGCAGATTGTTGGAGTACCACATAAAGGCGTCTCACACGGGCGAGAGGCCTTTCAAATGCAAAGTGTGTAGCGCGTCCTTTGTATACCCTGAACATTACAAGAAACACATCCGAATACATAGCGGAGATAAACCCTACGTTTGTGAGGTAAATATATATGTACTTTTTATTTACACACACAGTCCATTGTTGGAAATTGGCCACTCCCTAAGTAGGGAGCGGTTTGCCTTACTGTACTAAGCCGGTCAGGTGTATATTAAAGTTAACGTGTTTTCTTAATTCGGGAAACGACATCATAATGTCATAAATAGGCATGATGACTTATTTTGAAATACTGTTTTATGATATTTGGAAGTATCTCCTATCGGCAAAAAAGTTATATTCCTACAAAAAATAAAGTTTAAGTACAAAAAATAGCGTTTTAAATTCAAAATTAACGAAAAAATGCTCGGAGGTGTCATGGCGTCTGTTTATGTGAGACGTGACGTCACCATCCGTCAAACAGTGTCAATTATAGCTTAAAACTTAAAATCAGTAAAGTGATCGTCGATTATATCCGAACAAAGTGTCCTTTATACATAAGTGACGTAACTCGCTCTGATTGGTGTTCAACTTAACATGGCGAATTGCTGTATTTTGGAGTTTTATTTTTGTTAATTAACTTTTAATCTCGCTCTAAATATGAAAATGAATACGATTTTTATTCTCTATGAACCCCATTTCACCGGTTGATACATAATTTTAGTGGTTCTGGGTTACTGTCTTACACAAACATTCTGATTTCATGGTCCTTGTTTTGTTTTTTTTTTTTTGTTTTTAAAAAGACAACTCCCGCATTAGGTATATAAATTCCTGTGTCACGGGGATCTTTACAAACATACATGAAACGGACACAAAGTACACCCAGACTTAGAACAACAACTTATGGATCACACAAAGTGTGGTCCCATGTAGGATTTGAACCCACAACACTTGGCGCAGTAGGAAGCGGTGTGGCGACCACTGAAACCACCAGGCCAACCGTGTAGTCGACAACTAGTGGTGACAGCTTATCCGTGTGGTGACGGATTAAGACAAAAGTATGTCGTAACCCGTATTCATCTCTAGGGTGTTGTAAGAAGGTAACTAAGGGACCAAACTATGCCGGCCAATATATAACCTGCCTTTTTAAGACGAGCTTCAAGTCCAAATAGTGTACTGTTAATGCTCGTTAGTAATGATAGTTTTACCTTTCAATCAATCAATCAACAACCCATAATGTCCCACTGCTGGGCTCGGGTCTCCTCTCAGGAGAGGGTTAAGGCCATACGTCCCACGCTGGCCAAGTGCGGGTTGGGGACTGGTTTTACCTTTATGATAGACTAAAGTCAGTTAATGTGTGTGTCAGATCTGCGGCAAATCGTTCAGCTCAGCGGACAACCGCAACACGCACCGCTTCGTTCACAGCGACAAGAAGCCGTACGAGTGCGTGTCGTGCGGCGCCGGCTACATGCGCAAGCAGCTCCTCTACGCGCACATGAACACCAGCGTGAGTACACACACACACACACACACACACACACA
>PKRV01002605.1:6550912-6573061 GCA_003709505.1 Hyphantria cunea
ATCTTGCCGTTGGATGTTTTTAAGCCGCCCGAAGGCCTCCAACTGAGCTTCACGACTGTTATCGTATGATAACAACCGGGACCGACTGCTTAACGTGACCTCCGAATCACGGAGACGCTCATGGTAACATGCCACCAGCGGTCACCCATCCAGGTACTGACCGCGCCATCGTTGCTTACCCTCGATAATTGTTTCTAATCACCGAGTGCAACTGGGCTATGAGCGCCACTTAATATCACAATATCACTTAAATAACACACCTTAACTGTCGCCGAGGTCGCTAGGTTAATCAGAGATTAATCACTCCAATATTTACCGCACTGCAGCTCAAACTGAACTGCGGCCCGCGAATCGTCGTTTCTATACCACATAGCGTTATTACCGCATTCTAGTAACTTCTCGTACATACAACTCCGTTCTTGAAACCAAGAACGAGTGCATCGGCGGTAAAAATCATACAACAATCAACCTATATTCGAAGATATGTGTATCGATGTAAGGTTCATAATTCTGTACCTCAAGAAATCAATGAGAACTTTCCGATGTTTAAATGACTCGATCGTTGTTCGGTACTTTCTTCGTAACAATAATATCATATGTAATGTAATGGATTCTGACTTATATTATATCCGGATCCATTGGCTGACTTGTATGTCTACTGGTTAGTGACCTTGACCGCTATCACCAGAGGTCGAGGGTTCGATTCCCGGAGAAGGATAATTGTGTCATAATATTATCTAATCTGTATGTATTATATACCGCTTATGACGATGGTGGCTACTAGATAGAACAATAAAATGAAATAAAAAAATTGACATAGTATTCTAAATTTGTCTTGTCAATCATAAACATTATTTCCTGACTGCCTCGGTGTTGTGCTTAAGGTCTCGGGTTCGATTCTAGGGTGGGACCAAATGTTTGTATGATCTGCAAATATTTGTTTCGGTGTTTGACTGTTTTCTACGTATATAATATGTATGTTTTAATAAAAAAAAGTGTGTATGTGTTGTGTGATGTGCGAAATATGAATTAATTTATTTATTCCCTCAGAGCCCGAGTGTTTCCTTGGCCAATGAAACGTCCAAGTCCCAATCGATTAATAAGTTTGATACGGTAAGACATTTACTACTGTGATTTTTTATGTATATAATAAGTTAAGTTAAGTATAAAATATGTATATATATATTTATTTATTTTTTTTTTTTTACAACCCATAATGTCCCACTGCTGGGCTCGGGTCTCCTCTTAAGAGAGGGTCAAGGCCATACATGTATATAATAAGTTAAGTATAAAATATGTATATAATAAGTTAAGTTAAGCATAAAATATGTATATAATAAGTTAAGTTAAGTATAAAATATGTATATAATAAGTTAAGTTGAGTATAAAAAAGCTAGTTGTAGTGATCCTGACTGTATAGTTAGATGTAGTGGGTTCGATTCGCAATTAGAAGAAAATAAGTGTACCTCAGCAGTCTGGTACCAACAGTACAGGCTCTGCGTAGTTTGGGAACAGATATCAATATCCAAGATGTTAGGAGGATAAGAATTAAGAATAATTTTTACCGTGGGTGAGCCACGTTTCGGCATGAATCGGTCGGCTCGACCGGAGTGATACCACGGCCTCTCAAAAAATTTCACTGAATGAGTGAGGATACTGGAGGCCCATACCCTCTCCCCCTTTCTTATTCCTTTTCCCATCCCCAAAGGCTGGCAACGCACTTGTGACGCCTCTGGTGTTGCGGGTGTCCATGGGCGGCGGTAATCGCTTACCATCAGGTCATATGTCTGCTCGTTTGCCCCCTTTTTCATAAAAACATGAGGTATTTCTTTGCTTTGATAGTCTTCAATAGAATGTAAATATCTCATCATCATCAGCCTATCGCAGTCCACTGCTGGACATAGGCCTCTCCAATACCTCCAATACCAAATTGGAGAGGCCTATGTAAATATCTGTCTGCCCCAAAATGTATTGTTTTATAGATTTCATATTTATGTCGGTTTTTATAAGCTATTTTTTTATTTTTCAGATATTTGAAGGGAGCGAATTAGATACTAGTGTTAAATCAGTCAGTTTTGGTAAGTAACATTATATTATTTCTGGCTTACCCTACAAACGTTGTTTTGCTATAATAATAAATATTTAAGGGTGGGTCACCTTTATCACTTAGGGGTATGAATAAAAGATATTGGCTGATTCTCAGACCTACCCGACACGTACATAAAGTTTCATAAAAATCGATCCAGCCGTTTCGGAGGAGTTTGGTAACAAACACCGCGACACGAGAATTTTATTTAATAGTTGTTATCTAAATCCTACTAACGTTATAAATGCGAGAGTTTGTGAGGATGTCTCAATGTTTGTTACTCTTTCACTCAAAAACTATTGAACGGATTTAGATGAAAGTGTACAGTAATATAGCTTATACATTAGAATTCGGGCTACAAATTTATTAACATTCTTTGTCATTTGGCTATCCTGTAACTATAAGTATCAAGTAAGACGGAAAAAAATTGCCGTTTGAGCACTGTCTTGACCTCGCTAAACATCTGTATTCATTTCAACGATGTGATGTATGGATGTGTTACCCTTTTACGCAAAAACTACTGAACAGTTTTATATAATGTATCTTTACAGTAATATACCTAGCTCATATATCGGAATAACATATAGGTTACTTTGTACCGTGATATTTGACATACACGCGGACGGAGCCGCAGGCAAAAGCCTATAGACTTAAAATATATTTACATTATATAGTACCAGAGCCGGTTAAATTCCACTTACAACCCATCTGAATATTTTTTTTATAATTGTTATTGATTCTTTTTTTTTTCTGAGGCAAGCCTATACCATTAATTGACTACACGGTTGGCCTAGTGGTTTCAGTGGTCGCCACACCGCTTCCTACTGCGCCAAGTGTTGTGGGTTCAAATCCTACATGGGACAACACTTTGTGTGATCCATAAATTGTTGTTCTGAGTCTGGATGTACTTTGTGTCCGTTTCATGTATGTTTGTAAAGATCCCCGTGACACAGGAATGTATATTCCTAATGTGGGAGTTGTCTTTTTAAAAATAAATAAATAAAATAAATTAATTATTACAATTTGAAATAAAAAAGTTTGATCTGGACTTACACCCATCTATCAGATCTTCACCGGCTCTTAGACTAATATATTTTTTAATAAATATTTAACCACAATATCATGAATTTAATAGATTTATCCACAACAAATACTGGTAATTATCTTTCTCAGCTAGTCTTAATGTAGCAAAATATGTAGGTATAATGCCTATATTCCGTTTTGATGTTGATGAAGACTCCGTTGCTATTATTAATGAGAAGTGTAGGAGAAAATAAACTGAGTGAACCTAAGGTAAATAAATATCATGGCAAAGGAATGTCTTCATATGTAGTTTTTAATAATAATATACTTTATTGTTTCAAATGTATACAAGTACAGGGTTTGATCCCTAGATCCGACACTTGTATTGTCTGTGTCGTGAGATCTAGTCTCTTTCAGTTCGCTCGCCTTCAAAGAAATTAATATAGTAAACAAACAAATAAAAGGTACACAGTAATTAAGTAAATTAAACAAAAAAAGTAACAATTAACAATTTATAAAAATTAGAAATCAGGCAAACAAAAAATGAACAAAGAAGGAAGTACTGCAAACAGTTCCAATTAATTTAATAAAATCAGCCTACTGCGATAACTTACCTGAACTGAGCTCATGTCAACTAAAGATACAACTAAGAGCTTGTAGCCTATACATTACATACATTCTATTTACATATTTCTATTTAATTCTAATTCTATCTCAAATCTAATTCAAAAACTGTTTACATCCATTAACATTATTTATACACACATATTTTATATATCAATCAATCAATCAACAACCCATAACGTCCCACTGCTGGGCTCGGGTCTCCTCTCAGGAGAGGGTTAAGGCCATACGTCCCCACGCTGGCCAAGTGCGGGTTGGCGACTGGCAAAACAACGTTGTGGCTACGTAATCTTACCGTTGGATGTTTTTAAGCCGCCCGAAGGCCTCCAACTAAGCTTCACGACTGTTATCCTATGATAACAACCGGGACCGACTGCTTAACGTGACCTCCGAATCACGGAGACGCTCATGGTAACATGCCACCAGCGGTCACCCATCCAGGTGCTGACCGCGCCGTCGTTGCTTGCCCTCGCTGATTGTTTCTAATCACCGAGTGCAACTGGTCTATGAGCGCCTTTCCGTTTCGTAAATTCCTACGAAGACCCTGCGCTCGCGTATCCTGACCACTCGATATCTGTCTGTATCGGCGCGTAGCTCTTGTCGCTCGTAGCTCGGTCGGTCGTACGTACTAATTACGCGAACGGATATAATATTGTGTTTTGTGCTAATATTGCCATCACTGCTATATATGCTATATAAGTGATGTGTGTAGACATTTTATATTATAAAATGTGTAAAGTAGTGAGAGATATTTATATATGTAGGTCATATCGCGTCTCACCAAAAACCTTAACAGCTGGGCGAGAATTTATTTAATTTGTTGCCATGTGCAAAATGAAGTTTTTTAAAAAAAATAAAAAAAATTAAATTATAATATACCAGTACTTCCTGAGATTGGCGCAATCAATCAAAACTCTTTAGCTGTATAATATTAGCACAGATGATATTGTAGGGATCCCCCCAAAATTATATAAAATACATAAACAAAAGGATATAAGGGATATATCCATTCCTAAGAGATCGCATTAGAAACGAGGTGATCCGACAAAGAACCAGGGTCATCGATGTAGCCCACAGGATTAGCAAGCTGAAGTGGCAGTGGGCTGGCCACATTTGCCGAAGAACCGATAACCGTTGGGGTAAACGAGTTCTTGAGTGGAGACCGCGTCTCGGCAAACGTAGTGTAGGACGTCCACAAGCCAGGTGGAGCGATGATTTGCGCAAGACGGCTGGCAGGAGCTGGATGCGAGAAGCCATAGATCGAACTAAGTGGCGTGAAATTGGAGAGGCCTATGTCCAGCAATGGACTGCGATAGGCTGATGATGATGATAAACAAAAGTGTATTTTATATAATTTTACACATATAACAAATTATACTAAATATAACACATAAGTGGGGGGATCCCTACAATATCCATTTTAATTTTTTTTTCCTTTTCCAGTCAAAACCGAAGGACTAGAGGACACAAAATTAATTTGCAACATAATATCGGACGATAAGAAATTAATACTACAAGACCGTAAGTACACAACTACTTTGTCCAAATATTAGTACTAAATATGTTGTCTAGAAACTGATACAGTAAAATATAAATGTTATTTTATTATACATGTTATACACAAAAAAATAATTTAGGAAATAGGGAATATGCATAAATTTTTTATTCGGCTCTAATATTTTGTTCTAGATTCTTTATTCTCTTTACAATATACTTAAAAGGTATATATTTATTATTAGTGATTATTTAAAATACCCAGAAGATATTAAATAAAAGTAAAAAAATTAGGGATTGAAATTCAAACCAACAAAACGCGTCACTATTGGTCGAAACGAAATATGACGTCGATAGCCACTCCATGGAAATTATATTTTGATGTAATGAATTCAATTCATATCTCCTTCTCTTTCTAGCTTCTATTATTCCCAAGATTATTTTGCGGTCGACTACTTGTTCACCCTTTTTTACCTGAATATCAGTTTTTCCACGGAGCGTACTTCCGCAACCCTGAGGGCGAACTGAGTTCTCGAACTAGTTGTCATATACACTTGTATATATGTAGTTGTATATATTGTACAACTAGGCGCCCTCAAATATAAATATATATATATATATTTAGGAAACTAGAAGTGGAAATAAAAAAAAAGAGAAATCACACCTAACTAATTTTGCTATTAATTACAAAATTAGCTAACGTATTTTTTTTTCTTTTATTTATTCTATAGTATTATTCTTATTTCATATCATTATTTACTAAATTTGTAATATAATTTGTTTTTTTTTGTTATATACGTAAAAACTTTTTTTTTTCTTCTCATTCTTAAATACCCTGCACCAGCTTTGAATGAAACCTGTCCATCCAAAGGTTGCCTGGAAGAAATTGCAATGAGTAATAAGGCCGCCCTTTGTACATCACATTTTCATTTTTATCTTTTTTTTATAATTTATAGAATTGTATATTGTGTGTAAACCTTGGTGTACAAATAAAGTATTATCTATCTATCTATCTATTTAATTAAAATACGAATCACTTAGATATAGATTAACTAGGCAGAAAGAGATAGTTAGACGATTCAGACGAGCAGAGGTTCCCCTTGACCGGCGCACGCGCTTACACACACGCGTCCTCACCGCCTGACGACATCCCTTCTACCGACGGGAAAATTCCTTTTTCAGCTAATAATATATATTTGAGGGCACTGACTCCCTAATAACGATTTTCTTGTAAGAAAAACCTAAACCATATGAGTCAAATTCACATATATTTATATATTTCCTCAGTATTATTAAATTAACTAACGCCGAAAGGAAACAAATATTCTAAATAATACTTTGTGTTGTGAAATTATAAAATTTGTTAATATATATATTTTTTCCATTCCAGCTGATAAAACGACATTGAGTCTCCTTCAAGAGAACGAAGACCCTACACTACTAACCATACGTAAGCCTTTCTTTAAACTTTGCTTTATGAAGGGCCCATAAATGAAAAAGAAAAATATTCGGCCTATACGCTAGAGCATGGATAGCCCGTTTCTGTGTAGTCGGATACAAATGAAAGTTAACGAAAGCATGTTTAAAAGAGGTTATTTTATGCTAATGATATATGTTGTATGTCTGTTTGACAGATAATCTAGGCGACAGAAGTCAGAGCTCAATTCTGGAAGCTGTCAGTGCTGAACAATTGTCTGATCAAACTGAGGTAAGCATATCTAGTAGTTTTGGGTATGAAGGAACCAGTGACGCCTGATGACGCAGTCGATTGTTCCACCATCATTCTCCAAAAACTTATTTATAGCTAGCTACCTGAAAGGTCTATCTAGTTAAATTGATATTCTGAGTCTGGGTGTTTGTTAAGACCCGGTACTGTATATATTTCTTTTAGAGGTAGTTGTCTTTAAAAATAAGTATGAAACACAGAATGACCTAGATACAGAACCCTCCCTAGGCCGCCATGGTGTGGGTCACCATGCTGCGTTGTTGTATTGTCTGCACGAGCAATGAGTATGGTGACCACCACTCTTGGATTTTGCTCAGGTTTTCCATCAGGTAAAGTAAAGTTACTTTTCCAGTCTCGTATATATATAAAAAAAAAGATTTAGTGGTATATTTGTTGTTCAACGTGTTTCAGTTATCTCGGCGTTTAAAGATTATGTGATATTTAACATTAAATGTCTTTCATGAATAGCCATCTATATAAATAAACAAAATTGAAATGTCTGTTTGTAATTTCGAAATTAATAGGTTTTCACTAAACGCATAAGAAAGAGTATATACAGAACATCAAAAAAATGATTTACGATGTTTCTGTCTGTCTTTTTGTTCCGGATAACCTCTGGAATAGCTGGACCGGTTTTGACTGGACTTCACTGACAGATAGCTGATGATATAAGTAGTAATTCAGACAATTTTTTTTCTGACTAGCTTTGCCCTATTATAACATTATCCAATATTGAAGATCTGAGCTTCAGAAAGAAGATATTACATATGTGTTTACCTTTGATATTTCAGATCGTAGCCAACGATGAGAACGGCGGAGTAGTTAGACTGATACAAATCAAGCTACCAGACGGGAACAACGGATGGGTGGCACTTAACCGCTGAGAACACCATCATCGCGGTGCAGAAATCAGCTTAAAGGGACCGGCAGGAGTGTCTTTACACACTAAGACTAGTGTGAAGTATGACATGTATGTAAGGACATGTACACTGAATTTACAAAATTGTAATATATTATTTATTGATTGGTACAGAATTACCAAAAGATCTCGTAGGAAGTCGGATCCAGTTCGTTATCCTAAAGAGTGTGTACTGTCCACTAGAAAACTGCACAATTCAAGTATATACGATATAGAGAGAAGATAGATAGATAGAAAACTCTTTATTTGCACTAATAACTATAATATTACAGTTAGAAGAGAGTACATAAAATGTTAGACAGAGTGTACAAAGGGCGGCCTTATTGCCAAAGCAATCTCTTCCAGGCAACCTTAGGATGGATTGAAATGTATAGGAGAGACAGTGCATGTACAGAGAAGTTTCATATTTCGACTTGAATAAGACTTATAATCGAACATGAAATAATATTAAGTAGTGTTGTAATCAAATGCATCAAGTTGTTGAATTATTTAGTATTAAATTATTATAAGACTGATATCAAACGAACACTGTCAATATTATGTTTTATTTACAACGCTTAACGTCCCATGGTTGAATGGTTAAGTGACCGCTGTGTTGGGGATTCAATCCCACAAAGGGACAACATTTTAGTTTTGTTTAAATGAAATATAAAGTTCCTAGCGTACAACTAGTCATTACTTATTTTGAAATTATGATTTTAAATAAAATAAATTTGAAATCAAATTAAAAAAAATTATTCAATGTAGACACTAAGGGACATTTATGAACGTTAAATCGAAGCTACAGATAAAAATCATAGATCGACACAAACATGCGCCAGATGTACTGTATTGTCAACAGCTCGATTCGCTTGCTACTGCGCTGAGTGTTGTGGGTTCAAACCTCACATGGGACATCACTTTGTGTTAACCACAAATTGATATTCTGAGTCTGGGTGTTTGTTAAGACCCGGTACTGTATATATTTCTTTTCGCGGTAGTTGTCTTTAAAAATAAGTATGAAACACAGAATGACCTAGATACAGAACCCTCCCTAGGCCGCCATGGTGTGGGTCACCATGCTGCGTTGTTGTATTGTCTGCACGAGCGATGAGTATGGTGACCACCACTCTTGGATTTTGGTCAGGTTTTCCATCAGGTAAAGTAAAGTTACTTTTCCAGTCTCATATATATATAAAAAAAAGATTTAGTGGTATATTTGTTGTTCAACGTCTTTCAGTTATCTCGGCGTTTAAAGATTATGTGATAATTAATATTAAAAGTCCGGCGCCTCGGCCTAGAGGTGGCCCTCAACAAGTCGGAGGCCATAGCTTTTCATGGCCCCCGACGGGCGCCGCCACCGGGTTCGCACGTGGTGGTTGGGGGGGTTCGTATCGCTGTCGAGCCCACCCTAAAATATTTGGGACTGGTGCTCGATAGCCGGTGGGATTTCGGCCCCCACTTCCGGCAGATAGCACCTAAGTTGTTAGGCGCGGCTGGGGCGCTATCACCGCTGCTTCCCAATGGGTTGGACCCAAACGCCGCCGCAGGCGGTTGTATGAGTGGATCGTGCGGTCGATGGCCCTGTATGGGGCCCCGATTTGGGCGGCTGACCTGACGGCCGCTTCAATCACCGTTCTGCGGAAGCAGCAGAGGGTGATGGCCGTCAGAGTCATTAGGGGTTATCGCACGATCTCCTATGAGGTGGCTTGTGTGCTGGCCGGATCTCCGCCCTGGGACCTGGAGGCAAAAGTCCTCGCGTCGTTACATTGGTGGCGTGAGGACGCGCGGGCCCGCGGTGAAGGACTGACGCAGCGAGTTATCGAGCTGCGTCGGTCACAGCTACGCGAGGTCCTGGTGGCGGAATGGCGGGACAGGCTTTCAAGCCCTTCCGCCGGCCTAGTCACTGTCGAGGCCATTCGGCCAGTGCTCGACCTGTGGCTCGGGAGAAGGCACGGCTCCCTCTCGTTCCGTCTGACGCAGATCCTCTCGGGGCATGGCTGCTTCGGGAGGTTCCTGTGTCGCATAGGCAGGGAGCCGGACGCTCGGTGTCACCACTGCGTCGACTGTCGGGAGGATACGGCGTGGCATACGCTGGCAGAGTGTGCCGCTTGGGAGGGGCCGCGCCGTGCGCTCATCTCTGTAGTAGGCAGTGACCTCTCGCTGCCGGCCGTAGTTCGTTCTATGGTCGACGGCGAGGAGTCCTGGGACGCGGTGGTGTCCTTCTGCGAAACCGTCATCTCGCAGAAGGAGACTGCGGAAAGGGAGAGGGAGATCCTGACCTCTCTCTCAGTCCGCAGAAGGCGCACCGGGCGTCGGAGGAGGGCATACGCTGACCTCCACCGGCCTCCCTAACTGGGTCCAGGGGCGGTGGACTTGGGGATGTCCGTCGCCCCCAACNATATACTGGAGTATCAAATTTTTGCAGATACTACAAACATTAAGTAAGGGAATCGAATCCGACAGTATTAGGCATAGTTCCAAACAGTAGTTTTACATACATACAGAAGTGAAGTAAATAAAACAGAATAAATATAACAAAAACAACTTTATTTAGTAAATAGAAAACTATTTTTTCCTTTTTTTTAGATAAGTAATTTGAAAAGTTTGTGCCAAAAAAATATAGAACCTGATTTTTTGATGAAGCTCACAGCAATAATTGAAGTTGTGGTATGTACTGGAAAGAAAAAAAACACATTTATAAGTGTATGCAGATCCTGTAGTACGTATTTAAATATATTAAGATATAAATATTAATAAATATTTCAGACATCTAACACACAATGCCATCTAGTCCCAAACTAAGCAGAGCTTGTATTATGGGTACTAGACAACTGATATAAATACATATATATATATTTTGTTTGTAAATACATACATATTATACATAGAAAACACCCAAACTCCGAAACAAACATTTGTAGATCATACAAACATTTGATCCGACCCAGGAATCGAACCCGAGACTTCAAGAACAGCGGTCGCATACGCTACCGCTGCGCCACCGAGGCAGTCTTATACAAATAATCAATATGCTAAACTATTTGCGCCCGGCGGTTTACTCTGTCTGTAGTCACCATACTCATTGCTCGTGCAGACATCGCAACAATACAACATGGTGACCCACACCATGGCGACCTGGTGAGACACCCTGCNCCACCTGCATCATTGGGCCTCCGCTTTTTAACAATTCAATGGTATTTTTTTCGAAAATTATTATATTTTAGTCTTTTAAATTTCATCAAAAAGTAAGTATAGATGCCTATGACAGCTGTTGTTTTAATTATAATGTACTTCCTAAGTTCTTGCTGTGGTTATGGTATATTTGATTAATATCGGTCCAGCAGTTTAAAGGCTTCGCCTCTTCGCCAAAATGATGTAAGGTATTTTCGGCGTATAAATACTCGATTAAATGCTTGCGTAGGTGGTTTTATTTTTTTTTATTTTGAGTTTCTTATATTTTAAAACTAAATTGAAGAAAACAATGAAATAATAAACAATAATCGATTCAACAGCAATAAAACGCTTAGATAATATGGAAGTTGCAACTAAAAAGACATATTATAAATAACTAGTCGTGTTTCTTCGTCAAAACACTGTAAGGGTGTATTCATTACTAATCCATACTAATTAGGAATGAACTATTGTCTGTACGCTTTCGGGGCTAAACTGCTTAACCGATTTGAATAAAATTTACAATGGAGGGCCTCTGATTCTTGAGGAAGGGCATACGCTTCTATTTACTGCGATAACCGACATACACGTGGGCGGAGTCGTTTACAAAATGTAGTATAAGAATAATTAATATAAAATATACTAACCATGTACTACATGTCTGCGTCATGTTCAGCGCAGATGACCCCGAAGCACGTTTGGCAGTAGTCGATGCAGGGCCTGTCTGCCGGCTTCAGAGGCTCGGCCTTCGCACAGAACTGGATCACACTGGAATATTCACAGAACATCATACAGTGACGACTTGTGCAAGAAGGCTGCCAGGAAAGAGATGCGAGAAGCTCAAAATCAATCATAGTGACTGTCAATAGGAACAGGGCAACTATACTGAGAAGGAGGTTTTGATTTACTTCATCCAGGTCAGCCCGACTGGTTTTTTTATGTATATATACTCTGCCTGATGATAAATAGGAGTCAAGAGTAGTGATCAACCTCTGGCTGAATTCAGACAATGCAGCGTGGTGACCAAGCCGCGGCGGCCTAGGGACGCTTCAGCATCATTGGGCCTCAAGGTTTCAAGTGTTCTTCTTTTCTACTTTCATACGACTCGTAACTCGACAAGGGAGCTTCTGCAATACAATCATCGCTACCCCTATTCATTCAAGTCTCAATAAGGGTAAGACTTCGCATTGTTAATAACTACCTCGGTGGCGCAGTGGTAGCGAATGCGACTGCTGTGCTTGAGGTCTCGGGTTCGATTCCTGAGTCGGACCAAATGTTTGTATGATCTGCATATATTTGTTTCGGAGTTTGGGTGTTTTGTATGAATAATATATTTACAAAAAAAAGTATATATGTATTAATATCAGTTGTCTAGTATGGGTATAGTACGAAGCTCGGCTTAGTTTGGGACTAGATGGCGTTGTGTGTTAAAGTGAGTAAAACGAGATATTGTTACTTGACTACATAAAAAGTTTTGATAAAAAATTCACAAATTTTAATCATTTTTATTACATTTTATTACTGTACTAACCCATAGTCCCCAGATCGCATCCAGTTCGGGTCTTGCTTGTTGAGTACATCAAACTTGCCCTTCGCGAGGCCACAGATCAGCTCGGATTTAACCGTCCGTACAGCTATTATTGGCGCTGGAATGAAGCCTGCGAACAACAGAAAATTGGGTAAATAATTTAGTGCAAAAAATTTCTTATTAAAAAACATGTTATAAATAGTTTAGTGCACATAACCTCGAATAGAAAAAAAATATTATAAAAAATTTTGTTAAAATAAACTTATATTAAAAAAAACCTACACTAAATCTTAGCAACTTAAAAGATAGATAAAAAGTTTGTTTCGATACTTTGTTATCCCTTCTTTTCTCTATAGAATTAGGGGGGCGGGGAGGTGTGGTGGTAAATAACATAAAAAAATCTATTTCTGATAATTAAATATGTTCCAAAAATTGGAGACAGATTTAAATGGCATTTATTTTTTATAAGTAGCTATTATCATAAGTATGTTTAGTGTATATTTAATTGTGTTTCCTCAGTATTTCTTTAAAAAATGTAGATATCTAAGGAAAAATAATAATACCTTGTAAGTTAGGCTCCAATCCAGTATAGGGGTTGACATTCCTGTCGGCCAGTAGCTTCCTGTAATTGAGGTCACCCTTGAATAACACACCCACAGCGTACTGCAGCTTGCGGTACATATTGTAGTCGTATTTCTTCATTTCGCAGTAGGGGTGGGGGTAGGTCCAGTAGTCCTCATCCTAAAAGAATAGCAAATAGTAGTAAAGTTCTAATATAACAAGAAATAAGAAAAATTTTGATGATGTGAACACGTTCGCGTTAAAAAAATAGTGACGAAATGACCAAATACCAAGCTTTAAAGATTTAATACTAGCTGAGCCGGCAAACCTTATGTTACTTTTTGTGATAAAAATATATTTAGGGGTGATTCATCCTTATCTTGTAGTGTTATGAAAATAGATATTGCCCGATTCTCAGACCTACCCGATGTGCACACAAAATTTCATAAAAATCGGTCCAGCCGTTTTGGAGGAGTTTGGTAACAAACACCATGACACGAGAATTTTATATATTAGAAGATTATAAATTCAAAAGTAATTATGTCTGTTTGTTTAGTTTTAGTAGAGGTTTACTCTGAACCGATTAGGATAAATTTCGGTATAGAGAATATTGCTAGTAATTTATACTTCTCACCATAACGATAAATTGCCCGCTCTCATAGTAGGCCAACCACAACTTCCCCAGAGTGTTAAGATTTTCCGCCGTCACTGTCTGCATTTCCACATTGCCCTCTGAAACAGATTTTTTTTATTAGGATTGCGTGCATGGCTTGTGAAAAGTGTCTTAGATCTGATTGTTGTTGAGGGTTGAAATTTTTGACAGCGCCATCTACTGGACTACGCAGTAACTAATCCTACATCGTGATATAGAAATTTACGCGCCGATTAACATATACAGGGTATAAAAAGACTACTACCGAAAACTTGGGTATAACTACGCGGAGAGCGCAATAGATTGCTTGGTTATCGAATGGAATAAAAATCTTGCACATTATTTTCATCGGTTATAATGTTTTAAGGTATTCTAATATTATCTTTTAATGGATTTTGGGGTACTGAATCAGCCCCTTTCGTTTTCGGTACTCGTCGTTTTAGACCCTGTATACAACTTCACAATATCAACCGTTGGGCCGTGGCCCGATAGGTATGATCACTTCGCCACTTCGGAGGATCCTTTCTTTGTGTCGGAGAGAGGTGACGCCCGAAGGGGGGGGGCTTGGAGGATAAGCCTTCCGAGGTCATAATCAAACTGTCCTGTGTTGCCCGCATCCAACGGCTTCCCGCGATCTTCACTAGGTCGTCGGACCACCACAAAATTATAATATCTTCATAAAATTCCAAATTCATGTGTATCACATCTGTTGGGGAAATTGAACTCGGCAATCTTAAGTTACAAGTTCTATTCTTACTTGGTACAAAAATATTTGTAAGTATAAATGCATATGTATGGAAAGAGAATATAAATACAGTCGTAAAACTAGGTTGGGAGGCCTTTGGGCGGCTTGAAAACATCCAACGTCAAGATTACGTAGCCACAACATAGTCTTGCCAGTCCCCAACCCGCATTTGGCCTGCGTGGGGACGTATGGCCTTAACCCTCTCCTGAGAGGAGACCCGAGCCCAGCAGTGGGACATTATGGCTTATGTATGCAGTGTGATTCCCAACTGGTCAGAGGCATTTTACTATGATAACCAGACTGTTTATATCCAAACTTAAATATTACGAAATACATGCATAATTCAGATTAATTACATCCAACCTATACGATTATTTATCCCAAATGGGAGTCGAACCCAAAACCTCTGTATCAATTATCAGTATCAACAACGTTCGCATCAATAGTAACTTACCTGGTCCGGGCGGTCCAGGTACCGTACAAGAGAAACTGGCTGCTGCAGCTGATTCGATAACAAACCTGAACAGAAACTCAATTTAGAAGAATACAACAGCCATTTAGAAAATATAGATAACGATTGGCATGAATTTACTCTCCGTCCAAACCTCATCCACAATTAACATCAAAAACCGTTTCAAAAGGCTTACTTACAAACTTAAAGAAAATTACCATATCTAAGTATAGAAATTAAAAAAATAAACAATGATGTACACCTAACCGACTACGGCCACGGCGGCCAGTCTCAACGAAGACCAGCCAAATACGCATGAGATATTATAGTGCACAATTGTGTTCGCAAACACAGGTGCACTCTCTGTTCCCTCTCTCTCATATTCCAATAGGACGGTTAACCGACACGACCGGGGAGAAATCAGGCGCAGGACTGATAGTTTTACGTGCTCTCCGAGGCACGGGGATTTAAACCCCCAACTTGCAAACTCCGAGCTGATATTAAGTATTTTTATAATCAGAAAAACTCAATAACACTTTTTGGCTCGACCCAGGATTTGAACCTGAGACCTCTTGATGAACTAACGACGATAGATTAACGAGGCTGTAGAAATTATCAATACAATACATTTTAATATGTATATATGTAAAGTTATTGATGAAATGAAACCACTTATTCTGCAATTAGGTCACATGACCACTTTTCCAAGTTAAACTTTTTTTGAGCAGATGAGTTCGGTTTTTCCTAACTGGACAAACGAGTTTTCTGGAAAGGAAGAAACGAATTCAAAGACCATCATCTCTTTACTTTTAAAGTGACAGTGTTTTATAACGCAAAGGACGTTCTATCTATACCAATAAATAGTATTGGAATGTTTGTTTTAACTGCTTTTTACAAAATGCATATGTATATACGGTAAATATACTATTTTTTTTTATTTTTGGTCTGTCTGTTTGTTCCAGTTTGTCTGTTTGATCTCTAGAACGGCATTACCGATTTTGACTGGACTTTCAGTGGCAGGTAACTGATGATATAAGGTGTAATTTAGACTACTTTTTTCAGATCAGATATCAGATTTTTATAACAAAGAATCCGACTTCAAGACCACGACCAAATTGTATTGGGCCCTCACGGGAAGCACCAGCTTTCAAATAAAAATAGAATCATCAAAATCGGCTCACCCAGTCGAAAGTTCTGAGGTAACAAACATAAAAAAAATACACCATCCAAAATGNCAAAAATGTACAGTCGAATGGAGAACCTCCTCCTTTTTTGAAGTCGGCTAAAAACTCTTGGAACCTCTCATGGTTTCTATCAGTCAGTATAGAGTAAGTACACAAAAAAAATAAGATATATAATATGAAGGTCTTACTTAAAGTCAGCTATAGTAACATCGGAGACGAACCAAGGCATCTTCTTCACGTGAAACCGAACCTGGAATCATACGGAAGTAGTCCTTAATAACTAAGAATAGTAAGTTTTTAGTTTGGTAAATAGCTAGGTTACTTATTAAACTTCAATATCTAATATATAAAATTCTGATGTCGCAGTGTTTGTAGTTAAGCGAAACGGCTTGACCGATTCTCATGAAATTTTGTGCATATCGGGTATGTCTGAGAATCGGACAGCATCTATTTTTCATCCCCCTAAATGTTAAGGGTAATCCACCCCTAATTTCTTTCTTTTTTTTTGCGTCGTTACTCTTATCACCTTCGAAACTACCAACTTTCGAGATTTTTTAAATGTGTGTTTTCCTGGCGTGCCTTACATAGTACAGTTAACATTACGCTTAGCCCAAAAAGAGCCGAGCATGATTGAAAAGAGGCTGAGATGACGTTGTGTGGTTTATCAAGTATATTATAAAATATTGTTGTCCAACCTGAATTGTACTTTATTGCATAAGATTTAGAGTCGTTATTTCTTTAACGGAGTGCGTTTTCTGTGCGTTTGGTGTATGTACACGGCTTAAAATCAAGAATGGTTTTTAGTTAGTAGTTTGACTAATTGACTAAAACGATATATGAATATATTATAAATTACCCTTTGTACAATTTTCTGTTCTAACAAGAACGTCGCGAAACAGAGGTCCGCGAATAGCTCGTAACCGGCGTTGTCACAAACGATGTCTGTGAACAAGAAAACGTTTAATTTTTTTTACATATAGAGTATGTCACCCAGTATTATGAAACTATTGACACCCCATTCATTAAAATCGGTTCAGCAGTTAAGACGCTACGGCGGAACATACAAACACATTTGACAACCTCGGCAGCGCAGTGGTAGCTTACAAGACTGCTGTGCTTGAGGCCTCGGGCTCGATTTCCGGGTCGGACCAAATGTTTGTGTGATCTTCAAGTTTGGGTGTTTTCTATGTATAATATGTACATATTTTCAAAAAAATATTATTTATGTCAGCTGTGTAGTACCCGTAACACAAGCTCTGCATGGCTTGGGACTAGATGGCGTTGTGTGTTAAACATCCGAAAATTTATTATTGTCACATATAGATTTCTTTTCCAAAGCCTTCCTTTTCGCTTCGCCGCAGTCGTTCGTATAGGAGATAATTAACGTGCTCTCCGAAGCAAGGAAGGGTTTCAATTGTTGAGAATGATGACCCATCATATACTGCTGGAATGCTTAATTTTTTACAATGTAAGTAGTATTTAGTCATATTTGAAGGCAAACGTACCAAACATAACATGTTGCGGTAGAGACATCTTGCCAGGACACGGGATCTTGGGCAGTTCCGGTTCAGCTGGAGCTTCGTCCGTCGCCCCCTCAGCCGGGGGGGCGGGGGGAGGGGCGGGCTGAGGACAAAAATTTAGATGATGGGAGTCTTCCACGGTAGAACAGAAGATACTGAAGCTATCCAGCATCGTCATACTATCTTAGGTTCTACTAGTTCAATCGGTTTTACCTGAATATCAGTTTTTACACGGAGCGACTGGCATCAGACCTCCGCACCCTGAGGGTGAACTAAACTGGAGGTTGAACTAGTTGTCAGTATATTTCAGTGCGGGCAGACGCTGGGAGGGGTCCGGATGGCGTAAGAAAGCGGTTCCTGGATTCCTCCCGTCTCAGGCGCAGAGTGGCACACCGTGTGGTTTTAGTCGGTTCGATTCCGACACATCGCCCCGCCGCAAACCCCGGTGGGGTGAAGGACCGAGGGGGTTCACACACGTAAAAAAAAAAAGTTATCAGTATATTTGAGGGCAGTGGCTTCCCAATAATGACCATAGATATTCACAATAACCGTGATTGGCGGCTTAACATGCTTTCCGAGGCACGGCTGTGTTGTGTGTGTTTACATTTACTGCCTCGGTGGCGCAGTGGTAGCTTACGCGACTGCTGTCCATGAGGTCTCGGGTTCGAAACCTGGATCGGACCAAGTGTTTGTAAGATCTGCAAATATTTGTTTCGGAGTTTGGATGTTTTCTATGTATAATCTGTATGTATTTACAAAAAAAAAATATTTATGTATTCATATCAGTTGTCTAGTACCCATAACACAAGCTCCGCTTAGTTTAGGACTAGATGGCGTTGTGTGTTAGATGTCCGAAAATATTTATTTATTTATTTATATAACGTTATATATACTAACCTCTTCCTCACACAACGGGACACCAAAAGACTTGGCCAATCGATGACAACTGCATTTCTGTTTGAATACCGTATTCTGAAACAATTATTGGAAAATAACTTAAATTTGTATATTGACTTCACGCATCTCAAAATAACATTATCACAGATAAATATCAATCATTAACAACCAATAATATCCCACTGCTAGGCTCGAGTCTCCTCTCAGGAGAGGCTTTGGGCTCATAAAAAACACAAAATAAAACATGAAGGTGATTCGGCGGAACTGGCGAGCTCTTCTTCATCACCTTGTACTTTTAAATCATTTATTTTTGTTACAACATAGCATAATATACAATCTAGGACAACGAAATCACGTAACAATTGCATTGTGCAGCAATGGCAACCAGCTCAGTACATGCTGTACTGAAGCTCAGCGCTGGTTTTCAGCTACCCCATTTTTTTCGTGCGGAAATCCCCTCGGATACCATCTCCTGGTGGCATGTCGGACTCGAACCGACTAAAACCACACGCCATCACGGGTACTAGGTAGGAGCCGGGGAACCAGGTGCACCCCTGGAAGGAAAACCCTGGAACCCTGACGTACCTTGCGCCACCCACTGTTTGTAGGTGGCCCCCTCTTGTGGTAGGAACCCTAACCTTTCTATTCTATTCAGAAAATAGCACTTTATAGGTCATCCTCAGGCTTGAGCTTATGGAGGACGGAGATCGTTTTGCGATCTCCGGCGCATGAGTCACATGCGGTACCTGGCCCGCCAACAGAACTTCTTTTTATCTCCCATAGCGTAATTTTAACACATATTAATTTGCATAAATATTAAAGACTAATGTTATTGGTCCTACGTAGTATTAAGTTTGATTACTGTTTACAAATTTTATTTTGTTGTTTTTTATAATTAACTTTTCTAATTAGTATGTGTAAAAATTTATTTTTTGTATTGTTATTAGTACAGATGTAAGCGATTTGGCCATACGTCCCCACACTGGCCAAGTGCGGGTTGGGGACTGGCAAGACAACGTTGTGGCTACTTGATCTTGCTGTTGAATGTTTTTAAGCCGCCCGAAGCCTCCAACAAAACTTCACGACTGTTATCCTATGATAACAACCGGGACCGATTGCTTAACGTAACCTCCGAATCACGGAGACGTTCATGGTAACATGCAACCAACGGTCACCCATCCAGGTACTGACCGCGGCGTCGTTGCTTACCCTCCGTGATTGTATCCAGTTACCGAGTGCAACTGGACTATGAGCGCCTCATGTACCGCCTTAACCCTCTCCTGAGAGGAGACCCGGGCCCAGCAATGGGANCCAAAATGTACAGACGAATAGAGAACCTCCTCCTTTTTTGAAGTCGGCTAAAAACTCTTGGAACCTCTCATGGTTTCTATCAGACAGTATAGAGTAAGTACACAAAAAAAAAAGATATATAATATGAAGGTCTTACTTAAAGTCAGCTATAGTAACATCGGAGACGAACCAAGGCATTTTCTTCACGTGAAACCGAACCTGGAATCATACGGAAATAGTCCTTAGTAACTAAGAATAGTAAGTTTTTAGTTTAGTATTCCTAATAAATAGCTAGGTTACTTATTAAACTTCAATATCTAATATGTATATATAATAATATAATATATATATATAAGGCGCTCATAGCCCAGTTGCACTCGGTGATTAGAAACAATCATCGAGGGTAAGCAACGACGGCGCGGTCAGTACCTGGATGGGTGACCGCTGGTGGCATGTTACCATGAGCGTCTCCGTGATTCGGAGGTCACGTTAAGCAGTCGGTCCCGGTTGTTATCATACGATAACAGTCGTGAAGCTTAGTTGGAGGCCTTCGGGCGGCTTAAAAACATCCAACGGTAAGATTTACGTAGCCACAACGTATTCTTGCCAGTCCCCAACCCGCACTTGGCCAGCGTGAGGACGTATGGCCTTAACCCTCTTCTGAGAGGAGACCCGAGCCCAGCAGTGGGACATTATGGGTTGTTGTTTTATCTAATATATAAAATTCTGATGTCGCAGTGTGTTTAAGCGAAACGGCTTGACCGATTCTCATGAAATTTTGTGCTCATATCGGGTAGATCTGAGAATTGCACAATATCTATTTTTCATCCCCCTAAATGTCGTTACTCTTAACACCTTCGAAACTACCAACTTTCAAGATTTTTTAAATGTGTGTTTTCCTGGCGTGCCTTACATAGTACAGTTAACATCACGCTTAGCCCAAAAAGAGCCGAGCATGATTGAAAAGAGGCTGAGATGACGTTGAGTGGTTTATCAAGTATATTATAAAATATTGTTGTCCAACCTGAATTGTACTTTATTGCATTAGATTTAGAGTCGTTATTTCTTTAACAATATTTCAGAGTGCGTTTTCTGTGCGTTTGGTGTATGTACACGGCTTAAAATCAAGAATGGTTTTTAGTTAGTAGTTTGACTAATTGACTAAAACCATATATGAATATATTATAAATTTACCCTTTGTACAATTTTCTGTTCTAACAAGAAGGTCGCGAAACAGAGGTCCGCGAACAGCTCGTAACCGGCGTTGTCACAAACGATGTCTGTGAACAAGAAAACGTTTGAAAAACTTTACATGAAGGTGTATGTCACCCAGTTTTATGAAACTATTAACACCCCATTTATTAAAATCGGTTCAGCAGTTAAGACGCTACGGCGGAACATACAAACACATTTGACTATCTCGGAAGCGCAGTGGTAGCTTACACGACTGCTGTGCTTGAGGCCTCAGGTTCGATTTCCGGGTCGGACCAAATGTTTGTATGATCTGCAAGTTTGGGTCTTTCCTATGTAAAATATGTACATATTTACAAAAAAAATGTATTATTATGTCAGCTGTGCAGTACCCATAATACAAGCTCTGCATGGCTTGGGACTAGATGGCGTTGTGTGTTAAACATCCGAAAATTTATTATTATCACATATAGATTTCTTTTCCAAAGCCTTCCTTTTCGCTTCGCCGCAGTCGTTCGTATAGGAGATAATTAACGTGCTCTCCGAAGCAAGGAAGGGTCTCAATGTGTTAAGAATGGTGAACCATCATATACTGCTGAAATGCTTAATTTTTTACAATGTAAGTAGTATTTAGTCATATCTGAAAGCAAACGTACCAAACGTAACATGATGCGGTAGAGACATCTTGCCAGGACACGGGATCTTGGGCAGTTCCGGTTCAGCTGGAGCTTCGTCCGTCGCCCCCTCAGCCGGGGGGGCGGGGGGAGGGGCGGGCTGAGGACAAAAATTTAGATGATGGGAGTCTTCCACGGTAGAACAGAAGATACTGAAGCTATCCAGCATCGTCTTACTATCTTAGGTTCTACTAGTTCAATCGGTTTTACCTGAATATCAGTTTTTACACGGAGCGACTGGCACCAGACCTCCGCACCCTGAGGGTGAACTAAACTGAAGGTTGAACTACTTGTCAGTATATTTCAGTGCGGGCAGGCGCTGGGAGGGGTCCGGATGGCGTAAGAAAGCGGTTCCTGGATTCCTCCCGTCTCAGGCGCAGAGTGGCACACCGTGTGGTTTTAGTCGGTTCGATTCCGACACATCGCCCCGC
>PKRV01002605.1:6574930-6636105 GCA_003709505.1 Hyphantria cunea
GCCTTAACCCTCTCCTGAGAGGAGACCCGGGCCCAACAATGGGACATTATGGGTTGTTGATGAAGATTGATGAAGCGATTTGGTGTAAATTGTAATTTTTATTCAATAAATTAAATTAATAAATGTACTATATATGTATGTGTGTCTGTATGTGTATATGTATATATGTATGTATGTGTGTGTATGTATCTGTATATTTGTATTATTGTAAATATTTGCATAATTAAGGTCAAATTGTTGTGTGTGTAATAAAACCTCATAACAAGAAAACCTCAGGCATAAGTCCACCGGCATGTTGTGATTAAGTAAGTTCCCGTTGATTTGTTTCTTGCCAGCCCGAACCGCCCGACTAGAGTTATTAATGTAACGTTCGAAATATGTTCTAAACATATATTCCGTTTGTTGTTTATTTTTTTTTAAGAATATAAGTAGTATATCAGTGGTGTATAGTGGCGCTCATAGCCCAGTTGCACTCGCTGATTAGAAACAATCACCGAGGGTAAGCAACGATGGCGCGGTCAGTACCTGGATGGGTGACCACTAGTGGCATGTTACCATGAGCGTCTCCGTGATTCGGAGGTCACGTTAAGCAGTCGGTCCCGGTTGTTATCATACGATAACAGTCGTGAAGCTTAGTTGGAGGCCTCCGGGCGGCTTAAAAACATCCAACGGCAAGATTTACGTAGCCACAACGTATTCTTGCCAGTCCCCAACCCGCACTTGGCCAGCGTGGGGATGTATGGCCTTGACCCTCTCCTGAGAGGAGACCCGAGCCCAGCAGTGGGACATTATGGGTTGTAAAAAAAAAAAAAAAAATCAGTGGTCTAGTACCCATAATACAAGCTCTGCTTAGTTTGGGACTAGATGGCGTTGTGTGTTAGATGTCGGAAATATTTATTTATTTATTTAATGCTGTAAGTACTGCGCTGTGATACAAGATAAACTTACCCCTTCAATGTTTTTTTGCATATTCTCCGCTTTGATGACTATTTGATCTGCAATTTTCCCCGAGTCGTCCACTAACAGCTGTTGGAAATAAACAATTGTTCTTAAGTTTAAGATATCTATACAAATAAATAGAATTAATGTGTCTGTTTGTAATTTCAAATCAACAGCTTTACACTACTTACAAAATAAGATTGATTTTTATTTTCTTTGTCTGTTTGTTTGTAATCTCAGGTGCGGCTCCGATTTTGACGGGATTTTCACTGATATGTAGTTGATGATATAAAGATCAACTTGGGCTAGTATTTTTTTTAGATTAGCTTAGCCCCGCGGCGTTAGTAACAACGCGGGGTTTAGCAAGTTTTTAATAAATATCCTAATATTCAGGCGCCGTTACTTCGTCTCTTGACCAAGGCAAATATTGTGTTATAAATAACGATTGTTTGTTGTCTGAGTGTAATTTTTTCTATAAATTATACTAATATTATAAAGCTCAAGAGATCGTTTGGTTGAACGCGCTAATCTCAGAAAGTACTGGTCCCATTTAAAAAAACCTTTCAATGTTAGATAGCTATCGAAGAAAACTATAAATATTTAGTTACGACAAATAAAAGACAAACATCAACGAAAAATGATGCAAAAACGGGGAAAAATTATTTCTTTTGCAAGACACAGACTCGTGTCAATTAGATAAGAGTTACAAGCTCTGCTTAGTTTGGAACTAGATGGCGTTGTACGTCAGACGTTCAAAATGTTAATATTTGCTTTATTACATCTTATAAAATATGTTAATTACATTTTTTAAAAATGTAAAAATTAGGAGACCGACTTCGAGTACAGGGACCAAGAAACCGATGGTTAGGGCTCCAAAGACAAGAACCTTTACACGTGCCGTGTCTAGAAGGACTGCCTTCTGCATCAGACCCTTGATTCAGGTGTCTAGCGTGAGCTTCTTAGGGTCGAGATTAATATAGTTACCTTGTCTTTCAAATCCAGAATCATCTGGAATGGCTCAGAAGATACTTTTATGGGCTTTGGAGGTTCTGTATCCTTGCCCTTCTTTTTGCCCTTATCTGCTGCCGCTGGTGGGGGTGGTGGTGGCGTCGGTGGTGTTTCCTCAGCGTTTTCTTCCTGCTCCGGCCCTCCCAAGGTAACGTCAGCTCCCGCTGAGAGGGACAGGTCGCATTTGTTCGCCCAAAGCGCCAACTATGAGCAAATAATGAAGGAAAGGACATTCAGTTCTTAAAACCCTTGGGAGTGCCACACTTCGGCATGAATGGGTCGCCTCGACCGGAGTGATACCACTGCCTCATAGAACGGTGTAAAATAGCGCTTGCGCTGTGTTTCACCGAGTGAGTGAATGGGATATCGCAGACCTAAAGGGAAGGAAGGCCAGAAGAGCCTCTTGCTATACCGATTCCGACTCACACTTGGCACAGTTTTTTTTCTAATCACACTAGCCTATGGTAAAGTGTATGGTAAATATCAATTTACCTTCAAGAGAGTCATAAGATCAGCTTTCCTCTTGTCCTTGTCGCTGACACTCAGCATGGTGACCACCTTCTCAGCGGCGCGACACATCGGCTTTAAATTACTGGAAAATGACTGTTTCTTCTTCTCAGCAAAGTAATCGTAAGATTTAAAACTCTCACTGAAAAATACATTTGGATAATTGACAAGTTTTTTAGGCAATAATTTATATAATTATTTTATCAACAACCTATAACCGTTGGCCTCTCCTTAGAAAGGAGNAAAAGGAGGTGTTGGCATACTTGGCATACTTGCCATACTTGGCACACCGGCCAGACATGTTAGTATAGGATATGTTTGAATATTTCATAATTTATTGATGTTATAAAAGTACCTAACAAAACGCAAAACATTTCAACAATAAATTACAACGCCATCTATTATTACTAAGCGAAGCTATTAAAAGTTGTCGATAAACAATACTAGATGGCAGAGCTAAACAAAGAAAAAAGCACAGACTAGATGGCGCTACACTCAATTATGTCATTCTACGATTGTTTTATTTTTCAAAACCACTAATTGAAATAGAATAGATATATATTTACACTCACGTCAGTTCACACGCTTCGTACAATCTCCTATACACATAACACTCGGTAAATAGCCACGTATTGTTATAATACTTTTTATTGACCAGGTTTTCAATCCAATTATTCCATTTTTGTCCCTCAGGAGTGTCTATCGTGAACGGATCGTAGTCTTTGTTCGTCATCAAATCGTTTTTCATCTTGGTTATTTTTTCTAAACATTTCTGAGCGTCAGGGCCACCCTGAAAACGAGATTTTTTTTTTGGATGTTTTTATTCAAATATGAGCCTGCCAAAGTGACTAATCTGCAAACTGAAAGCATGACCAGAATCCAAGAGTCACCATATTCATTGTCAGTGCAGATAATGCAGCAACGCGGCGTCGGCACCTACACTATGGAGGTCTATTGAGATGCTTCTACATCATTGGGCTTCCATTTTGGACGAACGCAGTGTATGCAGCAGAAAGAAATATATGTTAGTACAAATGATAATATAATTTGATGATGATGATGAGAACAGTGGAGTATTCGCTCGTGACAGCGGAGTACTTGCTCAGCTCGAATAAAAATTTATATATTGGTAGTTTTAAATTTTGAGAATAAAAAAAACTGAAATATAAATAACAATGGCGTATTTATTAACATTCTGAGTCTAAATAAAAGTAAAATAATGATATTCATTATTTAAAAAAAAGATTGCAATAATATGACGTCATAATATAGCGTTATTTCATAGATCTGGAATAAAACAATTATTATTTGAAAATTAACAGAATACTTACACCTTTTTTTGATATATCGTCTATGACTTGGGTTATTATAACCGGTAACCTGTCCTTTAGAGAAAAATATGCAAAACTCCTGAAATAAATTACAATAAGTTCATAAAATTATATTAAAAATACAGTCATTTCCCATCTGGGGTTATAGTCTTTTTTAATTGAGAAGGATATAAATAAGTATATAAAAAATACATAAAATTCAGTTGATGGAAACATAATTATTAAAATGATTATAGAAGTTTAAATCAATATTTTTTTTAATGATTAAAATAGGCAGTAAATTTTTTCTTACGATTTCCGTAAGAAAAAATTAAAAAAGAATGGCAAAATGATAGCCGCCCGAACAGGGACTTGAACCCTGGACCCTTGGATTAAAAGTCCAATGCTCTACCGACTGAGCTATCCGGGCTCTGAGATACACTACGAAATTTTGGATTAGATGCCGGATAGGATTGTACCCACTTTATTTCATGCATAATTAATATTACCATAATTAATAGATATACTAAAAATGAAATATTCTACTTTAAGACAACAATTTTGACCTAGCCAAATCGTAAATCGTCATAGGTAGATTAATTAATAAAAATGCATTAATGCAAATGCCATGTAGTTTTTTACCCGACTGGTAAAAAAGGAGGGTTATGTTTTTCAAGTGTATGTATATATATATATAGTTCTTTGGCCCTAAAGCCTAAACGGCTTGTCGTATTTTTATGTGAGTGGTGTCAATAGATTCGTCTTAGTGGTAAGAGTGACACTGAGTACAGCAATATTAAAAAAAAAAAATTAAATATTAAATACAGTTGGATTTTGTTTTTTGATAATTTATAGACTCTTTTTGAACAATTGCAGGTGTAAAATTTGATATACATATATTTTTAACCCTCATATAGAATACTTTCAAGTAATTACACTATTGTTTATTACTATATTTGCAACTAACAGAACTATCTTTTAAAGGAATACAAGATAAAAATGGAGGGACAAGATTAATCAATTACTTAATCTATTTTATTAAATAAGACATTTAAAAAGATAACAAACTTGACAATAAGTTAATTAAATTAGTGATTAAAATATACCAATGTAATACACAACGAAATACATATTATTTATGTATAAAAATCAAATGGGATATAAGTTCATATAATGTGGAATGAACAGAAGAAATAGAGATTTTTTTAAAGGAAATTACAGAGGCAATCGGTTAGTCACAAAAGAGTCTATCAAAATAAAAAAAAAGCACAGAAAAACTTAAAGCGCCTTAAAAGTTCATTGCTCGCTATGAGCAAGCATATTCAAATGCTTGTATTATTTATCAAATATTTTATTAGGTAGGCAAGTTTATGATATTATTAAGCTTGTAAAACATAAATTATGATTTAATCAATTATGATATTGTCAGTACTTGAATAATTGTAGTTATTCAAAAACACATTTAAAATATTTTTGGTTAAACCAATGTAGAAAATATTTTCTTTCTAAGTGCTAATAGGAATATTCAAGAGGCATGGAGAATGAATCAAGTTTTTTTTTTAACCAAATATTTATCTATGCATCTCAGAAAAAAAAACGCATTTCTGACCTACCTTTTAAACGTTCCTTGTAAAGGTAAATTCATCGGTGTGATAGAATCGATAAACGGCGAAGGTTTTTTAACAGGAATGAAGGGCCCCCCATATATAAATTCTGGGGTAACAAAATAAGCTTCATCCTTTTCATCAGGAACGGTTTTTGTAGTCTGGTTGCTTGGTGCAGGTAGGTTACCTGTGCCGTTTGTAGTAGTTTTGGAAGCAACTTTGGTTGGTGATTTGATAGAAGCTTTTGAAGTAGACATTTTTGTTTTTTTGGATTTTCATGCCATTTCAGTTACTATCGATTTTGTTTTATAAAAAATTAAACCAAATTGATTGTTTTGATTTTTATGACATTGCAATGACATTGACAGTAAACTGAGGTGGGGACTAAGAGGGCATTTATGAATAAAGGTATTGATTTCTATACGTTAAAAACAAATCTCTAAAATCATAGGAACTATTAAAAGAGCATTAACTTAGACATTATCAATTTAGGAAAATGAAAATTATATCAAAAGTATTAAGTATTATTTTCTGTGAAGTGAACTATTGTGTTCACACATTACAGATACCGACTTTTCAATATAAGCCTAATAAAATTCTTACCTTCCGTAAATTCCACAAAATTCAACATTAAACGGTGTCCATAATTTCATAACCGGTAAATTTTCTGTATCAATCAAACAACCTTGATTATACTCCATTTTCATTGAAAACAGCTACCTATATCACAAATAAAAATTTCCTAGTCTGAACTTGAAGTAAAATGAATGCCAGTCCGTACCGTCAAGGCTAAAGTGATTTATTTGACTAAAAATAATTGCTGCTACGTTAAACTTTGTACACATAACCGATTAGATAAATAGTGGAAAGTAGATTCAGTCTGAATTGTATTTTAAATGAAATTTTCAAAGAGAATGGGTTATATTTCATTGTTCTACCGTGTACATAATTCATTGATAAATTTAATTATCAATTTTGAATATTGATCCCTTAAACTCATTAAAAAGGCAATAGATGGCGTTTAAATAAATTTCATTTAGCAAATTAGTATGCATGTTAAATCTCATCGAAGGGATATTAAGATAAGGAATTAATTAACTTACCATACTACATTATCTTCAAAAATTAATAAAGTAGTATAGAGCCACGATAGATCTCAATATTGTCTGCATTCGCAATGAGTAAGGTGACCAGTGACCAGTGCCGTAACTAGCCTTTTATGCACCCGGTGCGAGCTTTCAAAACTGCGCCCCTGAAAAATGCTCTAACCAGGCCTTCAAAATCAAAATATGTATTTCAAGTAAGTAGGTATAAGTAGGTACTTTGGCTTGTGTATGTCATATTGCCAGCAAGACTTAAGGTGGATATACATTTGTCTGATGTATCGTGACGTGACGACTGACGCGTCAGAATTATATCGGTTCCATACATAAACCATCACAACACGTTACGCACTAGTGTGAACATTACCATACTAAATGTATGAAACCGATAATCCACCTTTACATGTGTCATTGTTTCAAGATTGCTTGAAAAATGCGATATAGATATAACTGTAGATAGGGCGCGTCTATACCATGTTCGCAATAAAACAAAATGTACCTACTAGCTACCATGCATGAGATAAAACTAGATACTAGTCTGGTCATTTCTGCGCCCCTCCAGGGTCTGCGCCCTGTGCCTGGGCACTGCTCGCACCGCCCTAGTTACGGCACTGCCAGTGACCACCACTCTAGGTTCTGTTCGTGCTTTCCATCAGGCACTTCGGTAGGCTCATACATGATAAACAAAAATCTGTTCAACTAACTCCAAAAATAAGTTCAGAAGGAAGTTCTAAATTCATCGTGATAAACAAGATGACTGGCTGATGACGGCTAGGTCAATAACATGAATTTCTTAACAAAAATTTGAGCCACTTTTTAGGGATTAATTAATGTTTACCAGGTTTTCAAGTGACGGGTTTAGGGTTACCAACTTTCCCGACTAAGTTTCGTTCAACAGTTAGCGATGGCTTTCTCCTTTCAGAATTTATTGCTTTCTCAGATTTGGTAGGATCTTAGTTTAAATGGTTTGTTCTTTGGTTACCTCTTAAGCTTAAGAGTTATTGGCCTAGGAACGCTTTACGCTTTTGAATCAGTGACCCACAAAATTTTGATCATCAACAACCCATGATGTCCCACTGCTGGGTTCGGGTCTCCTCTCGGGAGAGGATTAGGGCCATACGTCCCCACGCTGGCCGAGTGCGGGTTGGGGACTGGCAAGACAACGTTGTAAATGCGATTCTTGCTGTTGGATGTTTTTAAGCCGCCCGAAGGCCTCCAACTAAGCTTCACGACTGTTATCGTATGATAACAACCGGGACCGACTGCTTAACATGACCTCCGAATCACGGAGACGCTCATGGTAACATGCCACCAGCGGTCACCCATCCAGGTACTGATCGCGCCGTCGTTGGTTACCCTCGTTGATTGTTTTTAATCACAGAGTGCAACTGGGATATGAACGCCAAAATGTTGATATTTAGCGACAACTTTACGGCAAAATGTTAATTTCATTAAAATAAGATTGTAGCCAAGTTAGTACCAATGACACGCCATCATTTAGGTTTTTAATTTTGAGTAGGTAGTTGTCCGCTTTTGGTGTATTTGAGTCAAATTAAAAATATAACATAAAAGTTAAAAAAAACTTTATTAAAACATGAACAGTAAGTTTATACATATGCATAAAATAATACAAATCGTACTTAATGTACACTAAGTGCCATCTATTGAGGCAATTATAAAGTAAAATAAAATTGTCTATGCGAAATTACATCAACAATACTAAGCTCCGAAAGCTTTGCAGCTTTATAAAAGGCCCTGTTTCACCGTTTACATACATCGGATAGCTATTCGTAACTTATCCGTAATCGCTGACACGGTCTTATTTTTATACTTAAGTTTAAAGCTTAGGGTTTTATAACAGTTAAGTAGTACAATTTTATTGAGAATTTCAGTTTTTTGTAAGAACACACATACTCATTAAAAATGTTAGTATAGAAGAAGCAAGTTTGAATTAAATTTTTGGCACATAATTATTTGGGTACAAAAATGTGTTGCTACTAATAAAATTTAGACTACCTGATAAAATATATTTTCATTATATAATCATTGTATTTTTCTGCTTACTCTCGGATTTTATTAAATAAATTCAAATAGAATCGTAATAAATCACTTTAGAATGCCAATTTTTGTGAAAAAATATTTCTTAAATCATTATCCTTTTCACATAATTATTATGTCTTAAATCTAATCAATATTATTTAAGAATATTTAATTGGAGTTAATCCTATTTTAATTAGCAGAGAATGGCATGTTATTTATTTCTGAAAAGTAGTCATTAGAAAGAATGTCTTCTTTTGATGAGATAGCAACCAGCTAATCAGCTGTTACTGCCACTATCAAGTATTTAAAGTTTACAAATCTTAAACTATACGCCCATTTTGTTTGAAAAAAAAATTACATAATTTACATTACATATATGTCCTCACGTATTTGTCCAGTAAGGGGTGAACAGAGCATAATTAATTGTTTAATTAATATTCCACAGAAAACATTGAAGTAATTCAATTTCAGAAAAAAATACTGTCACAAATCAAAAACCTACAAATTTTCAAATTCTTAACTTATTAATACTTATTTATTTTGTTCATAGGAAAAGTAAGACGGGCTAAATTAATAAATTCGTAGAGAGTTAACATTTATAATTATAAATGTAATCAAGCACAGACTATACAAAAATAAAAACAAAAATCCTATCCTTTGAAAATCTCATCAATTGTACTGAAATCAATCTTATTTTCTACTTAAAATCGCTTCAAAAGCTTATTTATACTAAATTATTCTAATGAACGTTTAACGCACTATATTACATTTAAAAAGATAGAAAGAATGAAGAAATAGAAGCATAAGGGTGCTGACCCTTATGCTTCTATTTCTTCATTCTGCTTAGGAAATTAATGGCGGCGAAGTCGCGAAGATAATAAATTTTTACTAAATTAGTCTCTTTGATGCTAATCTGTCTGTGACCCTAACTTGGTGATTGATTTGACTTAAAAAAAAGTCTGTAATGATTTAAGTGCATGTCTTTTTATGTTTTCAAGACTGTATTGGAATAATGCTATGAGTTATACAAAAGCATTAGTTGGCATTAACTATTACTTTTTTAGTTAATATTTTGTTTCAAATTCCCGTAAAAGATAATTTTGTTAGACTTTGTGTATTGTTACATACATGTTTTCAGTCAAATCCATCTTTTTTTTTAAACGAAACCCAATTTCGTTATGGACACATTTTGCCGTTTTTCTTGTACCTACATTCGATGCATCCTTGCCACAGTAAATACATACTATTGTATATTTATTGGCAGAAATAACAAGTTTAAAACATATCTTAATCTAACAAGTTAAAATTCATAACGTTTATAACAGAAATCATACTAAATATTTCATTAAAACTGTTTTAACAATGATATTTAAATCAATTACATATTTGAAACACAAGTCAGCATTTGGGCACTATTGTTGTTTAGTCAGAGATTGTATATTAGAAGAGTTTTTAGTAGTTAGACAACAGAACATGTAGGAAGACTAATTTGTCATGCATTTTGTCAATCCTTAAAGATGAATACAAGTATTAATCCTACTAATATTATAACTCGAAAGTTTGTAAGTATAGATGGATGGTTTGTTACTCTTTCGGGTAAAAACTACCAAATGGATTTCAATGAAACTTTACCATAATATAGCTTATACATCAGAATAACACATAGGCTACAATTTATAAAGATACAATTCACACAATATCTTTGTACTGCGGGTAACACCGCGGGGCTTAAATAATCATAATTATAATCGTAATAAAAAGAAGAGTTTTAAGAACTTAAGCAACTAAAATATGTAGGTAGATTTATTTGTCATGCATTTTGTCAATCTTTCAAGATGAATGAAAATATTGTACAAAATGAAAATGGTAAATTCGTCAAAATATTAAAACCGTGATTTTTTTGTGACATTCTGTTGTCAAAATGAATTAAAAAATATTAAAGTATGATCATAAACAAATAAAAAAGATATCAAAACACATTAACATTACGTTAAATATAAATACACAACACCATTTTAAGTATTAGGTAATTAAAAATCACTTGATATTTTTTTTTCGAAATTCGATTCACAATTTTGTGATATCAACATACAAACATTTTGAATGCCAAATATTTATACAGTATAAAATGAAATCTCTTCCCTTATCTGTTGTGTTAGACCTACTGAATGGATTCTATTGCAATTTTCAGCAAATAGGTATAGATATATTGAAGAAAAAGGTTTATATGTGTATACATGTAGGATATATGTATACATACATATTTTAGTAGAGGAATTTCAAAGCCTTCAGTGTGTAATACTTAAAATGATGTTTATATATAATCAAAGACAGGTTTACAAAGATAAAAATATAAGTCAGTTATAATTAGCTTACAAAGTAGTCTTATCAACATTAAAATAGAGATCAAAATTGAGCATCATTGGTGCTTTGGTCATTTTGAGATCATGATTAATTAATACTTATATTAATAAAATCCGTGATATAAAAATACTAAGGGCTAGTGTAACCTAAAAGTTCCTGATATACTAATGTGAATTTATATGCCAGATAGCTACAGATTTCCGCGTTAGAATTTCCTTCATCATTTTATGTCAGATAACTATCTGAAACTTTATCAGGACTGATGAAACTGCTGAAACCTTATAACTTGTAAATGTGACTTTTCGAAAGTGTATTATGAAATTAATTTTTATATGAAAAAGGATTTTTTAAAAGTCTTATCTCAAATAGTCTTTTACTTTTAAAAGAATCAAACCTAAAGATGTTTTAATTGGACTTGTATATTTCTTTAAATATATTCAGAGTTTTATCAGTCGTTTTTGTAAAAAATCATGCATATTTGTAATTCTTCTATTAATTATTAGTAAAAATTATGATGAGTACATTTTTCAATATTTAAGCGCGAAAAAAAGGACAATGTAGATCAATTAACCAACCTTATATCCAACTAACCGGATTTGCGTCACTTCTCTTGTCAATTTTAAAATATTCCGTCGTCGATTCGCGAGTTTGATTTAAATTTAAAATCGTTATCCAGGTTATCAATTATCTGACCACAGTTTTAATTGCTCCGGATATTCGAGATTATACTGTAAACAGTTGTAGGTTTTTTCTCACATTATATATACTCTAATTAAATATAATTAGAACTTAGTGTTACAAATCTAATTTCAATATTAATAAAATATTAATTCTGAACTGAAAACAATTTAATAACGAATCTTTATCTAAGGCTGGTTTTAACAACTCCTTTATGTTCCATCACAGTTAAAATGTTGAATTTGGAATAAACGAATGTAATTAATAGATGCTCCTCAATTTTAAAGATTAATAAAATTTATAATGTATATTTAGTGCATATAATAAGCCATTCTAATAAAAAAATGAGCACAATTTTGATACGACCTGGTAATATCTTAATAGATAGACAGCTCAAGTTTCATTGGAGGTGCTGAAATTAGCTGAAGATTAATAGCGTCTTCTCCCATTGCTCTTGATGCGTGTGTTCTTCAGAGTAATGGTTGTAGATTGCAATGGCTGGCCGTTATTGCCGACCCTTAGAACTGGACAGTAGGTGCTGAAATGTGAAAATATTGTATAAGATATATGCAATATATCTATTTTAGAAGCATGCATGAGATCCTTTTAAGTGATATTATTTACAAAGTTAAGCAATCCTAACCAAGTCAGTTGTTGGATGGGCGACCATTCTTGACGCATTTAGACTCTTCGGTGCGTGGAGAGCATGTTACAGGTAACCAGGGTTCTTTTATGGTAAACGAATGTGTTTTATATTAGATTTCAACCGACCCCAATCCAATTAGAGAAAATGTTCCTGAGGGGTTGCAGGAGTTGTTGGGTTACTAAAACTATACCTATAAAAGAGTAGGTCTGCCTAGCACCAGGCCTCAATTTACAAATCCATAAAATTGAATTGATAAAATTGTTGTCATTTCAAATTAACAATTTTTACCAGTCATCTGAAAGTAAGTGTTTACAGTACTCTAAAAAACATTATTTAAAAAAATCTTGATCTGTCTGTTTATTTCAGCAAATCTCTGGAATTGCTTTACAAATTTAATAAATTTGTTAAACAATTAATCATTTGAAAAAATGAAGCTATTAAGGCAATATAAAAAAGAAAAGGCGAGGCTATGAGGCGTTCATAGCCCAGTTGCACTCGGTGATTAGAAACAATCACCGGTGGTAAGCAACAACGGCGCGGTCAGTACCTAGATGGGTGACCGCTTGTGGCATGTTACCATGAGCGTCTCCGTGATACGGAGGTCACGTTAAGCAGTCGGTCCCGGTTGTTATCATAGGATAACAGTCTTGAAGCTTACTTGGAGGCTCTTGGGCGACTTAAAAACATCCAACGGTAAGATTACGTAGCCACAACGTTTTCTTGCCAGTCCCCAACCAATACTTAGGGTGTGCACAGCGTGGGAACGGATGGCCTTAACCCTCTGCTGAGAGGAGCGCCGAGCAGTGGGACATTATGGGTTGTTAATGTTGATAAAAAAAGAAAAAAATACTTACATAGTGTGAGCATTGTCTCCCGACGCGCCGCAAGTGGAACATACATGAGACCTCAGTATCGGGCAGGTTACAATATTTTGGTTGCCAACCTTTTCTTTAACTGTATGTGTCATATAAACCAAGGGGGTTTCTCCATTTTTACGACAAAACGTGCACATCTTGGGCGTCTTTATATCGTATCTTGAAGAACTCGCCAAGCTTGGGGATCGTTGAAAAGTTGCTGGTGTTGACATTCGAGGTAAGGTAACTTTGCCAGAATTAGATGAAATATTTGATGCCATAGGCGAAAAGATTGGAGAATTACCAATAGAACCTGTGTAGTTGGATGCCGGGGATCGTGGTGTTCGTAATTCAAATCCTTTCTGTTCTGCTGGGAATAGTTCATAGAAGACATTTTTTGTGTAGTTTGGTTCAACTTTCTGTGGTGGGGTTTGCGAGAATAGGTGGTGATCTTCAGTTTGCCATATCGAGTTTGGTATCTCCTCTTCAAAAGGCTTTTGGGGTATTGGTTCCAATGTTGGTGCCAGTCTGTCTGGATTATCAAAGATCTTTCGGCCAACTATTGGTCTTTGGCGTCTAATGACAAATGGTGTTTCAAATGAGTGTTCTAAAGGTCTGTACCTATCAGATTGCTGTGACATGTCTGGGAATGATCCTGAGGAAGCTGAATCAGCAGAACTGGAAGATCGATTGATGGAGGATTGGCGAAATGGTGAATGCATGTTTGTGATTTGTGGGTTTGGGGTGCGATAGATATCTGAAAAGTTCAATTAAATTCTTTTAAATATGTTATATTGTTAGTTAAGAAATTGTAAATATATGGATAACTACACTTGTGTGCTATCCGCCCACATGGCGTTCTCAAGCTGACAACAGCAACTGGGCTTATAAATGAACTCCTTCAGTGTTGTCTAGATGCAAACATATTTTTTGCCTCGCATAGCATTTTTGAAGACATATTTATTTGCATGTAAATGCTAAATACTAATTTTATAGTTCCTAGTAGAATTAAGCTTGTCATCTGTTTACAAATATAATTTTTTTTCTATTTAGCTTTTCTAATATTAGTAGAATTGAATTCTCTATTAGCTAAGTTACAAATTTATTAACTTTGAATTTTAGTGTCTGTCTCTTTGCTAAGAGAAGGAACCAGGTGGTGTGCAATTGGAGGCATATGTCCAGCAGTGAACTGCATAGGTGATGATTTTTACCACTGAGGTGACTTACAAGCATAAACCCACCAATAGTAAGCAGCAATCATGGTTTCTTAATGATCAAGTGCCTCAGTCTTCAGAACATTTACTCAACATTTATATTTCAATTTAAAAGTTAAGTTCACTCAAAATAACTTATAAATACTTGATCAGGATTTAAAAAAAAAAACAATTCATTGTCATTGAAAGTCATATGGACATATAGGCCTTTCCTTAAGAAGGATTTGACATTCTATAACACATTCCAAACTAGGCATAGCATGTATGATAAGAAGACTCAATAAACTTCCTTAAATATTGAAGAACATAATTAAAGCTAATTTACATCCCCTCATAGAACTCATACTAAACACAATTATTTTATTAGTTTTCAAATTTATTTGATTTGACAATTCAATTGATCCTGTGATACATACTTTGCATACTAAAACTAATCATTTTGAGTAATTCCTCAGCAGTAGAGTACAGGATGCAGGGTAAAGAGCCTTTGGGCCAAAAATATAGTGTTCTTTTTAAATTTCTAATGATAGAAGTGTGGGGAAATGACAAAAAGCAAAAAGACATGAAATATCTTTCATGATGGACTTAAAAATGCATTCATAGTCAATTAACACAAGAATAAATATGATCATTTGGGCTTTCTTGCTAATCCATTTTTAGAGAATTATAACATCTGAGTTTTACTTTTTTATTAGGAGCCTTATTTATTTAAATATTTTATGTATCCTCCTAACTTAATTAACTAGGTACTTGAACGATATGAAAAAATGAAACCATATGAAGACTAATCTATGACAAACTTCACTTTTTTCATATTTTAAATTAAGAACACTGCAAGATTATGATATCGATGTGTTTTTGCTGTGGCTATATCAGTGATGAAGTGTTAAAAAAAAAACAATTCATATTCCGAATAAGATAAGATGTACATTAAAGGGCAACGAAAGTAAAATCCTCTATATTTAAAATGTCCGCTTACCATTTTCCGTGCTTCTAGGAAATAGCCTATTCATCTCACTCATGTAATCGTTCATGCTTTTTGTTGGATACATTTTTGGTTTCTGATCTGTAATTATTATAAAAATACCATCTTTATAAATGTAAACAGTAAATCGTAAATAATATAGTAAGATTACGAGCTAGAGTAGCTTAAAGTTCATTGAAAGTTTTTAGGATGTGACGTCATTTTATCACAATTTATTTTATAATAAATTTTGGAGTTTGTGATTATAAAAATAGCTATTACAAAAATATTGTGTTTTATATTAGAAATTATGAATAAAGCACTAATAGAAACTATAAAAGGTTTAAGAAATAACAAAGTGACTCTATATGAGTACGGGAAACGATCAATTTTACAACTAAAATACTTTTTCAAATCAGTCTACATATGTACTATCTTTAGTTTTAATGAATCCTGTTATTCGTAATAAAAATAATTAATTCAAGAAGAGTGCCATACTTTTTCCAATTTGGTTTTATTTCACTGCTTCAAAAAACAAAATGGTCGCCCGAGTTTTTTATACATGAAAGTCTAGTTTAAATGTTGTTAACAATAGTAAATAGTTTTATCAATGGAAGACAGTATACTGTGATTTTTTATGGTATAATTGAGCAAATAGGTAGACAAGTCACTTCATAAAACAGAGATTTAAACATTCTCTTCTTAGCCCTATACCCTATCCTATGGGTCACCTCATGGTATACACCACGGATACCTGCAATTCAAATAGTCACAAGTTCTCTTTCCCGAGTCATGGGGAAAAGAGATTTGGACTCCGGTAACCCAACTTAGTGAAAAACTACGAGATTTATATTGATTTTTTTATGAAGTCGTGGAATCGCTCCAGTTGAGCCTATCCATAATGATGGACAGGTTCTCCCACAGTATTTCTCTTCGTTTAACAAAGTGGTTTCAATACTGGTTTGACAAATACATTTCAACTGATATAGTAATTGCGTGGAGTCTTATTTGGCTCAGGTAGACTCGACGAGGCGTGAAAGAGCTGCTTTCGACCTACCCCAATTTAAGAATAGCGATTGAAGGCGCTGGTAGGGTGAAACCGCCTGAATCCAGCCTTAACAGGTCTGTGATAGTGTTAACACCTCACTGATTGATATATCTCACATTACGTGAAGTAAACAAAAGCTGTAGGTAATAAATAATACGTTTTAGTTTACAAATAGTAGTACAAATACTCACTGTGTAAAAAGCCAGAATGAAACACTAGCTCACTAAGCTCAATCATTTAACATGCGTCTTTTCACTTTCAATTCTACAATAGTAATGAAAGATATTTAATTATATTACTTCGCTTTTCGGCATGTTCAAAGGATGCCGACAAACGTGTTAACTCAGCGGTTATAAGTACACAGTTGTTGTCGGTACTATTCCTTGTCGAGTTGTGGCAAAAATTACATTTTCATTTTTTGAGATTTCTTTTTCTATTTTAAAAATTTGTGCTTTAAGATGTATTTACTAGATTATTAAAAATGTATTTTGTAATACAGTATAAGAATAGTTCGTAAAAACCAACGTATTTAACCATTCAAGTTTCAATTATTACCTAACTTTATTATTAAGTAATTATTGTATTAATTGTTATGGTTTTTTTAAATAAGAGTACCTCAAGTTTAGTAAGGTATTCCAATTAAAGTTTTTTATCAATAGTAAAGCTACATCGCCACAAAAAGAATGCCGACTCGTATGTCGCACTTGATCAAAAGAAATACCGCCAACCAATAACAAATGGCACGTGTAAGAACTTAGTTTATTCTACTCGCTGGTAGATGGCGTCAAATTAATAATTTGGAAATAAAATTCAAACAGACAACTTTAATGAAGATCAATTTAAAAGTAATAAAATTGTTCATTTATTTTAATTTTGTGTTTTTCAGATCGTAAATTTGTTAAACATTTATAATTAGATGTGTTCTTATAAGATTTATCGTCGACTTTGCGTTGTTTGTTATATATTTAGGAGCAATACGGAAGCGCCAGGTAACCGAATCTGCAAACTAGAACATTGAACCCTAAATGACGTCTTGCGCAGGCATACTACATTAGGTCTGGACCGGGCACGGCTGCTTCGGTGAGTATCTGAATCGAATAGGATGGAAGGCTATAAAACAATGCTACCACTGCGGGTCCGACGGGACTCCGCCCAGCTCACGCTGGAGGACTATCCTGTACGGGAGCCCAAGGTCGAGTCCTGGCCGGACGGACGAAACCTCTCACCGCCAGCATTGATCGCGGCTATGCTGACGAGTGGTGAAGGGTGGGAAGCCGCGGTCTCATTCTGTGAGGTTATTATGCTCAAGAAGAAGTCCGAAGGAGGAGGCGTAGGGGACGTGGCAGTGGTGGCTAGCTCCTGAGGGTCATTGCTGGCACGTCTTGGAGCGATATAACCGTAGCAAACGACCCGAGACAGGGGACACGGACCCGGCGGGTGTCTAGATCTAGGGTGGGACGCTATGTCGCACCTTACCATGTAGAATGGTGAGAGGGGAAATACTGTCCTGACCCAGGGGTGACCATGCTCATCCAGGTATGTATCTCATTTGTGACGTGAGACAGGGAGGACTCCAGAAGCCGCTGATGCGTTCCTGGAGCTTCTCTCGACTACCGAGGTTGGCCGCCGCGGTTTATTGTGTGCCGAGCCTTCGTCTCCCCCACGGAGGGTATGGTGCGAACAGCATTCCCCGGGAAAAGAAGGTCTGGAACTATTGTACATTAGCTTATGTACGATGTACTCGTCTAAAATTGAAAAAAAAACAAAGCTATAACGATCAATTATCAATAATTGCCACCGGGCTCGATAGATGGCATCTAAATCGAAATAGATCGCAATCGCACACTCGTAAAAACGTTTGTTATTCTCTTTCTATACTTAGATTTAAATACATACGTTGAATTTCATGATGTTATAATTTCTAGACATTTAACCGCGCCCAGGGTAGACCGAGAAGATGTGACGTCAATTCCACGAGATCTTTCATACGTTCGTCCGGTACTGGAGCTAATTTAAAGCCTTTCTTCTCGATAACTAGTATATCTAACATTGAAACAATTTTTCAAATCGGACCAGACTTCTTGAGAATTAAATCGTTTTCCAAACAAACAGGTAAATATCTTGTGGCAACTTCCATATACCTACAGCGCAACAACATAAATATAAGACAGCATACACAGTTCGATGTTTCTTCAATAGATGGCGCTGTCTTAAATTTATGTTGTTGCGCTGTATGTGGAAGTCGCCACAATAATAATAATGTGGTTTTCCTTTGGATGGAGCACTACGCATGGCAACAGCACTGCAAAGAGACCTAAAACTTGAAAAAAAAGTTCTTTAGACAGGTACCAACCCCACCGGTCGACGTGGTATAGTAGGTCTTTTTTCAAAGTAGAGGTTTATGTCCAGCACTAATAAAGACTATTTATGATAATGATGAGTTTATTACGTGCCTCTCTAGTGTAAGTATACCATCGTATTCTATGATACAAGGTGGAGTTCAAGACCTACAATAAAAATAATTGCTCACTTTTACGATTCCAAGATGGCGGCTACAACAACAATGAGCGCACAATCGGTGCAATATGGCCGTTTGTGCGTGTATGTGTTTTGTTCTTTGTACGGCCGCATCTAACATGTTGTAATATTTCGCAATTAAAGTTCGGGTCGCCCACAACTGAGTGATCTAGTTTAAAAAAACACCATGAGCCTATATGATTGTGTATTACGGCCATAGATTAAAGAGGTACTATTTTCTTTTGTACCTATTTCCTATTACATTTTATAACTATTATGAAAAGAAAACCACAGATGAACATGGAGTCTCCTTGTTTTTGAAGTCGGATAAGAAGAAATGTAGCTGGCAGCGAATGAGTACGGACTGCCCAAGACCAGATTCATATGGGAGATCATCACCATAGGCATTGTAATCATGGAGTAATAATAATAGTTCAATCATCAACAACCCATAATGTCCCACTGTTGGGCTCGGGTCTCCTCTCAGGAGAGGGTTAGGGCCATACGTCCCCACGCTGGTCAAGTGCGGGTTGAGGACTGGCAAGAATACATTGTGGCTAAATATCATACCGTTGGATGTTTTTAAGCAGCCAGAAGACCTCCAACTAAGCTTCACGACTGTTATCGTATGATAACAGCCGGGACTGACTGCTTAACGTGACCTCCGGATCACGGAAACACTCATGGTAACATGCCACCAGCGGCCACCCATCCAGGTACTGACCGCGCCGTCGTTGCTTACTCTCGGTGATTGTTTCTAATCACCGAGTGCAACTGGGCTATGAGCGCCTTCATAGTTAATGATCGCTCCTAATAGATATTTTTATATGTATTATATATGTATATATATTATAATTGAACTTCGAGGAAATGGTACTATGTACTTACCACCTTAGTGCCTATATATATATCTATGCACGCTTAACTTAACCTCATTATATATTTAAAAAAAACATTACCCTTTACTAAGCCAGGTGAATTAAGAAATAAAGAATAAATTTTATTACTATTTATCGTAATGTTATAAACTTTAATTACATTTGTAGTGTAATGTGACATGTTGTTGTAGAAAGTCTTTTAGAGCGAAGGCAACTTCTATAACTCAAAGATTAGAGTTAGTTAATAAAGTGAGACAGACAAGAAAGAGACAGAGAGAGAGAGAGAGAGAGAGAGAGAGAGAGAATATAAATGTCATCACCAATGTTCATTCTCTTGGTATCATTTTTTTTTCTAATACCGCCCACACGCACATCACTGTAACTCCTGCATACCAGGATCAACGACAGTTATTCACGAATACACCGAGTTATGATACTCTGGAAGTCTTAGGAAAAATTAAACTGTCTTGGAACCCGCAACGAGATTAGGTGTAGTAATTTCTAGGTATCGTAAGAAGTGACTAAGATAGCAAACTAGGCAGGACAATAGCACTGCACGGAGAAGGAAATTTGAAGCAAACCTTATATATACCCGCAAATCTGGGTGGTGTAGGAGACAGAAACTTCATTTCTGAGGTTAGGCCTATGTTATAATGATTAATGTTTACTGCCTAATGACACATCTACATTGCTTACTTAATCTATGTGAACAGTAAATACGTTATGGGATTTAGAGCAAGGTCATTGGATTGCAATTATGGACCGATTGTGTCCGGTGTCTTCAATAAGTGATACAAGTTATAAGCTGAAAAGATAGCGGCAAAGGAAAAGGCTGAAAAACAAAAACACACAAGATGTTGCATGCAATGTATCTGTAGAATTCTAAAATAGGTGAAAGACTTGCCCCGATGAATTGCGTTTCAAAGGCATTTGATTGTTTTCTGGGTTCAGTTATTTATACGCTACGGGGGAACACATACATGAATAGAGTGCAAAAATTATCCTCCCGTTTTGCATAACCATAGTCAGGTAAAAAAACTCTTAACGATTAGATTGCCCTTGAATTTTTTACTAATAAGTGTTCTTATTCCGCTAGGGTCTATATTCTGGCTGTGAGGAGGCGACATCTGCGTACACAACGCTTATACTCAGAGAGCCTCCGCGTTTGCCGTACGTCGCCTAAATAGAGAGTTTGATCTGTAGACGGTGCCCGCGTCAGTGTGGACAGGCGCTGGGAGGAGTTTGGATGTTTGCACAACAGCAGTTCCCGAACCCCATCTACCTCAAGCGCTGAGTAGCACACCGTGTGGTTTTACTCGGTCCGATTCCGAAACACCACCCAGATGCAAACCCCGGTGGGATAACCCCCGTAGGGGTTTCCACTCGTAAAATAAGCTAAAACTAAACATTTAAAAAACCGTCTACACAAGCAATTAATCCAGTAATCATACGCCAAAAATGCTTTACATCATTTTGGAAAAAAGCTGATATTCTAACATTTCTGGACCGATATTTACCAAACATAGCTAAGAACCATCGCAAGCTTTCAANCTCATGGTAACATGCCACCAGCGGCCACCCATCCAGGTACTGACCGCGCCGTCGTTGCTTATTCTCGGTGATTGCTTCTAATCACCGAGTGCAACTGGGCTATGAGCGCCTCCATAGTTCAATGATTTCTCCTAATATATATTTTTTATATGTATTATATATGTATATATATTATAATTGAACTTCGAGGAAATGGTACTATGTACTTACCACCTTAGTGCCTATATATATATCTATGCACGCTTAACTTAACCTCATTATATATTTAAAATAAAAACATTACCCTTTACTAAGCCAGGTGAATTAAGAAATAAAGAATAAATTTTATTACTATTTATCGTAATGTTATAAACTTTAATTACATTTGTAGTGTAATGTGACATGTTGTTGTAGAAAGTCTTTTAGAGCGAAGGCAACTTCTATAACTCAAAGATTAGAGTTAGTTAATAAAGTGAGACAGACAAGAAAGAGACAGAGAGAGAGAGAGAGAGAGAGAGAGAGAGAGAAAGAGAGAGAATATAAATGTCATCACCAATGTTCATTCTCTTGGTATCATTTTTTTTTCTAATCCCGCCCACACGCACATCACTATAACTCCTGCATACCAGGATCAACGACAGTTATTCACGAATACACCGAGTTATGATACTCTGGAAGTCTCAGGAAAAATTAAACTGTCTTGGAAACCGCAACGAGATTAGGTGTAGTAATTTCTAGGTATCGTAAGAAGTGACTAAGATAGCAAACTAGGCAGGACAATAGCACTGCACGGAGAAGGAAATTTGAAGCATACCTTATATATACCAGCAAATCTGTGCCTTCATTTCTGAGGTTAGGCCTATGTTATAATGATTAATGTTTACTGCCTAATGACACATCTACATTGCTTACTTAATCTATGTGAACAGTAAATACGTTATGGGATTTAGAGCAAGGTCATTGGATTGCAATTATGGACCGATTGTGTCCGGTGTCTTCAATAAGTGATACAAGTTATAAGCTGAAAAGATAGCGGCAAAGGAAAAGGCTGAAAAACAAAAACACACAAGATGTTGCATGCAATGTATCTGTAGAATTCTAAAATAGGTGAAAGACTTGCCCCGATGAATTGCGTTTCAAAGGCATTTGATTGTTTTCTGGGTTCAGTTATTTATACGCTACGGGGGAACACATACATGAATAGAGTGCAAAAATTATCCTCCCGTTTTGCATAACCATAGTCAGGTAAAAAAACTCTTAACGATTAGATTGCCCTTGAATTTTTTACTAATAAGTGTTCTTATTCCGCTAGGGTCTATATTCTGGCTGTGAGGAGGCGACATCTGCGTACACAACGCTTATACTCAGAGAGCCTCCGCGTTTGCCGTACGTCGCCTAAATAGAGAGTTTGATCTGTAGACGGTGCCCGCGTCAGTGTGGACAGGCGCTGGGAGGAGTTTGGATGTTTGCACAACAGCAGTTCCCGAACCCCATCTACCTCAAGCGCTGAGTAGCACACCGTGTGGTTTTACTCGGTCCGATTCCGAAACACCACCCAGCTGCAAACCCTGGTGGGATAACCCCCCGTAGGGGTTTCCACTCGTAAAATAAGCTAAAACTAAACATTTAAAAAACCGTCTACACAAGCAATTAATCCAGTAATCATACGCCAAAAATGCTTTACATCATTTTGGAAAAAAGCTGATATTCTAACATTTCTGGACCGATATTTACCAAACATAGCTAAGAACCATCGCAGGCTTTCAAATAAAAAAAACCCGCATCGAAATCGATCCATCCATTTTCCACACACATAGAGACATCGACATCAAACTTATAGCATCCCTCTTTTTGCGTCGGGGGTTAAAAAGGGTCCATATTCCGCTCTTATCAATTTGATGCTAGCGCAATAGTAGTGTCCTTGTAGATTTTTCATTAGCACCTCAGGACTAATATCATAAAAACCTATATAATAATAGTCAGGTCTAAGTTTATGACTTGGACCGCAACTAAGTACACAATAAACGTCTTGTTTATTGTTTTTCTAACTTGACGAGATTGACGTTGAGACTTATTGGAATTATATTTGTGAAGAAAGCAAGGTCGCCTGCTTAAGGGTCCATAACTCTACGGGATTGTGATGAGCTATTGTAATGCATTGTTTGTTAAAAAGATATTTGCTTGTTGAGATTTATTTTAAGCGTCTGTTGCTTTGTGTTGGTTGAGGGTCAGAGTTTTGTTTCGTGTTAATACATGTACGATTTAAGTACACACCCCCGCATTACGACGAAATTATATGAAATAAGTAAAATAATTTTTCTTAAAATTGATCCCAGCTAGATCGTATTATCGCCCCCGAAAAATTTGCTTACTAAATTTCATGAAAATCGTTGAAACCGTTTCTGATATACAGATTATATATATACTAGGTCTGGTCTCCGGCAGCCCCAATGCCCCGATATAGCTCCCTGCGATTTTTGGCTGTTTAATCGATCGAAAATACCGCTTAAGGGACATCGATCTGACGATGAAACGAAATTTATTTGGATAGAACATAGGTCAGTACCAAGTATTAACATTGGTAGTTTTTGATCAAACCATGTTCTACCTTGTTTTGGGATGCAAATATTTATAAATTATCATTATTTCTTAAAAAATAATAATGTTATATAAAACTAAAAACATAATATTTTACCTACATTGTTTAGCGTCATATAAAATTGTAAAAATTGGTATTGTATATCTTAACAACTATCGATTATATAACTATTATATTTTAATAAGTATTATACTACATTACATTGTATAAATTCTGTTACTGTATAAAAACACTGCAAAGAGACCGTTGAAACTAATGCGAAGAACCGACTTTCATCATCATCATCATCAGCCTATCGCAGTCCACTGCTGGACATAGGCCTCTCCAATTTCACGCCACTTAGTTCGATCAACGACTTTCAAGAGGGTTTTATTAAGTGAAAACATCGATATGAGCGCCTTGTTAAATTCGGGTAACGAAAAATAACTTAGGCAGCCTCGGTAGCCCAGCGGTAGCGTATGCGACTGCTGATCTTGAGGTCTCGGGTTTGATTCCCGGATCGGATCAAATGTTTGTATGATCTACAAATGTTTGTTTCGGAGTTTGGGTTTTTTCTATGTATTATATGTATGTATTTACAAAAAAAGTATTTGTGTATTAATATCAGTTGTCTAGTACCCATAACACAAGCTCTGCTTAGTTTAAGGACCTAGATGGCGTTGTGTGTTAGATGTCTGAAATATTTATTTATTTATATTAATAAATAGAATCGAAATAGGTCGGATACTTTTGGAACAGATCTCGTATACAAGAATTGCTCGTTTAAAAGTATTAGAAAGATGTTTATCCTGTTTCGATGGGAACTTTATAAGCATACATGAAATGAACACAAAAAAAACACTTAGATTAAGAATGAAATAACCGTTTTTGGTTCAAAATGTTGATCCATGTGGGATCTAATCCACAACAACCAGCGCAGTATTAAACGGCGAGCAGACTGTTTAAGTCACTACACCATTCGTACAAATATAAACTTGTATAAATACCGTTTTAGAAAGACAGACCAAAATATTACTACCGTTTATACTTTCATTTGCATTTAAACTAGCTTGGACCCGCGGTGTTGCCTGCAGTTGATGTTATACTACGGGTAACCCCAGCTATTTTATTTATATAGAGAGGAGTATAAAAAACTGTATGAACAATAAAAGGTAACGTAATTTAAATTTAAAGAACAACACTAGGCCGCCCTTTGTACATTCATTTTTTTTATTTTTGTTAATTTTTAGGAATGTAATATACATTCCAATATACGTTTGTAAATCTTGCTGTGCAAAAAGTATTATCCATCTATCTACTGCTGTAGTGATAATAGTTGTTGCTGCACTATGTCCTATTTTTGGCAAATATAATATTGCGGCGGCATATTTTACCCAAAAGCCTTGATACCCCATATTTAGTAGGGCACGTGTCATCCAAAAGACTCTTATCAAACTACGTAGGCTGTTTGACAATTAGGAGATGTCGGCTTTTAAGAAATGTTTTTTTGGCAATTCATATCTCTATGGATCGCACTAGTGTTGTGAACTTTATTGATATACTTAAATGGTTCAAATGCCGTACCGCCCTGTTACCTTGACAAGAAAAAATTAATTAAAAAAATTACTCTATGTACATCAATTTTAAGGTTGCCTGGTAGAGATTGCTTTCGGAGATCGTTTTTTGTTTTTGCGAAAGACGGTCCCCATTTCATGTCATCCACATTTTTTATATTTTTTATCATTAATTCCATCACGACGAAGACTTGAAGACTCGAAGACTTAGAGTTGAAGACTTGAAATACTTGACATTGGCAGAAATAGCTGATCCGGCTGATTGCCATATCATCAAAAAGCAGAAGAAGAGATTGCTTTCGGCAATAAGGCCGTCCTTTGTACATTATCCATTTATCATAGTCTGTACTTTTTTTTATATCTGTATTACAGTGTACAAATAAAGAGTTTTCTATCTATCTATCAATTGTGTCAAAGTTTACTAAATAATTAATACGTTTTCAAATATAAATGAATTAAGTACGTTCAATTATTAGACCCATACCTACTAATTTAAAAATTCGAAAGTAACTCAATCCATTGTCTGTCTTTCTGTGAAGTTTTCACGGCTTTGCCGCTGCACCAAATTCAATGAAATTTGACATGGAGATACTTAGATACTTGAGGAAGGACAAAGGCTACTCTTTGCAGCGATAAAAGACATACCGATTTGGATGAATCTCAGTTTTTTTTATTTAATAGGGGGCAAACGGGATACGTACCGCCTGATGGTTAGCGATTACCGCCGCCCATGGACACCCGCAATCCTAGAGGCATCACAAGTGCGTAGCCGGCCTTTGCGGGATGGGGAGGGGTTGGGATACGAGCCTCCGGTATCCTCATTCGCTCGGTGAATAACAGCGCAAGTGTTATTTTACACCGGTTTTCTGAAAGGCCGTGGTATCACACGGTCGAGTCGGCCCACTAGTGTCGAAGCATGGCTTTCCCACGGTAAGAAGCAGAGAATCTCCCAAGGTATATTTCTGTCGATAATCGCCGCGAACAAATACTAGTATAGTAATATATTTATTTGTCAAAATTGGTTACAAAGAATTCAAAGTTTGTGATGTTTCATAATGTTGTTTTTATTGATTTCTTAAATAATATACTGACTTACTTAAGATATTAGAAACCAATTCTGTTTAAAGCTTTTAACTGTAGATAAAAAGTCATTAAAACTTTGGAAAGAAACATTGTGTTACAGTTCTATTGGGTAAAATCTTAAAACCAAGATGGCGGATCCATAATACCTGTACGACTATCTTTGAAGGACAAACGGATCACGTTCCAATTTTAAACTTAAAAATTTCAACATTATGAATTATGTTTTATTAAAGATGCAAGATAATTCAATATGGAGTCTATCTTGTTGATAAATCATGTTGAATAGACAGTTGTAAGATAATCTATTACAACTAAATCATTTTTGATTGATTATAAACAGATATTAATAGTTACGTCTTCTGCTCATACTCGCTATTTTATGGAATTGGAATAGGCAAACGAGCAGACGCATCGCCTGATGGTAAGCGAATAACATCGCCCATGGACACCCGCAACACAGATTGAGTCACCGGCCTTTGGGGGATGGGGAGTTGGAAGGATTGAGGTATGAGCCTCCGGTATCCTCGCTCACTCGGTGAAACACTGGTTATATGTGAGGCCTTGATATCACTCCGGTCGAGCAGGCCTATTTGTGCCGTGGTGTAGCTCTCCCACGGTATTGAAATATTTAAAGATTTAATAGTTAGCTATTTTTTTTCTATTTTTAAAAAGATAACTCTCGATTTCTTCGTTTGACCTAATGGTTTCAGTGCTCGCCACACCGCTTCCTACTGCGCCAAATGTTGTGGGTTCAAATCCTACATGGGACAACGCTTTGTGTGATCCATAAATTGTTGTTCTAAGTCTGGGTGTACTTTGTGTCCGTTTCATATATGTTTGTAAAGATCCCCGTGACACAGGAATTTATATTCCCAATGCGGGAGTTGTCTTATAAAAAAAAAGAAAAAAATGAAAAGATTTAGGGATATAGTATATCTCCCGGGAAACCTAAAAAACAAAGACGGACACAAAAATCACACTCCGAACAACAATTTGAACCCACAACACTTGGCGCAGTGAAAAGCGGCGTGGCTGCCTCTTATACCACCAGGCCACTGTACAGTCTATTGGATTAATCCTACTAATATTATAAACGCGAAAGTTTGTAAGTATGGATGGATGTTTGTTACTGTTTCACGTTAAAGCTATTGAATGGATTTTAATGGAACTTTACAATAATATAGCTAGCTATATACATCAGAATAAAACATAGCCTACAATAAGTACAGACACTGGCGGTCTTATTCTACCAATGTCGGCGACTGCAGATCTAGAGGTGCCGGGATCGATTCCCGGGTCAGACTTTCTTGTAAGAAAAATGCAACAGCAGTCCGGAGTATGGAAGATGGCGGTGTTTCTCGCCCGTGCCTCGGAGAGCATTTTAAACCGTCGGTCCCTGTTATCGTGAACATCTATAGCAATCGTTATTGGGAAGTCAGTACATTCAAATATAATGACAACTTGATCAACATTTGAATTCATTTCACCCTCAGGGTTGCGGAGGTCCGATGCCAGTCGCTCCGTGTAAAAACTAATATTCAGGTAAAACCGGTTGAACTAGTAGCCGACCCCAAATCTTGAGAATAATGAATTCTAGGAAGATGATGTTTGGTGGACTTATTCCATTTTTAAGTTGTAAAATATGACGGTGTAATTAAACTTTCCTATTGCAATCACCGATGATCACAACAATAGTCATTAAGATATATTTTGATTGATTACCTAATTAAGGCGTGCTTATAATATGCATCTTGCCACACATGAATTCAAATCAAAATGATACCAACCTATAATTTTTGTTTCACGAAGTTGGTTGTAGGTATATTAATTTAGAGAAAACAGCTCATTAGGAACTGTACTGCTAAAATCTATGAGTTAACTTTTGTTTGTTTAACAACGAGCTTTTGCCCGGGGCTACGCTCACGTAGAAGTAATTATTCCCTATTTTATCCCCTTAGGAGTGGCATTTCATACCAAAATTCCTTTCTTAGCGTTCACTGACGTTATATAAAGCATCTACATGCAAAATTTCAGGATTCTAGGTTCAGAGGTTTGGGCTGGGCGTTGATGGCTCTTTTATATATATAGATTTGAGAATAAATTTGCTAGCGTTGCAAATGTCGATGCGTTCCTGGTTCTCTTCGTGACTGCCGAGGTAGAGCGCCGTGGGGTTAAGTGGGTAGATCGGTTCTCCGACAGTCCCACACAGGCTCTTCGTCTCCTCTGCAGTGCGAAAATCATTTCCAGCGTAATATAATATATGACAAAGCAGTCATGAGAACTGCCGGCAGAAGTGAAAACTCAAAATTATAAACAAGCATTTGTTTAAGCTCACCTGAAATTAACCTCTTTGCTCTTTAAAGAAAATGCGCAATAAAAATAAGTAAAAAATATAGCCCGTGGAAAGCGTTCGGTGACGATGACGCGAGTTCCATGATTTTTGTTCACCCAAAAAGTGCTAAACGCGCCTAAAGAAGTTTTCACTTCAAAAAGGTACTGCATCACGAATATTATTTCAAAACAATGTCAGTAAAATCGTGACCCAAATCGTTTATTCCGTTCTAAAGACCAAATTAACAGAATATTTGAAGTTTGGACTTTAACAGAAGCCCTCGAATGATGTAGGAAGGATATTGGTACATAATAAGACAGCCGAGTTGGTATTGCATCTGGATGCTTGTTAGCTTGAAGGAGTAATTCACGATAAACGATAAAATTGCGCGTTTCTGCACTCATATCAGCAATTTTGTAATGTTGATACATTTTTGAATGATTGTGAAGGATATTTTGTTATTCTATTTTGTTTGTGGTAAAAGAAAAGGGTTTTTGACTTGCTTTTTAATAACACGACTAGGAAGCACACTGTAGCCTGACCGGTGCAGAAATCCTTTCGGATACCACCGACTGATCGTTATGTCGAACTCGAACCGACTAAAAACCACACAACGTATCTGGTGCTAATAGCTGGGGAACCAGGTGCACTTTTGAAAGGAAGTCCCTGGAACCCTAACGTACCTAGGACCTCCTACTGTTTATAGGTGGCCGCCTCCGCTGTAGAAACCCTATCGCCCTTACTCTATTCAAAAAAGGGCGCGAGCAATTTATAGGGTTATTGTAGTCTGCGGTACCTAGCCCGTTCCCGAGCCTGGCGGACAGGGAGAGTTCCAAACTTCTCCCAGTCCTGCTCCGCCATCTCCTTCGCAAACATAACTTACTCGGAGAAAGACGGCAGAGTTTGCTCTCACTCCGCAACATGGCGGCAATCAAGTTATCGAGCGAGAGAACCCCCACTCCGATGGATGGTGGCACTCAGGCGTTGGCTCCTTGCGGATCAGACACAAGTACCCTGCGAAGCATCCTTTTCCAGTGATCACCTGTGTCAGCCGCTATGAGGCTCCCGTGATGCCTATCGAGACAATCCTCCATAGCGGGTCTTACCGCTGCAATAACGGCGTGCCCAAGATGTTGCACACCATTTTATAACAAATATTTATTTTTACTGTTCGAGATTTTTGTTTTTCAAATAAATATCTTGTTTAAGTTATTGTTTAAATTTAGGAAACGTAATATAGTTTGCCTACTAATTTTCTAAAGCTACAAAATGATAAACAACATCATTTATCATTTTTGCTCCTTTCCAAAGAGCCATTCTGGAGTTAGTAACCGAAGAAATAAAAGCACTGAACACTTTTCTTAAAAAAATATGAAGTTCTAAAAATCCACTAAGTGCGAGTCGGACTCGCGCAGGAAGAGTTCCGTATACTTAAAGCGTCTACATGTTGCCGTTATCAATATCAAGCAAAAAAATCATGTTATTCGTATTGGAGCCCATTTGAATATTTATTTTATTCTATTCTTTAGTATTTGTAGTTATAGCAGCAACAGAAATACATCATATCTGAAAAATTAAACTGAATAACTATCACGGTTTACGAGATACAGTTTGGTAACAGACGCACAGCGAAGTCTTAGTAGGGTACTCTTAATAAGGGGCCATGAGAAGATCACCAGGAACCGACGAGTATGCATACAGCGATTGATGAATATGAACGAAGTAAAAGAGGACTCTGGTAAGTGGAGATCAATTATCTCTGCCTACCCCTATGGGAAATAGGCGTGACTTCACGTATGTGGTATATTGGTATATTCACTTACTTAATCAACACATTTTCTCGGGAAATTCCTTCCAGTTTTCAGCATGTCTTTTGTTATACATGCAAAAGTTTAAAACCATACTTGTTACTTAATAACTACGCTAAAGCTGTGATCAAACGTTAGTATAGCTTAAAAAAATAACCCAATTTTCACACCATCTTGATTCGAAGTTAACAAAAGTGAATACAATAGTGTTGTACCAATTAGTCGAAAACTATTACGCAATTAGTGTTGGATTGGCTTAATCGAGAAAGTTTCAAGGTTCTTCTCACGAGTTATCTTAAAAGTGTTTATCTGTTGAGGAAGAGCAGAGAACTACTTATTAAGAGCAAGTAGGTTAATTTGTACGTAGAGTAGATACAAGTTCTAATTATACAGTGAGAATATGTGGATATGAGAGATACATTTGCATACAAATGCAATTAAGCTCTGGTTAGGTTTTGTACTACCTTGTTTTGGTGTAGATTGAGTGTGACGTATGTTTAGTCGTAAATAACTTAAAGACACTTAAAGTATACTGTCAGTTTGTGATGGATCAAGGATACAGAGTGGCAGGGGAGACCATTTTTTTTGAGGTTGTGGGCAAACGAGTAGATTTATCGCCTGATGGTAAGCGATTACCACCGCCCATGGACATCCTCAAACCACAGGCGTCACAAGTGCGTAGTCGGCATTTTAAGAAAGATGGTCCCCATCACAGTCGTCATTTTATCTCATTCAAATTTTTTATATTTTTTTTATCATTAATTTCGTGGACTTTAGAATAGAAATCTTTAAATAACTGACATTGGCAGAAATATGTTAACTGGCTGGCTGACCGCTCATCAAAGGAAGAAACAGAAGTACAGAGTGGCACCACAAGTATTCGTCTCGTTTGCGTCGTGAGAGTTGAGTAAGCAGTCGAAACTGTTCAAAACAAAAGAAATATAAAGAGAAGAAAACACAAATTCTATACTGACTGTTATATACTTTACTATTATCTATCTTCTAAGCATACTTCTTTATCTATGACACCTGTGTCTACAATTTGATTGTCTTGTCTTTGGAACCTGTATATATACTACGATTTGCTATTTAATTCATTCATTTGATAACAAGTTCATCTAGATTTCTACACGAAAAGGCTCCTTTCTTACTTAACACTTACTCAGTCTGGCCAGGTGTGGTATATTAGGACAAAAACTTCGTTTCTAAGAAGAAGCCTATGTTTAGGAGGATTGGAGGCTGGTATGGTAATCACAGTCTATCCACAAAACTTAAATATAGGCGTGTGTAGGTCTACAGGAGGGGGCTATCTACAAACCGCAGGTGGCTCGAGGTACGTCGGGGTTCAAGGGTTTTCCTTTCAAGGGTGCACCTGGTTGCCCAGCTCTTAGTACCCGAGACGGGGTACAGGAGGTGGTATCCTTAAAAAAAAGGAGTAGGTTCTCAATTCGACTGTATTTTTTTATGTTTGTTACCTTAAAACTTTCGACTTGGTGAACCGATTTTGATGATTCTTCTGATGGTCCAGTTCATGATGTGGTTTTATGTATTTAAAGCCTTTTGAATCTTAATGTTATTCGCTATTACTTTTTTTTATAGCTACTTTAACAATTCAAAACATGTAAGCCCGGAGGCTGTAAGCTGATTAGTTGTATATCAAATTGCTCACAACATCGTGACTACTAATCCACTAATTATTGTATTACAATAGAAAAACTGTTCCAATGCTCAGAGTTCAGAGTACATCACAAAGACTGGTGCTCTTGTGAAACCGAAATAGTACTATACCTATCAAACTTTGATTTATTACGGGTACTGACAGGGGTGGTCAACGTTTGGGTGATTATTTGTGTGGGGATTTGAGTATTGTTGCTTTGGTTCAGATGGAGGCTGGCGACGAATCATACGTTAAGTACGAAAGTTAGGTTCAGAAAATAGGCCAGTCAATGTAAGAAAGTTCTGATCCATAGTGCAATCAGCATATATGAATATATTATGAATATGATTACGTGTTTTCTGTGTATGATATGTATGTATTTACAAAATAAGGTGTATATGTACTTATATCAGCTATCTAGTACCCATAACACAAGCTCTGCTTAATTTGTGTGTTAGATGTCAGAAATATTTATTTTATTATTTATATGAAGTATTTAATGCATTATTTCATTCTGACGTTTTCAATATAATTCTGATATTATATTTAGCTTTAGAAATACATGCCTCGGCAGCTTATATATGCAATAACTATATTTTTTAAAAGGAAAAAGCTTATTGGTTTATATATTTCTTAGTTTTGGAAAGATAAATAGCATAATCATTTAAAATAATAAAAATTATCATCATCTTTACCTCACCTTAGCAAGGAGTCTTTAAAAACCAATTTAAAAAAACAACTCATAGGCCTTATTAGTACCGTATGCCACGCTTTGGCATGCATGGGCCGGCTGAACCAGAGAGAGAGATACCACGACCTCACACTAAACCGGTGTGAAACAGCGCCTGCGTTGTATTTCACCGAGTGAGACACCCACCCCTCCCGCAACCCCCAAAAGCGGTAATCGCTCATCTAGCCATACGTATGCTCGTTTGGCCCCTATTTAAAAAAAAAGTTTACAATATTTTAAAGTATCAACTAAAACCAAATTGTTGATAACCCCTGCCAGATCAATTGTAATGATGCAAGGCTGTCCGTAATTATTCTTGATGGTCGATAGTGCGCAGTGTCTCTTAACTAATTGGTAACATACTTCAATATTATCCAACTTACAATTTTTTTTTATGTAAAATCCTGCCATAGTGACTACTTTGTACACTCCGTCTCACATTTTATGTACTCTCTTCTAACTGTAATTATAGCGTGCGAATAAAGAGCTTTCTATCTATCTATCTATCTCTAGGAGCTTAACATTATTAATCAGTTTGAAACAATTCTTTGGTTGCTTGTCATAGTGAGTGAACCCGGAACAAATCCTCGCCTAACTCTGGAGAGAATGGAGGCTTGAAGGAAGCCACTTGCAACTTTAGCGCAGGTCTCTGTGGGAGTTATTTACAATTAGATTACAGTTGAAGTTTTGCAGTTTCTATCAGTCTCTAGCTCCGTTCTGGTAATAGGGTTGACTACACGATTGGCTTAGTGGTTTAAGTGGTCGCCTCACCACTTCCTACTGCGCCAAGTGTTGTGGGTTCAAATCCTACATGGGACAACACTTTATGTGATCCATAAATTGTTGTTCTAGGTCTGGGTTGTACTTTGTGTCCGTTTCATGTATGTTTGTAAAGATCCCCGCGACACAGGAATGTATATTCCTAATGCGGGAGTTGTCTTTTTAATGAAAAAATAAAGAAAAAAAAATGGTTTTCAGGCTTAAATAAAGTATTCTAAACCAAATGGCCTATTTTTAATCCACATTCCATACTAGTTAATATTATAAATTCAAAATTAACTCTATGTAATCCGTTTTCATGGCGAAACCACTGCACTGTTTTTAATTAAATTTGACATAGAGATACTTTGATAGTTGAGGAAGGATATAGACTTTACCGCGATAACTGATAAAACCGCGGGCGGAGCCGCTGCAAAAAGTTAATCTAATATAAAATATAAAATTCTCGTGTCGCTGTGCTTGTTACCGAACGCTTCCGAAACGATTGGACCGATTTTTATGAAATTTTGTGTGCATATCAGGTAGGTCTGAGAAATAGCTTGACATAAAAAAAGAAGACATAAATTTTTCATACTCCTCAACTGAAAATGTAATCTAAAAGTTTTTCTGGCAACCTCCAAGGTTTGCGTAGCTGGGAAGTTAGTTGTAGAACTACGCATACACATATATGTATACAACAATGATACAGAACGCGTTGCTTTTAGACTTATCCGAATCTTCACAATCTAGGGACCTACGGAAATACTCAAATTAAAATTTCATGAAAATCGATTAAAAAAGTACTTTTAAGTAAGTTCTGAGACTCTTTACAGAAGCAAAGAGCTTACTGCTATTATGATAGCCATATAAATGGAGCCTATTGTCCACGAATTAAGATTGATTTACAGACCGCCATAACAGGTAAACTAAAAAAAAACCCGCTGCTCTATGGTATGAAAAGTCTAATAACCTTAAAGGAATACTGCGATTACGTGCTTCCCTGATTATCAAGATACAGCTTGACATTCAGACATACACGTACCATAAGATTAAAGGACTAAGGTCATGTTCTGGGAGGCAAGAGATTGCCATCATAAAAAAATATGAATCATTGGTATAATTGTTCATTTCCCGTGAATCAAAAATAGTAAATTGTTAAAATCAATTAACGATTTTCCTGCCAGGATGTTCATTTACGTATTGTTCATTTGAAATACGTTGCAAATTTTAATTACTAGGGGCTGAATATCAGGTCTACAATAGCTTTACGTGCAGGTATATTTCCTACTTGGCTGGCTCCGCCCCTTAATAGAATTCACACAATAGCATTTTTTGTTTCAATTAGGAAAGTATATGAGAGTTTGTTTTTTAATATTCCGGACACCTAACACACAACACCATCTAGGCCCAAACAAAGTAGGTCTTGTATTATGAATGCTACAAATATACACAGAAAACACCTAAACTCAAAAACAAGTATTTACAGATCATACAAACATTTGGTTCGAACCGGAAATCTACCCAAAGACCTAACACATTAGTCACATTCGTTACTAATACAATACCGAGGCAGTTTTGATATCTACCTATAATTACACGAGGAGAATTATTTGTTAGTACATTGAAAAAAAATAGGTGGGCAAACGAGCCGACGTATCGCCTAATGGTAAACGATTACCGCAGCCCGTGGGCAACACACCCAATCGCTGAAAGTTAACATCTAGAAAAAGTGTAGAAAACAATAACGTCTTAAAAACACTAGAAAGCGCTATATCTTCACATGAGCTGAACGATTTCAGATAGTCGATACTAGTTCAAGTGATAATAGTCAATGTAATAATACAAAACAATCGTTATCAAGTCACACCACTACTAGACAGACCTCTCTTTAGAAAGGAGATTTTGACTTACTACTATTTACTCTGGAAAGATGGGTTGGTTGTTGTTGTACCTGGCTTTATTTTAAGTGCAATTCCATCAAAACTGAGTGCAATAACGACTTTTTACCCGACTGCGAAAGAAGGAGGGTTATGTTTTTCGAGTGTATGCATGTACAACATAATTAATAGATATACTAAAAATGAAACATTCTAATTTAAAACAACAAATTTGACCTAGCCAAATCGTAAATCGTTATAAGTAGATTAATAAATAAAAATATATTAATGCAAATGCCATGTTGTTTTTTTACCCGACTGCTAAAGAAGGAGGGTTATGTTTTTCGAGTGTGTGTATGTATATTTCTTTGGCACGCCCTGGAGCCTAAACGGCTTATCGTATTTTTATGTGAGTGATGTCAATAGATTCGTTTTAGTCCTGAGAGTGAAACTAGGTACATCAAAATTAAAAAAAACATATTAAAGATTTTTGGAGTCAAAAATTAGTCTAAAAAAAATGTTAAAACATCGAGTGTGGTATCAAATTAAAGAATTATTAACGGTGATTAGGAATGTATATATAAAGAATATGTTCTTTATATGATATTGACGCAGTCGTGTTTTATTTTTTTAAATTAATTACTCCTGCAAGGTATACAGGCAAGTGAAACAGTAGGTCTACTGGTTTTATTATCTTTCAGCCACATAGCACGTAGTGCAGGTTAACTTGTGAGGAGACTTTAAGTAAAAGCTCGACTGGAAAAGATCGGTAGGACAAGTGACTTCATGGGTATTGTAACCGCTGACAGCTACTTCAGTGCCATCTTGAGTGTCATTTATAGAAAAGACTCAATAGAAAATCATCTCACAACTTGTTAAGTGCTTTTTCACCTTGAACTAAATGGTAAGCTTTATTTATCTGTCAAATACATTAAACCAACACTAAATTGATACATAACTCAAGTATGGATAAAGAACGAAGCAAGTTGAATAAAATTTTACAACAGGCCGAATGGAGATGCGCCCTCCACTTCTCGCCATATAAAAACAACATTTTGCATTATATGTAACAGTGCGCATAGAGAACTGGGGCAGTGCGTTCCGCGTTTGAAATTGCCCGCCATTTTTACATTCGGAATCGAGTGATTTTATTTTCATTGTTTCGTTGCATATATTTTTATTTTGTGAATTTTCTAAGTTGGATACCAGGTAATATTATTTCTTATGTATGATAGTTTAAGGTATCACAAATCCCGTATTTAAGTAAATATTAATTATTGCTGTTTATTTAAATAATAACGAAAAATGCTTAAGCAACGTGTCTCTACTTGAAAAACACATTCATTTATTGAAAAAATAATAATATTAACAGAATGAATAGTAAAATATCAATTTTCTAAAAAACCTTTATAATATTGTGCTTTATTTGTTTCTAAAACTTTTACATAAGCTTTTAAACACAGACACGTTTGTTATTTACTTTTTTTTATAAAACTCTCGCATTAAGTATATACACCTAGTGTCCTGGGTGACTTTACAAACATACATGTAACGACTCATAGGCCACCCAAACTCAAAACAACAAATTAATTTAGTACTGCACAATTGCAGACGGCAAAATGTTGTCTGCTGCCTACTCCTTCGAAAATAAAGTTAGATGTATCAGTTCGATGCACACATCGTACCATACTTTGTGTGTCCAGGTCTAAACGTTCTTAGTATTCGCTTTATGTATGTTTGTAAAATATCCCGCGACAATGGACTTATTTTTAGTTCGGGAGCTCTCTTTATAACATGCTATAATTTTAAATTATTAAAAACACCTTTCGCTGCTTACTTAGTATTTTTTTTAATTTAATCGAGTAATCATACGCCAAAAATTCGACCGTTATTAACCAAACATAGCTAAAAACCACTGTAAGAATACTGCCATCATCATCTACGGGCTTTCAAATGAAAACCTTTTTTGTTCAATCTTAATAAAATATGGCCGATGTTACTCCTGAATCTCATTTTCTGTTAGTGAAAGAATTTTCAGGATCAGATCTGTACTTCCGAAGATTACCCCCTACAACCATACAAACAAAGTTAGAAAGCTTGTGTTATGAGTACTAGATAACTGATATATTATAATAGAATACATATATACTTTTTTTTTTGTAAATACATACATATTATAGACAGAAAACACCCAAACTCCAAAACAAATATTTGTAGACCATACAAACATTTGTTCCGACCCGGGAATCGAACCCGAGACCTCAAGCTCAGCAGTCGCATAGGCTCCCACTGCGCCACCGAGGCAGTCAAATTACTGCAAATATGTAGTACGTTGTACTATTTTTTTAGAGATCCTAGGTTTTCAATATCCAGGGTAACAAAATCTATATATTTCAAGAGTATATCTGTTGCTGTTATGAATATCGAGTAAAGACGAGAAAAAAAAACACGTTTGTTGTATGGGAGCCCCCTTATATATTGGTTTTATTCTGTTTTTTTGTATTTATTGTTACAAAGGCAACAGAAATAAATCATCTCTGAAAATTTCAACTGCCTAACTATCACGGGTCATGAGATAAATCCTGGTGACAGACGAATAGCGAAGTCTTAGTGATAGGATCCAGTTTTACCATTTGGTTACAAAACACTAATAACATTTCTGCCTCGGTGGCGCAGTGGTAGCGTACGCGACTGCTGTCCATGAGGTCTTGGGTTCGAATCTGGGTCGGACCAAATGTTTGTATGATCTACAAATATTTGTTGCGGAGTTTGGATGTTTTCTATGTATAATATGTATGTATTTACAAAAAAAAAAGTATTTATTTATTCATATCAGTTGTCTAGTACCCATAACACAAGCTCCGCTTAGTTTGGGACTAGATGGCGTTGTGTGTTGGGTGTCTGAACTATTTATTTATTTATTTATTATTTATTGCATATAAGTTAATACACTTAGTTGGATAATATTCTGTTAGAATCGTGTCCATGGTATTCCCCCACGGAGGCACATACCGTAAGTACCGTTCCCAAACATTTATGTAACTAATTATTATAATAGTAACATTTTCCACATGTTAAGTAACGTAGATATCATCTTATTTTCACGTGAGAAATGGCCATTGTGGACCAACGATACTCCGATTAGATTTAAAACTAAATTAAGATTACCAATCGGTTCCTAGTTGAAATGAGAATTCATCTAAGATAGTGAGTTATGGTAATCACTTAATGTTAGCCAACTGTAAATAACAGTGACTAGCTATGTCCTGCAGCTTCGTTCGCGGGTTTTTTTTAAATATGCTAAAGAGTCTATGATGGAAAGCATGAATAAATAAATATTTCGTACATCTAACACATAACGCCATCTAGTCTTAGTCTCAAACTAAGCAGAACTTGTGTTATGGGAACTGACTACATTACAATACACATACTGGGACATTTTTTTTGTAAATAAATACATATTATACATAGAAAACGCTCAAACTCCGAAACAAATATTTACAGATCATACAAACATTTCATCCGACAAGGGAATCGAAACCGAATTCTCGAGCACAGCATTCGTATACGCTACCAGTGCGCCACTGAGGCAGTGGAATATAATTGAGTAGAATATAGAGAATAGAATAGAACAAAATGAAAATAGCAATAAAAGAGAATGCTGACCATCACAGTCACTATTCTCATTGCTATCGCAGGCAGTGCAGTTTGGTGAGCCATACAATAGTGGCCTAATGAGATGCTTTTTCTCGCCCCGTTTAATCATAGTGGGAGGAAAACACATGCGCTAGTAGTGAGTGCCAAGTTTTGACCGTTTATTCCTTATTTCTAGCTAGAAATAAGAAAAGTAGGTAAGGTAGACTTGATTTTCAAAGTATGTAATCATACAACATGTTATCCCCTGTTTTATGCTATTAAGGAGTTCATCATCAGCCTAATTTAGTCCACTGATGGACATAAGCCTCTCCCATTGCACCTTGAAATCACCATAAATACTTTCGCTTGTGATAGGATACTTTTTTAATAAATATATACATACTAGCTGATCCGGCGTACTTCGTACTGCCATTCTTTTTCATAGGTTTTTATTTTATAAATTTTTCAAAAGCTTTTTTTTATTATTTATGCCCATCTCAGCTTCTCACGGGTAGTGCATTCGTAGACTAAAAAAATTATACTTCTGGTTTTATTTTTATAATTTACTTTAATGCAAACCTTATCCAGACAATAGCAAACACACAAAGAAAATAATTGACCAATTAGGTCCAATCGATCCGAAGTTATGCGCCGACATATATTTAAGTGATTGATTCATCCCCAAGTGTTTGGGTATCCTAACTCACTCGGTGAAATACAGCGCAAGCACTATTTCACACCGGTTTTCTGTGAGGTCGTGGTATCACTCCGGCCAAGCTGGCCCATTCATATGCCGAAGCGTGGCTCTCCCATATTGGATTTAAACCTAGTCATGTTTGGTATTTCTTAGATCATGAAAAATTATCATACCGACACGGTTTCTGATTGAAATTCCCAACCTTTTATCATAGTTGTCCAGTGTTGAACATTATATTTCTCTCCTTAGAAACTGTGAGGTTGGGCCTCATATATTTAATATAGTACTAGCCAATCGACTATTGATGATGATGAAGGTTTGAACAATCCAAGGGTGTCTCCCTTGGATTGTTCAAACACGAATAATATTATCTATACTAATATATGAGCCACGCGGTATAACTTCATCCGCAGGTAACGCCGCTGGTCGAATCAAAATGGCTTTTCTTTTCAATCTAAACCATTCTCGTATCCTCAGGAATATACACCAAAAATTTCATTAAAATCGGTCAGCCGTTTAGGAGGAGTTTAGTTACTTACACACAATGAAAATTTATATATATATAAAGTATAATTATCAATATATTACTGTTATATTGTTTTTTACTGTCAAATATTTTAACAAACCTTTTTTTTTGTTTCAGAAGTTTCTACATCAAAATGCATTTCAAGGTAAGTTAGTATATACTGAAATTTAACACCTTTTTCTGCAATTTGTATGAGTTTTTTCGAGGCCTTTCCAAGGAAGTGTACTACAGCAAGCAAGGATACCGCCTGTTTCCTATTCAATTAAAGCAATGTTACATCACAAACTACATAAAGGTTAGACGGCTGTCTTTTAACAATTTGAGTTACAAGGATCTGATCCTGACCTACTCAAGCATTCTCTTACATCACGGTTCCCAATTCAACAGTATGAGCAACACCCCTTGTCATTTTCTAGGTTACTACCTATGTAACTGCACTACAGTAGAACCACATTGATTTCAGCACGTTTAAGCCTTCTCGACCGGGGTGGTACCACAGTTTCTTTTTCCCCGTTCGTATATCCCTTCGGATACCACCTCTATGTGGCATGTCGGCCTAGAACCGACTAAAACCGCAAGCCGTCTCTGGTACTAGTAGCCGGGAAACCAGGCACACCCTAGAAAGGAAAACCCTGGAACCCTGACGTACCTCGAGCCACCTACGGTTTCTGGATGTCCCCGTCCTGTGTAGAAACGCCGATGTTTCCGTTAATACCCCAATAGGTGGGGCGCGAGTGCTGCGAAGCGCTCGCACCACCCACCCGAGCCTGCTTCTGTTAGGGCGTCAAATGGATTATAGGATGGTTCTACCTTGGCACAGAAAATCAACGTAATATTACAGCATTTGTGCTAACGTGTTTTGTTGGTGAGTGCGAGACCGGAGGCCCAATGATGCAGAAGCTAACTAGACCGCCATGGTGTGGATCACCATACTGCATTGTTGCATTCACAATGAATATGGTGACCATCGCTCTTGGATTCTGTTTATGCTTTCTTTCAGGTAGGGTAGAGTCACTTTAGTAGGCCCAAACAAACAATAAAGAAATCTAAGATATTATGTAAAGCCTATTACTTAACGTACTTCAAACCAAAAAAATACAGATCCCAATAACTATACATTAAATTTCATTCAACATTCGCTCCGTGAAATGAAATCATATTAGAAATCGGTACAAAGAAGCTAATACTACACTATTGCATTAAATTGCTATATTTAGAATTGCCCTATAATCATTTTATCATCAGACCTCATTATTAGCCTTCACGCTTCAAAAAGCTCATATGCAGTTCTGAAAATGAGCCTCTAAATATAATATTTATAGCATAGACTACTAGCTAGCTGCTAGTAGAACCACGCGGTTTAACCACCGCGGGTAACGCCGCGGAGTAAAACTAGTCTAAAAATTGCTTAAATTACTCCTTATATCATCTAGCTATCTGCCCGTGAAAGTCCCGTCTAAATCGGTCCAGCCGTTCCAGAGATTAGCCAAAACAAACAGACAGACACACAAAAATTCAAAAAACGTTATTTTGGTATATGTACCGTATATACATTCATATGCATTTAGTAACAAGCGTTTATTTTAATATTACAAACAGACACTCCAGTTTTATTTATTTGTTTAGACAAATAACTTGGTATTTTTCTAAAATCTAAGAAACTTTTACTCCACTACGAAAGATTTCTTGATAAAATTTAAATAGTCTATATCCCCCGGGCCAATATTATGAATTTTTTTTTCTTCTATGGTCTCGTTGAACACTTATTCGTAGGGGAAAATCTTTTGGGTTCGTGTGACCGATAACGTTTGATGTTGATAATTTCACTTAAACATTATAAAATTTCTAATTTACACATTAAATTAACAAAAAAACATTCAAAGTTATGTTTTCGCTTCTATCGGTAGTCTTTATGACTGCCAATATTTATTTTTAAAAAGCCAACTCCTGCAATAGGAACATACATCCTGTGTCGCGGGGGACTTCACAAACATAGATAAAACGGACACAAAGAATACCCAGACTTAGATCAAAAATTTGTAACACGAATTGTTGTCCCATGTAGGATTTGAACCCACACCACCAGAAGAAAGCTGCGTGGCGACCGCTTAAATCACTAAGCCGTACAGTTGAAATCCATTAATGCCTCATTCATTCAAATCTGGGTTAACAGCTTAGGCGCTACAGTTTATGCATATATATATATTTAGGGGCCTAACTTATCGGAGTAAACCAGTCGGGTACAAGCTGGCCAAACTTGAATTCCCTTCAGAAGTACTTTGAACTGTCGCCTGCGGTATTCCTGGCCCAATACGACCTTCAAATCTTCAAGAAAGGAGCGTAATATATAGATAAAAAAGGCCTGCAACGCACTTGTGACGCCTCTGGTGTTGCGGGTGTCCATGAGCGGCGGTAATCGCTTACCATCAGGCGATACGCCTGCTCGTTATATATCATAAAAAGTATACTTTAATAGACTGTCAATACTGTTACCAATTCAAAATAAATAATTATTTAAAAATGCAACACGCTGCTACTTTATTCGTCCATTAACGTGGCAACGATTATGTACACAAATGACATCACATAACCTACAATAATATAATGATAATAACTATTATTATATTATTTCACAATACATAGCGTTAAAGGGTCATTTCGTTCTATATTGTACCCGTTGATCAGTAATTGGTCGAAACAGGTCATTTTGTGACGAAATGCATTTAACCAATGTCATTATAGTATTTAATTTGAAGGTGTTAAAATGAGTTTGGCCCTGAATTTCATTTGGGATTTTGTATTTTATGTGTCCTGCACTCATCCTCTATTATGTGTTGGATTCTTCCGGTATCCTCACTCGATCGGTGAAACACAGCGCAAGTGCTATTACAAATCCTAAAGGCAAATAACAAAATCTATTTACGCTCTTGACGGAGCAGTGATCGCTATGTACTAGTTTTGGGCGATGTGATGTTTTAACGACGTTTTGCTACTAAATACATATTAGATATAAAAAACAACTTAACTCCAAAACAAATATACAGATCATACAAACATTTGATCTGACCTGGAAATCGAACTCGAGACTTCAAATACAGTAGTCAGTCGCATGCTCTACCACTGCGCCACAAAGGCAATCCAATATCGGTGGCTAAAGTACTTTATACAGTGTAAATTACTTAAGCTTATGACGCAAGTAACAATCATTAAAAGGGTGGCAAGTAGCCATTTTTTTTCTTGCAAAATGGAGATCGTGTGTAAAGATAGTTCTTTAATATATGCAAGTGTGAATACAGTAGGCTAGTGTTAGCCGTGAGTAGTTACAAGTACTTATTATATTTCATTTCCATGTTGAGACAATAGTTCTCATGGTACACTGGCCACTAACATTTTCTTTGTTTGTTTCTGTTAGGTTGGGCTTACATGTTGCCTTTGTTTTTCTTGACAATCGTGGACAAAGTATGTGTGCAAAGTTAATAATACCCTTTTATTTTACTATTTTACTACTAGTCATTGCACGGGCTTCACCCGCATGATTATTTTTTATTTCGGATTTTTAATTCGAAAATGACATATTCCAGTGGCATATAACCGTTCATCCCTTATTTTACGAATTTTGGGTTATTTTTAGTAAATTTCTTTGTTAGCACTTTCGACGTTTAGGTCGGGGCATGTAATTTTATATACATATGTGAAGGATGAAGTATATTTTGATATTTTTATTAAATTGCTTAATCCCCAACTCGCACTCGGCCAGGGTGGGGACGTATGGCTTTAATCTTCTCCTGAGAGGAGATCCGAGCCGAGCAGTGGAACATTGTGGGTTGTTGATGATTAAATCACGACGAATGACTACGTATGAGGTATTCAAGCGAAGAAAGAAAGAAAAGTATTTATTTTGGCAACAGAAGAAAGTAAAAGTAAATAAAATAGTAACATACAATAATATTGCGAAGCCAGAAATGGAACCAATGTATTGTGCAAAACGTCTAACGCTCGTTTTCAATTGGGCCCAGATGACACTGTGCCCAATGTAGTGTAGGACGTCCACAGGCCAGGTGAAGTGATGATTTGCGCAAGACGGCTGGCAGGAGCTAGATGCGAGAAGCCGAGGATCGAACTAAGCGGCGTACAATTGGACAGGGCTATGTCCAGTAGTGGACTGCGATAGGCTAATGATGATGATGACACTGCACATAAAGCTATTTTACATACATAAATGGAGTGTCATAGGAAGAAAACTGGCTGAAGACAACTGATAATCGAATTGAAGGCCGTTCAATGGTAGAAGCCTATGTTTTTCTATACACAATGATAAGCTAATGATGTCAATATTATAGTTTCTTCGGTTTTGCTTATTTTTGTGTTCGTTTGATCTTACATATTTGTTTTCTGTAATAGAATTAATCTATACAAACAATATTTGAAACAAGACCAGGTTTAAAAAATGAAAACCTAAAACTTCTGATAAAATTTATATAGTTTATGCCAATCGGGCCTTTATTACAAATATATTGACATCTCATTCATTAAAAGCGGTTCAGTTGTTTAGGCGCTATGGTAGAACATAGAAAAATATATAGTGTCAAAACTTATACGTTGCCCTTTTTTAAAAATTACCCTTGCTTTTGGCTTTGCCGTAGTCGGGTAATGTAATAAAAACAAACGCCATGTAATTCCCACGCTTAACCGATGAGCGTTACAAAACGATTATACCAAGAGTTATATCGACATTAAATGTATACTAACCGGTGCGTAGGAGACTGTTAGACTTGCAATTGGATTATAACAAAACAGGAACTGATTAATTATACTTGCAAGGGTCATTATATATATTATTTATTATCCTTTAGGGGTCCATACCCAAAGGGTAAAATGGGACCCGATTACTAAGAATTCGCTGTCCGTCTGTCACCAGGCTGTATCTCATGAACCGTGATAGTTAGCTGATATTTTCAGAGATATTTTTTTAATGGAATAGGGGGCAAACGAGCAGACGTAACGCCTGATGGTAAGCGATTACCGCCGCCCGTGGACACCCGTAACACCAGNCGCCTGATGGTAAGCGATTACCGCCGCCCATGGACACCCGTAACACCAGAGGCATCACAAGTGCGTTGCCGGCCTCGGGGGATGGGAAGGGGGATGAGGGGAAGGGTTGGATTATGGGCCTCCGGTATCCTCACTCACTCGGTGAAATACAGCGCAGGCGCTGTTTCACACCGGTTTTCTGTGAGGTCGTGGTATCACTCCGGTCGAACCGGCCCATGCATGCCGAAGCGTGGCTCTCCTACGGATGAATGTATGTATATGATGTATTTCTATTGCCGCTATAACAACAAATACTAAAAAACAGAATAAATTAAATATTCAAAGGAGCTCCCATACACCAAACGATCCTTTTAATATCATAGCGAGGATAAAACACAATAATTTTTAACTTTTATGTGGTATTTAAGAAGAATCCACTTTGAAAAAGACTTCGTTTTGATATCACTCCTATTTCTATTTCTTTTTGATACCATCACCACTTCTGGATTCTTTCCATCAGGCAGAGCAGAGTCATTTTAGTAGTAAAACATTAAAAAATTGAAAAAATACAAGCAGATTTTTTTCAGTTTTTTCTTTATGCCTGTACGTTAGTGTACGCTAATCTCAGAAACGGCTTAACCGACTAGGATGCGGTTTTCTTTAATGCGTTGCCGTTTGCTCTAATTAACATTTAGTGTTTGTTTCATTTCAATCGGTTCATAAATAAAAAAAATATCAGTTTAAAGGATCAACGCGGTAACCATACGGTACGCAGTAGTACACAACATACGTAAAAATGATATTTCTGCAATTCTTTTTTGTTAAAAATCATAACAATTATTATACTATTTGAGTTCAAAAACCAAAACATCATAACAATCAGTCCAGCCGTTCTTGAGTCGTAACAAACCGGATTTCTTACCCTATAAATAAATAATAAATAAATATTTCGGACATCTAACACACAACGCCATCTAGTCCCCCAAACTAATGGGTAATAGACAACTGACATGAATACATCAATACTTTTTTTTGTAAATACATACATATTACACATAGAAAACACCCAAACTCCAAAACAAATACTTGCAGATCATACAAACATTTGGTCCGACCCAGGATTCGAACCCGAGACCTCATGGACAGCAGTCGCGTACGCTACCACTGCGCCACCGAGGCATCGGTTAAATTCGCTTGACCAACAAACCCTTTCACTAACAAGTGAATAATTAGTTATGTTTTTAAACTCATTCTCACGTAAAGAATGGGAGCCCACTCCCATAATGGAGTTAAATGACCTGTATGGGTTGTGTAACGTGTGATTACCATATTAGGTGGTACATTTCTACTAACACATGAGCTACTACCCGTTTATCTTCATCTATGTCTCTCATAAGGGAATAATTTCCCCGTTTTTGTAAAAAAAAAAACATGGCTATTTTATGTATGCACCTACCAAAGTAACTCCACTCTGCCAGTTTGACTACACGGTTGACCTAGTGGTTTCAGTGGTCGCCACGCCGCTTCTCACTGCGCCAAGTGCTGTGGGTTCAAATCCTACATGGGACAACACTTTGTGTGACCCATAAATTGTTGTTCTAAGTCTGGTTGTACTTTGTGTCAATTTCATGTATGTTTGTAGTTATTTGTGTAGGTTTCTGTTATTTGCTTATTAATGCACGTGTATGGAGAAGAAGTGTGTATTTGAGCAGGTATAAACCTCTATTGATTTATTTTTATTATTGTTACTATTTTTATTTTGTTTTTTTTTCCTCTTTTTTTTTTCTTTTTTTATTTTTTAAATTCTTATTGTAATAATTGTATTAATTGTGTGTACTACTAAAAATCATACATAACAATCTGATGTCCATGATGGTTGTCTGGAAGAGAACGCCGTGAGCGATAAGACCACCAATTGTTGTAGTAATCCTTTTTGTCACTCATTTTATTTAGTATTTTGTAATATGTACGCAATGATGAAGATAAATAAATAAAGATCCCCGTGACACAGGAATGTATATTCCTTATGCGGGAGTTGTCTTTTTAAAAAGAAAAAAAAGTTGAAAAGCATAAGCAGAATCCAAGAGTGGTGGTCACCATACTGACAATGCAACAATGCAGCATGGTGACCCACAATATGGTGGCCTATTAAAATACTTCTGCATCCTTAGGCCCAATAACTAAAATAATAATGAGGCGCTCATAGCCCAGTTGCATTCCGTGATTAGAAACAATCACCGAGGGTAAGCAACGACGGAGCGGTCAGTGCCTGGATGAGTGACAGCTGGTGGTATGATACCATGAGCATCTCCGTGATTCGGAGGTCACTTTAAGCAGTCGAAGCGAAAAAAGGCGAAAAATAAGCGAATTATCTGAAAACTTATTTTAGTAAGCCCATGTTAATTTCCCGCAGGGCCGTTGTGTAGACTAAGTGGGCTAAGAAAATATAAAACCTTCGGTTTTCTTTTATTTTTTATACAAACCTTGTCCTGATATCAGAAAACACATAAAAAAGAAATGATCCAATTTGGTGCAGTCGATTGAAAGTTAGCGCGTAAATATGTATGTACGCGCTAACTGTCAATCAAAAAAAATCAACAAAAATGTTTTTGTCATTAATTTTCATTTATACAATAGATATGTATGTATGTATACTAAATTTGAATCTGGGAAACGAGTTCAACAAATTTCATGAAATTTAGTATGCAGGGGGTTTCGGGGGAAATCGATCTAGCTAGGATTATTATGAGAAAATTTACTACATACATGAAAAATACATCGTACATTCAGGTACTTGTATGAATACTAGTATTTCTCCGCAGTTTTACTTTCGTTTTTCGCATCTCCACTCCAAAGTTTTTTTTATAACTTGAATAAATGAAAGATCATCAATATCGATTCAGCCGTTATTGTAACAAAAATTGTGTAGCTATTCCAAGTTTATGTATTAAAATGTATTTTTATTATTAACCTATTTCCAGGTCTTCATTGTATGTCTGATGGCGGCAGCAGCAACCTGTGAGCCTCCAGTCCAGGGTTACAAGTACCAACAACCATCCCTGAACANAATGCGGGAGTTGTCTTTTTAAAAAAAAAAAAAAGTTGGAAAGCATAAGCAGAATCCAAGAGTGGTGGTCACCATACTGACAATGCAACAATGCAGCATGGTGACCCACACTATGGTGGCCTATTAAAATACTTCTGCATCCTTAGGCCCAATAACTAAAATAATAATGAGGCGCTCATAGCCCAGTTGCATTCCGTGATTAGAAACAATCACCGAGGGTAAGCAACGACGGAGCGGTCAGTGCCTGGATGAGTGACAGCTGGTGGTATGATACCATGAGCATCTCCGTGATTCGGAGGTCACTTTAAGCAGTCGAAGCGAAATAAGCGAGTTATCTAAAAACTTATTTTAGTAAGCCCATGTTAGTTTCCCGCAGGGCCGTAGTGTAGACTAATTGGGCTAAGAACACTTCCGGTTTTCTTTTATTTTTTATGCAAACCTTGTCCTGATATCAGAAAACACATAAAAAAGAATGATCCAATTGTGCAGTCGATCGAAAGTTAGCGCACGTACATACATTTTTGTGATTCATTTTCATTTATACAATAGATGTATGTCTACTAAATTTGAATCTGGGAAACGAGTTCAACAAATTTCATGAAATTCAGTATGCAGAGGGTTTAGGGGGAAATCGATCTAGCTAGAATTATTATAAGAAAATTTACTACATGAAAAATACATCGTACTTTCAGGTAATTGTGTACTATGAATACTAGCATTTTTGCGCAGTTTTACTTTCGTTATTCGCATCTCCGCTCCAAAGTTTTTTTTTTAATAATTAATATTCTATTAGTGCGACAATAATAAATGAAAGATTATCAATATCGATTCAGCCGTTATTGTAACAAAAATTGTGTAGCTATTCCAAGTAAGTAAGTAGTATTAAGATGTATATTTTCTATTAACCTATTTCCAGGTCTTCATTGTATGTCTGATGGCTACAGCAGCAACCTGTGAGCCTCCAGTCCAGGGTTACAACTACCAACAACCATCCCTGAACAGCTATAACTCGCCAACCAACAGTTACATACCTCCTAGTACTGGTAAGAAAAGCAAACATAAGCTAAGGCAGCGTTATGAATTATATCTTGGGTTCGAGTCCAATTCATTGCACGCAAAATTAAAAAAAAAACTCAATATAATTTGAAACTATTTTTGCAGCCTCTGTGGTGGACTTAACTATAAAAATAAGTAGAAATAAATGATATTATATCATTACCTCTTTAGCACCTCAATAAGCTTATGCCCTATACAAAAAAAAAATTAAGTGTATGTTTGTGATTTTGAATTAATTTTTCACTTAATACATTTACGGTACTTGCATCAAAAAAATCTTTTTTTTAATATTTTTGCCAATCTGTCGGTTTGTTTCGGTTAATCTCTGGAACGGTTGGATCCATTTGGACGGGGATTTCACTGACATATAGCATATATGATGTAAGAAGTAACTTAGGCAAATTTTGTTTCTGTAAGTAATGAACATTACTCTTTATACTTTAGTAATAAGACAGTATGTTTACCTTCAGGTTTTGCACCACCAAGCAACAACTACCTCCCTCCTACCTTCAGCTCTGGTAACCAACACTCCTACAACCATGGCCAACATGATCACCACGGTCACAGTCATGGTCACGACAATGAAGTGGTAAGTAACCCCACACAGATAATATAACAACGTCCACTGCTGAATGAAAATCTCCTCCAAGGAGTGCCAACAACATGGTCTTGGGCAATCAGCATCCATCCGCGACCCACATACACAGTTGATCCGCGGGAGAGCCACGCTTTGGCATGAATGGGCCGGCTCGACCGGAGTGACACCACGGCCTCACAGAAAACCGGTGTGAAACAGCCCTTGCGCTGTGTTTCATCGAGTGAGTGAGGTTACCGGAGGCCCATACCCCAACCCCTCCCTCTATCCCCCTCCCCATTCCCCAAAGGCCGGCAACGCACTTGTGACACCTCTAGTGTTACGGGTGTCCATGGGCGGCGGTAATCGTTTACCATCAGGCGATACGTCTGCTCGTTTGCCCCTTTTACCATAAAAAAATCCACACTCTTATACCCACATAGTTATATTTTACTAGTCATCACACAGTGCTTGAATTTCGACCATAACTCATTTAGTTTTTGCCCTTAGTCCTTTTCCTTAAAAACTAACTATAAGGCACTTCATACTCCTCCGCTCGCATTATTTTATTAATAGAGGTATAGAGTTTTTGCTTTACTTACTTGTATTCAAATAAGTCTTATATATATTTATGTTATAATTATTGTTATTTCGTAAAAAATAGGGGATTTTTCCACCGACGAGGGTCTTTTTTTTTTTTTTTACGTGGTGGAATGCCTTTACGCACTTCGCTCCCCCCCGCGGGGACGGAGGGTTCGCTTTGTGTGGGACTCCTGACTGACTCGCCAGACTACCCACTAAACCACCACGGTGTGCCACTCTACGCCTGAGACGGGAGAGATCCGGGAACCGCTTTCTTACGCCCACCGACGAGGGTCTGGCATAACCTTAAATTGAAAGAGAGAATGTTATCCTAAAATTATCCAAAAGGGTGAAAATTAATGAAATACAGTTTATTATAATTCATAATTGTGTTGATGCATTTAAGCTGTGGATGTCAGTTTATTAACCTAAAGCTAGGAACACCACATAATTGAATGTTACAAAGAGTTTACCGTTCCGTTGCGATAATGTCGCTAATTAGAAAGTGAATTAGCATATATTTACCGTTCGCTTTTGTTATATGTTGCAAAATTACATATGGGTAATTTCCCGACTCTAAAAAAAAGCAAGAGAATACTTTTGCCAATCTTTCTTTTTTCTTTTTTTTTGGATATGGCAAACTGTGCCGATGTCGACAATTCTGCCAATGACATATGAATGTAAGAGATTAGTGTGTTAAAAAAATACAAAAATAGCAAAGTGAAGAAGGAAGAAGGAAAACTGATTAAAGTTTAATGGAATTACAACGTATGAAAGTCATTAATTTTGCCAATTTTATTCATGATGATGTTGTCCTCCCAGATGTCCCCTGATGACACCTGTCAATTTTTGACAGTTACACCTATGTTTATGTGCCCATACATCACTTGAGAATTTAGATTTAAATGTGACGTTGCAGGTATAATGTCATTATTATCATCAATAGGCGACTAACCTAAAGCCAAGCTAACACACATATTACTAAACATATATCCTTATACACCGTCAGGAAAAATTAAACAGTTTTTTAAGAATATGAGGTTACCAAAGTGACTGGTCACTGCCTGATGGAAAGTATGAGAAGAATCCAAGAGTGGTGGTCACCATACTTACTGTGAATGCAGACAATGGAGTATGGTGACCCGCATTATGGCGGCCTATTGAATGCTTCTGCGTCATTGGGGCTCCGGTCTCACACACACCACTCACATTTACAAATACAACACAATTTTGGCATGTTTAATAAGTAAAATACGAAAATTTTATAGAATTATTGTATCATAAAAGATATACCGAGAATAGTTCGAATTGAAATAAAAAACATAGCACAAAGCAGTGCCTGTAAAGAGATTAGTTTAGTAGATTAATGTTTTGAGTTGAGTTTAGTAGATTAATTTTAAGATTTTAAGATCGACTTAAAACATTTTGTAAAAATATAAAATACTTTATATACCTATTATTAGTCGTGTATCAAATCAGCCGCCATAAACATGATATTTACAATAAAACTGATCTCTTTACAAAATTACGACGTAAAGTTATCAAATAAAATACATTTATGTAAACAAAAGTATACTTAATTAAGATCAAAACGGTCAAAACATCCATTACTAATACATAAATACAATTACATAACATTTAATTACGTGTTTTCTTGTACACGTTATAAATATGATAAGAACTTACTGGCCGTAATCTATAAATATTATTGTCTATACTATAGAATATATCGCCGTAGTCACCAAATATAAAACTTGAAGGAAAGAAACTTAAATCGGTAACTTTAGTTGCCGTGCCGTTGACACAGTCAATTTCATATATCCCATTTTCGGTTACACCAAAAGTTTTATCTCCTTCAACTAAAAAATGGTACACAACATTCAAATCTTTGTTTTTAACAATCTCATGACTACCTACAACACAAAAAACACCACACATCGTCACCAAATGTATATTTTTCTCATTGTCAACTTCAAATTCCATGACTGTTTTCATATCACCAACACGAACCGCGATTTCTCCTTCATTAAATATCTTATAAATCCTGTGATCATTGGCATCAATTAAGTACATCTCATTATTTCTTACAACTAGTTTAAAAATATTCATATTGTACAGTCCAATATTGTAGGCAGTATTATTCAATGGGTCGTATTTGTATAGTCCATCGTCGGACCCGAAGTAAACTTCGCCAGTGTCTGAATCAACTGCAGTCGCTTTATTTCTTGCGACACCATTTACTTTCCTACTCTGTTTAGTCACTATATTCACGAAAGCACGTCCAGAATTCTGTATATAGTTGTCCATGTACATAAAAAATAGATTTCGACTAGAAGAATCGTATGCAAGTTCTTTAGGCGCTTCATATTGGTCTGTAAGAAGCTCCTTCCTGTATAATCTCGATCCTATTCTTTCAATAGGTGTATCAGTTAAATATATAGTAAATTTCGCATTAACACACATTATAAGTACAATAAATATAAATTTTGTTGACATTTTTGAACGTGCGACCCGTACTGAATCAACTTTAACACTGCCATTGTTAATATTAGTTATCTTAGCTTCCATAAGTTCAAATGTATCATCAACAGCTTGTGTTTCATTTGAGTTTGATCTTTACTGTTCAGTTATAAGGTTTAATTCAATAATTTTTTGTGTCTTTGTATTTTCACGCACAGCTGGGTTCGCGTAAATGAGCAAATTGTTATGAATGCTTTAAGGTCACGCTACCATGTGGATCCAGTGACGTAGTAGCTTTAAATGAGCTTGTTAAACAATGGTTGTATGACATTTATGAACTAAATTAATGTAGGTAGAATTTTTCTGTATCGCAGACCGGGTATTTATTGAGTCTCTTATTTTAAAGTTGTGTTAAAAGGGATATGACTGAGACAAGAATGAACTCTTAAATCCTTCTAAGAAATGTTTAAAGTTCTTTGTAATAATAAAGTGTGGGTATCAGTTGCGTGTCACAGAGTTACTGGTCATTGCGTAGGTCAAGATTGACATTTTCTTAGAAAAGGCTTGGAAAACATACGTATTATCACTTACAAGCGCTGCCTAGTTTGGGATCAGATTGGCTTGGGTTATTAAGTACAGTTTGACTGCCTCAGTTATGTAGTGGTAGGGAATGCGACTGCTGTGCTTGAGGTATCGGGATCACGTCCCGGGTAGCACCAAATGCTTGCATAATCTACAAATATTTGTTTCGGAATTATTTATTAAGTTTTGGCTTGCAACAGTGACTCTGCTCTGCCTGATTGAAAGACAAGACAATGCACCCTTCCTACACCTACTGTACCGTCGGAGAGCCCCGCTTCGACGTGAATGGGGCGGCTCGACCGGAGTGATACCACGGCCTAACATAAAACCGGTGTGAAACAGCGTTTGCGTTGTGTTTCACCAATTGAGTGAAGATATCGGAGGCCAATACCCCAACCCCCCTCCCAAAGGTCGGCAACGCAGTTGTGGTGCCTCTGGTGTTGGTGGGCGTCCATGGTCGGCGATAATCGTTTACCATCAGGCGATATGTCTGCTCGTTTGCCCTCTATTCCATAAAAAAAACACACGGAAGACGTAATATAATTTATTATTATTCTATATATTTCAGCCAAAAGCCTATGAATTCGGTTACTCGGTAAAAGATGCTCAATCTGGCAATGATTACAACCGCAAGGAGAGTTCTGACGGCAACGTTGTTCGCGGAGAGTACAGAGTGCAGCTACCTGATGGACGCACGCAGATCGGTATGTAGAAGGACTTNTTGGACTTCTAGGATTGTTTATGTATAGCCCTGCCAAAATTACTCTACTCTGCCTGATGGAAAGCTAAAGCAAATACCATCAGCTGGTTTACCTCCTATATGTAAAGAAAGCAACTTATCCTCAAAGTGGTGGTGGCTTTACGTGACCTCCGAATCACGGAGACGCTCATGGTGTATTGCCACAAGCGGTCTCCTATCCAGATCATGACGGCCCCGTCGTTGCTTACCCTCGGTGATTTCTAATCACGGAATGCAACTGGACTATGAGCGCCTTATTATTATTTTAGTTATTAGCGCCTAATGATGCAGAAGTATGTCAATAGGCCGCCATAGTGTGGGTCACCATGTTGCATTGTCCGCGTTCGCAATAAGTATGGTGACCACTCCTCTCGGAGTCATTGCTTGCCATCAGGCAGTATAATCACTTTGGCAGTCTCAAATTATTTTTATGATTTCCACGCCATAGTAACTTACCACGCTGACTGGCAGACCGGCTTCCACGCTGATGTGAGATATGAAGGAGAAGCGAAATACCCTGAACCTACATACAACAGGCAACGAGGTAAGCATTCGTATCTTCCTAATACTCGGTTTATGTTAGTAGAAGTATTTTGGAGTCCATTTCCTTAAAGTCAACGGTTTTATTTATCTTCTGAAATCTCAATTCCGTATCTTATTTGACCACAGAACAGAGAAACCCTTGCATAATAATGATATTAGAATAGAATACACTTTATTGTACAACAGATATAACAGTTTACATATATATATAGTTTACATAATACATCAATTGAATCACCGTGTACAAATGGCGGCCTTATCGCTAAAAAGCAATTTCTTCCAGGCAACCTTGGGATGGGGATAAAATATATTGTAAAAAAAAAATACGAATAATAAAAAAATATTGCTTTCCAAATACGAAAAAAAACCTCCATGCATAACATTTTTAGTAAGATGAGCAAGGGTCCCGCGTCCTTTAAGCGGGGCGCCATAGTGTGGGTCACCATGCTGCATTGTCCTTCTTCGCATTGAGGATGGTGACCACCACTCTTGGATTCTGCTCATGCTTTCCAACAGGCAGAGCAGAGTCATTTTGGCAGCTAAAACATTTTAAAAAAAGGGTGTAGATTCAGCGGATGTTAAGAGTCTACAGCAAAGCCACGTTACGGGATAACATACAAACATACGCAGACTTCCAAAACTATTTACCTTCCTTTTGACTTCATCTTGTCGGGTTAAAAAAGAGTATTAAATAAATAATAAATATGTTCAGACATTTTAACACACAACGTCATCTAGTCCCAAACTAAGCAGAGCCTGTACTATAGGTACTAGACAACTGATATTAATACTTATATACTTTTTTTTTTGTAAATACATACATATTATACATAGAAAACACCCAAACTCCGAAGCAAATATTTGCAGATCATACAAACATTTGGTCCGACTCAGGAATCGAATCCGAGACCTCTAGCACAGCAGTCGCATTCGCTACCACTGCGCCACACAAAAATATATTAGAAAGAATATAATATATTTTTCAGGGGGCTACAACTACAATGCCCCACAAGACTTCAGCGGCTCATTAACTGGCTTCAACAACAACTACAAACAACCATCAACCGCTTACGGTCCCCCCGGATATCATTGAGTACAACCAACTAACGACAACCAACGACCTAAAAGTTACCATTTTGTACAGATAATAAGAGTTATATTACAACTAAGTCTTTATCGTTAAGCGACCATATCGACAACCGAAATAAAACCTAGCATTTATTTTATACGTCTCGATTGATTTTACGTGAACGCAGTGAATTTAAAAAAAATATAACAATACCTTTGAATTAATTTTTCGTTGATCTGCTTTGATAATAATTAAAAATAAAATACGATTTTACACTACTAATGTTCATATTTTAATACCGTACCTACTTGTTTCTGATATTCTCAAAGCATTTATATTAAACAGTGTTATTGACCTACAAGAAAATATGTAATTATTTGTATTTTAGGTCTTGTAGTAATACAAGGAATATTTATCCCAAAAAATTTTCCGAAAGAAGTTCCATTCTTCTTTAATGAATCATTATAAATTCAAAATAAAAGACAGTGTATTTTCTCAGGTATCTCTATTATGAATCGTAACATTGGCGATCAAAGTGTAATTTTGTATTAAATCAGGCATTTCAGGTGGGAATTTAAAAATATTTTAATAACCATGTAACTTTAACTGTATTATTATTATGATATAAATAACAGATGTAAAAAAAATCAATAGTGTAAAAACATTTCGGGGTGTTTGAACCCCAAAAACCCCCATCCAAGCTACGCCTATGAAAAAAAACAGTATTAGTAAACAGATAATGTAATATAATTTGTAGTTTTAATAATACAAAACTCATTTATTATCTAAATACAAATACAAACAGTATTTCTAGTATGTAACAATAAATTAGTGTAAGGTATTTTTGTATCAGTATTGTTTATTAATAAAGATAATTATAAAATAAAAATGTATTTTTGTATTTAAATAATTGATACCCTCTACCTCTTCAGGCCACTGCAGTTTGTGTCTTACTTTAATTCTTTCTAATCTTCTCTATTGTCATGTTTAAAAGTGAATTCTAAAGGAATTCATCCTCTGGGAATAATGATGATTATGACGAATACAATTAGGAAGCTGGTAGAAAAATGATGATGTAGAAAATACTCACATTCTTTTCTACATTGACCAAATACTGACTGCTAACTGTTGCTAACTGTTTCTCAACAGGCGTGTAAAACATTATACAAGGGGCAGGTGTATTATACTAATAAAGTGGATGTTAAACAAATTTGAATGTTAACAATATTGTATTTACATTTTATAAAAGAATATTTAATATCAAAGTCCATGTATGTTTAAATAAATACACAACAGAATTTTAACTAAACAATAATGTCATGGAAAAAAAATACATTTTTTTAAAGTTCACAATTGTTTAATATATTATTACTCATGTCCCGTATACCACCTTGTACGACTGTTTTGTTTTTTTCCCTAAATTCTCACAAATATATCAAGGTTAAAATCAATCCGACAGTTTTACTAAGACTTATGAACAGTAAAACTTGATATTTGTAAGGCGTAGTTCACATAATAAACAGCAGTGGTAATGAATAACGTTCTTAGAAAATGTCTAATGTTTTTTGTAATTGCTTAACTTCGATTTAAAAATGAGATATATATTATTTTTAAACAACGTCTAGAAAAAACCAATTAGAAAAAAACGAATCGAAAACCTATCCGATTCTCGATGCGTGCAATAAATATTTGTGTATGTTACCTTTATAAAAGTGCTTTTGTTGGAATTTGAAGAATATTTAACACTTTGAGGAATAACATTTTATAGTTGAATAGTTTAACATAAGTAGTTGGCGGTGAATTTGCGCGTAATTGATAAAAAAAAACAAAATCAAACCTTGATAATGAAAATACAGTTTTATTACAATTCATCAACTTGCATACGCATTGAAGTCGACAATTTATTTTAACAAGTTGTTAATTATCTGGATTTTTCTGGTAACACTACAAAAATAAATACCTCATTACTGGGTCACTTCATTCACAACCAGACTATATATTAATCTTATAAATTATATATGAACTACATCTAGACACAACTAATAATCGTGCTCATACTGAGAATCAAATTTAGAACTGACTAATAAATAAATACTAATTAATGTTGTATGCAACCAGCATTTATTCTTGCATAAAATTGTTTTTTTGGCGCCCTTTGGCATCTGCCACTTTTAGTGACAGCTCCAGTCTCTATCCATAGACACATCACACTTCTACATTTATGGTATATAAGGTATAGGATTATAAGTTAACTTAACAATATTATCAACCACTACATAAATAGGCTCTCCTTGTCTATTAAAAGTCATTTCTCTCAAATCAACAATGTTAGCAACTCTATCCAAGGCGTATTTATACTTATTGTACACATAAACTCCGCTGGTAGCACACACATACGGCTTAAAACTATTATCTGTGGTTATAAGATTCACAGTATATCTTTCATGGCTGTTGATGGCTCTAGTACCCATTTTTACTCTGAAAAGGTTTCTATCTTGTAGAAAAAAAATATTATTGTCGTCATCGACTATTAACTGATCTGCATATTGTCCTTGGAGTTCCGGTAAGCGGACTACCATCCCATAGTCGAATTTAAAAGCTTCTCTGCGATTATTTATATAATAAACATAATCTTTATAAAATAAATACTGGATGCTGTCTTGAACGGGTAGTTTTTCTGGTACTTTGTTCTCGTGAAGGAAGTAGAGGCCGTCGGCACCACCTACGTAAATTCTGTTCCTTCTCTTGTCTATAGCTATTCCTGTAGCATTCCTTATACCATCTATAACTCCAGCAGTTTCATCATTGATGTTGAAATACCCCAAGCCTCTAGAAGGTGGCATGGCTATTTGTTCAAATGTGAAGTATAGTGTGTTTTCATTTTCCTTTAAAACCAGTTGGTGAATATTGTTGATGCCATTCTTAAGGATCTTAATCTCGTGGCATCTGTAGTTGAAGAAGATTCCTGGACACTTTTGTGCTGAGGACCAGGAGAGGAGAGCGGTAAAAATCAGGAGCTTCATGTTCTGAAATATAAAGAAGTGTGATTAATTTTTAAAAAAACTGACGCAGCCAATGGGTGTCTAAATCTAAATAGTCATAAAAGTGTTGCCGAGCTTTGAGTATCATTAAGAATTAGAAGTCTTAAGTATGTTATAAATCTTTATTTTCATAAGAGAAGTCAGATCCCGTTACGTACCTTCTTTAAATTTTTATCGACAGTCGATCGAGGGATCGCTCGCTAATAAAAATGATTTTGAAGTTCGTAGATTGGTTTTCTGTTTAAGTAAATTTTAATAGTAACACTATTATGTGGAGTGTTACCACCCTAATTCATTCTGTGAGTCGTTAAAGCTGACTAAAAAAGCAAACTATGCGGTACAAGACCAGTGAAAGGAGTGGATAAACTTGACTCAAAACCTATACCAAGCTGTCTGGTCAAGGTGGCTTAGTAGACCAAACCTAATGAGAGGGCTATTTTTTTTTTCATGGAATAGAGTTCAAACGAGCAGACGTATCGCCTGTTGGTAAGAGATTATCGCCGTAACACCAGAGGCGTCACAAGTGCGTTGCAGGCTTTTGGGAGATGGGGAAGGTGGTGGTATGGGCCACCGGTGTCCTCGGTGAAACACAGCGCAGGCGCTTTTTCACATCGGTTTTCTATGAGGGAGTGACTACACGGTTGGCCTAGTGGTTTCAGTGGTCGACACACCGCTTCCTACTGCGCCAAGTGTTGTGGGTTCAAATCCTACATGGGACAACACTTTGTGTGATCCATAAATTGTTGTTCTAAGTCTGGGTGTACATTGTGTCCGTTTCATGTATATTTGTAAAGATCCCCGTGACACAGGAATGTATATTTTTAATGCGGAAGTTGCCTTTAAAAAAAAATAGAAAATAAAAAGTGGTAACACTCCGGTCGAGCGGGCCCATGCGTGACTCTCCCACGGTTATTGGTCTATGGCGGGAATTGCTCTATTAAAGGCTATTGATGACAACAACTTAGTGCTAGACTAAGTTGAAATGCAATACTGACAACCTTAGTATGAAGCTTAATTTGCAAATTGGCGAATGTTGTTTTATTCATTTAGACTTCTCATTGCGGAGTGCAATGCTCTAGTTTACTTTAAACTGGTATCATTTACCCCAGACAGGAAAGAGGAAGAACTGTATTAATTTATATTGCTGCACGCAAGTATCACAGACAACTCTGTCTTATGCCTACGTTTTTTATTTATATACCAGCCTACCACTATGACTCTACTCTGCCTGATGGAAAGCATGAACAGAATCCAAGACTAGTGATCACCATACTCATCGCGAATGCAGACTAAGCAACAATGAAGTATGGTGACCCACACTAGGCGGCCTAATAATAATAATAGATCTCTTTATTGTACACCAGATCCATTGCTAGGTTAACATACAGTTAGAGAAGTACCATTGGCGGCCTTTTCGCCCGGAGGCCTAATGATGTGCTTCTGCATCATTGGACCTCCTATCTAGAAATCATCAACGAAACACGACAGCACGTCACGTATTAGATCTTTTTTGAGAGTGTAGTACCGCCCGGTAGTCGACCCGTTTATGCTGAAATCAGCGTGGTTCTACTACCTTGAAACTTTATAGAGAGAAATAAGGAAGCTGGTTGTTTGACAGTTCCACCGTCCATGGTCACCTACGACTTAGATTCCTAAGTGAGTAGCAGGCCTTTGAATGTACCTCTTGCATCAGAGAAAAGAGAGTGAGTTACGTTAACGATATACAGTTTTTAAAAGGAATTGAAGTCGAAATTCGAACACATGAAAAATATTGATCCGTTTTTCTTGCTCACTCGCAGCACCAGCCGTATCCTTATCAGATTTGCGCAGGACAGCATGGTCACACAACAGATACCAGAAAGAAGACCAAATTCGTGCAACGGGCGCATTAAGGATTTAACTATACAGTCGTAAATACATCTCGAGACTTCAGCCTAATTATAATTATATTATTCTAGTTTCATTTAATA